>CM061042.1:136218834-136347849 GCA_030762985.1 Adelphocoris suturalis
CAGAAGCTGCGCCTCCTTCGCACGTACTTACTGCCAAAGCTAACCTATGGGCTAGTCTTTGGTAGGCTTACTGCGGGGAGGCTGCTAGAGTTAGATCGCGAAGTTCGCTCTGCTGTGCGCTCTTGGCTAGGCTTTCCACCTGGTGTCCCAAGTGCCTATATCCACGCACCGGTCAAGGCCGGTGGGCTCGGTATTGTCTCTCTTTCGGCCAGCATCCCATCTTTACGCCGCCAGCGCCTGCTTGCCCTTAGGGGCTCGAGCTGGGAGGTCGCCCGCACTGCTGCTGACCTGGACTTCGTCAGGCAGCAGTTGTTGTGGTGCGACCGAGCAACACCAACTGCTCCAAAACCCAGCTCATCTGCTGAGTTCGCTGCTGCACTACATGATTCAGTAGATGGTAAAGAACTCCGACAGTGCTCTGAATCCCCCATTTCTTCCCAGTGGGTGGAATGGGCTTCAGAGGGCATTGGGGCCCGCGACTATCGCCATTTTCATGCCGTCCGAGTGGCTACACTAGCCACCTCGGTGAGGTGTTCACGGAGTAGTCGTGGGACAGTAGACACCCTTTGCCGTGCCTGTCGGGGTAAAAATGAGAATCTTTATCATGTGGTGCAGCAGTGTCCTCGTACTCACGGTGGCCGCATACTCCGTCACGATGCGGTCGCCAAGCAGATAGCAGGCGCTTTGTCATCTAGCGGTTGGGATGTTGAAAGAGAGAGACTATATCATATGCCGAATGACCGGGGCAAGAAGCCGGATATCGTTGCCGTCAAGCCCGATGGGTCTGCCATAATCCTGGATGTCCAGGTTGTCAGTGGCAGTATGGATATGGAGCAGACCTGGCGGGCTAAAATAAATAAGTACGACAGAAATGACCTGCGGCAAGCGATTTCCGAGCTAAAAGGAGTGGCGACCAATAACATCAAGGTCATGGCTGCGACCTTGTCATGGCGCGGGGTGTGGTGCGGGAAAAGCGCCACGGAGTTACTCGAGTTGGGCATCTCGGCGGGAGTACTCCGTGGTATCACCACCCGCGTACTGAGGGGTTCTTACTTGAACTGGTGGTCGTTTTATAGGGGCACTTCCTTTCATCCCATTCTTCCTCCCCTACTTCCTGAAACCTCCCATATCCCTAGAGCCGGCGTCCGGTAAACCTGGGTGTCCTCCTCACTTTTTAATTTTATTTGTTCATTTTTCAATTTAATGGTGTGCCCCCTCCGCCTTTGAGGGGAGTTTATAAAAAAAAAAAAAAAAAAAAAAAAAAAAAAAAAAAAAAAGTGTGTGTGTGTGTGTGTGTGTGTGTGTGTGTGTGTGTGTGTGTGTGTGTGTGTGTGTGTGTGTGTGTGTGTAACTGTTAATTATACGGAGAGAAAAAATCTATTAGCTAAACATCATGAAGGTCATATGGAAGTAGAAAAAACTAAGGCTAGAAAATTAGTTTTTTGGCCTGGCATGACGGTTTATATCAATACCTAACATCATCATTTCAGGTTTGTCATGATTTCATTGGTCTCATGACTATATTTCATCATTTCAGCTTTGTCAAGAGTCAGATTGTCCTTTCTGGAGATCCTGATGAATTAATAATGGAAAACAACCCATTTAGCAGTGCGAAATTCAAAAAATGTTTAGCAAAAATGGAATAAGTTTGACCATTTGTATCCTCCTTTATGCACAAGGTCATTAGCAGAAACGGGAGGGAGGATAGTGAAACAAATTATGCAAAAATGTTAGAAAACGGGACAAAATATAAACATTCACCTAATGCAGTATATAAATACTCAAAATCCTTCTATTGGTTATAGCCCAAGCCGAATTATGTTAGGCCCACCCATCTCTAACCATCTCTAGACGTCCCTAATCATATTTTCCCAATGGTTAACAAATCCAACATGATATTGACCGCCCCTGAACCTATATGGCCAACCCCGGTACAGGCGCAAGTGTTAAAATGTGCGATAGCAAGAAAAAAAGATAGGGCAGTCCCATGGAATCGAACATAACGAGGTCTAGTCACCATTCAGGGAGCCGTGGTATCTTACAATTTTCTCTACACTTTTGTTCATTATGATCGGAAACACATTTTTGTGCAATAAAACTTGAATGGGACCTATATGAACCATTTAAATAAGCGCTGTTGGCAGTTTTGGCCATCTGGCCAATGATTGGGGTAGGAAAAATTTGCATCATTTCAGTTATTAGCCACCCGGCCAATGACTGGAGGAATCAATCTTTTTGTCATCCAGTTATTAGCCGGCCTAATATTTTCTACAATTTATGAGAATTTTATGTCCTGGTGGCAGCAATTGATTAATAATCAGCTAGTGATCATGCAAATACAAAAAAAAGTTCACCTAATTTGTAAAGCACCACATCAAACCCTTAAGAATGAGTTGAGGTATGCTTAACGTTTTCACAAGAAACAGGGGTGATCATCCTTCTTCTTGCACCTTCACCTCGTGAAATGAGATTGGGAGGTTTCCATGAGGTTTCACTATAACTTTCAACATCCCACTGTCTTCTAGACTACATACTTCGATGGAAAAAAAACATTTAAAACGATCCAAGAGACATCTGTGTTGTAAAAAACTAACTTATAAAACTGGGTGGCCAATGACTGGGGGTCGGCCAATGACTGGTGCCTTTACCCTAGATTGAGCATGCACGCGAGTATGAAGAATGTCCACATGTCCTGAATGTCAAAGGATCAGCTTTTGTTAATGCTGCAAATTGTTGATTGGTTCATGCAATAAAAACTAAAAAAAATAACCACATTTATTATTTCACAAATACTGCCCCATATACCAACCAAATAAAATACTTACTATAGTAATAAGTAGCTGATTAAAATACTTAACTGTTAAAATACTTACATTAAATACTTACTCGATTAAGCGTAGCAGCAGCGGAGAAGAGGCAGCAGCAACATTAAAAATGTATCAGAGATTATAATGGGGATGACCCCCCCCCCCCCCCTCCACGAAAACGTACGAAACGCACTCAAATTGGGTAAAAGAGCATTTACCATCGTACTGAGATTTTTATACGCCTGTTTGCTGGCGGCCACAACACCAGTGCGCGCCAAATTATTGCATTTTTTAACTCTAGACCACGGTTTTATTTTTCCTCTTCTACTAACTAAAAAGCAGGCATCATGTAGTTTTACTGTGTGTGTGTGCGTTTCCAAGTGAAAAAGCTTCAGGATATGTCGGTTTGGAACTTAAAATCAACTATATCTCAGTTACTTTCGTGCGATTTTATGATGACGTCAATTTTAATGAGCGTTCGAATGTAAGTGTACAGATTTACCCTACTAACATAACTAATTGCGAACGAGCACTGACGTGGCGGGGATGAGTTCAAGAGTTTTTCAGTTGATATTTCATGAGCTCAAACGCTGGAATGCTGTCTGAAAACCTATTCCTATAACCCGTTTTTCTCAAGACAAACTCTCTTGCCAAGACAAAAGATAATGTTTCCTGCAAGTCAGACTGCAATTTCAGTTTATCCAAGTCACAGAATAATTTAGTGTGAAACCGTTAAATAAACAAATTGATATACACGAGTTAGGATACCAGTTTGGTATAGTGAGAAAAGACAGGATAGGAAAGAAGGTTATATGTCTCAGCGTTTTAATCTTTTTCCTGCTTAGTATACAACCCTGCCTTCGTTTCAGAGCAAGAAGTTCAAGACCCAGCTCATCATGAACTCTGAGCGTTGGAACACTACAGGGTCAACACTACACAAGAACTCAACCACCCTGGAACGACGAGACGTTTGAGACCCGACGCGAGCCACTCCCACTCCATCCTGTTAACCGCAAAGCAACCCATCAGCGTTGCCAATCTTCGTAAATATCCGAAACTGAAGAGAGTTACTGTCAAATGTACAAACAAAATGTTCTGAATCGAACTTGAACGCCTGTATTTTAAAGCCATTTCATCTCTTTCTTATTCAAGTAGTGATTCCCTTAGTAAAAATTCAGATTAGTTGGTCAAATAGATCAGAATGATTTGTATATTTTGGTGGTCTGGATGCTTGCAAGCTCGCATCTCAAAAGTACATAACATCAAGTAGTCAATCCCTTAGCAAAATACAGATTAGTTAGACGAAGAGATCAAAATGACGGAGGTGAATTCAAACCCATAAATCGATCTCCCGTCCTTTGACTCAGTAGTCTGTTGTGCTATCCACTGGTCTACAGAGGACTACAAGAACGAGAACCAGTGAACAATCAAAAAGGCAGATCTCACCCGTGCATCGCACGGCGGGGCGTACAAATCAATTAAATGGGCCATAAGAGAAACCGCCCACCCGTGGGTACTTAATTGAATTCGCGATCGTGTTGACTCATTGCTCCGACACCCGTGGGTACTTCATTGAATTCGAGCCAGGCTACATCACCTACCCCCCTGCGGACTCGTATGCAAGCTCTAAGATCCACTCAGCTGATCCGGACCCTGGGCATCGTCACGTAAATGTGCTAAAGAGACTACAAACGAAATTACAGCTTCCTAGAGTGTAAAACATAGAAATTAGCTTCAAAAGCCACTCATCTGATCCGGACCCTGGGCATCGTCAAGTCAATGTCCTAAAGAGGCTACATAAGAAATTACAGCTTCCTAAAGTGTAAAGCATAGAAATTACCTATTAAAATGATTTAACCACCGCTTCACAAATCAAACCGTTCTCGCAATATTTGGATCACCTGCTATGAATCAAATCATCGAAACACCAGCTCAATGAAATCATCAGAAATTAACAAGCAGTGGCAATCATGTTCACAATATCAATTATTGAGAATGATCACCTGAGTGTACACAATTATTCAAATAACCTTGCTCATAACTCAGCTTGTTGGCCACGCACTTCGCAGTAGTAAACATAATATGGTTGGATAAATCGAGAGCTTTCGAACGAATGGTCAACGAATTTTGTGGGATGAAAAACGACGAAGTACCATTTCCCTAGCAACGACTCGGTTGTAAGCGGAAATCGTCAAAATATTTACGTTACGTTACGTGACAGTTTTTTGTGCAATGTGCCAGGGCAAAGACATGAAAATGTCAAAACTTCGCTACTCATAGCAACTCAGACTGTGATTTCCTCAGTATCCGCAACGAGCGCTATTTTCGGGCGGTTGCAGATAGTAGGCTTGTGACACTCTTAACAAACGGAGGGGAAAATACAGTGGGATGTGTGAAAGTTCCCGCGAGATCCAAGGGAACTACCTAATGAATACTTCACATGAAGATTCATTGACAACCCATCCTGTTTTAATTTCACCTTTTAGCATGAATATGCTTTAGCCGTGACCTAACTACCGAAAAATGTCCCACGAGAGTGCAACGAAAGTAGCGCCAATAATTGTGATGATTTCCGCTTACAACCGAGTCGTTGCTAGGGATATGATACTTCGTCGTTTTTCATCCCACAAAATTCGTTGACCATTCGTTCGAAAGCTCTCGATTTATCCAACCATACTATATTAACTACTGCGAAGTGTGTGGCCAACAGGCTGAGTTATGAGCATGGTTATATGAATGATTGTTTACACACAGGTGATCATTCTCAATTATTGATATTGTGAACATGATTGCAACCGCTTGTTAATTTCTGATGATTTCATTGAGCTGGTGTTTCGATTATGTGATTCATAGCAGGTGATCCGAATATTGCGAGAACGGTTAGATTTGTGAAGCGGTGGTTAAATTATTTTAATAGGTAATTTCTATACTCTACACTATAGGAAGCTGTAATTTCGTATGTAGCCTCTTTAGCCTCTTTCTATAATAAAGTGAATGTTTACTCGCGAGTTTCTATTAGGAGATCATCATCTCACAAGAGGTCAATCGTCGTGATCATTTCTATAATAAAGTGAATGTTTACTCGCGAGTTTCTATTAGGAGATCATCATCTCACAAGAGCTCAATGGTCGTGATCATTTCTATAATAAAGTGAGAGCGAGGAGCTAAAACATGATTCCATGTTTTAGGATTGATGGCAGAATGATAAACAGAGTTCAGAGGCCGATGGGGGGTCGGGTTCAGAGAATCGACGAGGAGTGAGTCGTGTACGGCTAAAGCATATTCATGTTTTTTAATTTTATCCGTCAGGCTCAAAGGAACTGTGGCTTTTTTTTATCCTCAATCGCCAGTGCAGCTATTTATTAGTGAGCATCAGTTCTTAACCAGTAAACTATTCCACCTAGTTTACATACTTGCTCTTCAATCAAGTATGTTTTTTAAGTGGGGGAGTGTGACAGTTCCCTCGAGATCTAAGGGAATGCGCTGCCGTCGCTCCGTTGTTACCCAACGGGGGGCGCTTCTTCCTGTGTTTTTGAAAGGCTGCGTTAGGCGATGGATGGGTGATCCCAGAACTGGAAAACCAATCTTCTCCGAACATAGCACATATGCTATTAGTACGAGTTGTATCTCGTATGGTACTGTCACACCCCTCTCTATCTATGAGTGTGGATTTAGGCCCCCAATGCACCTCTGGGGCGGCCTAAGTCTATTACAGGTATTAGGTGCTCGCGTCGGGTCTGGAGCGTCTCGTCCCTGGAACATCACACTATCTGCGCAGAGCTACTGCGCCGTACTAGTAGCTGCATGAACTCAAGCACGGGAACAAACCTATTCAACCATGGAATTCTGCATGCATTTAGAACGATTAGCCTGCAACAGGGATGAAACTGCGGCAGTTGCTTTGTTTGTATACAGCCGCTGCTCTTCTGAGGAAGAACCTTCTCATCCACTCCACGCTAAAAGTGGGTACCAGGCCCTTCTGACCCTCTAAAGCAGTTTTTTTCCACCCACACTCCACCGCATGTATAACTTACCCCATTCCA
Source organism: Adelphocoris suturalis (assembly GCA_030762985.1). Lineage (NCBI taxonomy): Eukaryota > Metazoa > Arthropoda > Insecta > Hemiptera > Miridae > Adelphocoris > Adelphocoris suturalis. The sequence goes on from CM061042.1 coordinate 136,225,685, forward strand.
ACCTCTCAGAAGCCACCGTTCTCTTCCATTTCTCCCGCTCTTCTCCGGAAGTTTTTTAAGTGCTTTAATTTTTATCGCGGCCCTCCACTTCCCCTTTTTCTATTTCCTTTTCAGCGTGTGAGTCTCTTTTTTTTTCTCCCCCAACCGATTTATTGATTTTAATATCAGGCGCTTTAGAGAGTCTCTGAAGTGGAAACTTGGAGTATTTACTAACTCCCAGTCGGTTCTTTAATGGGGGACTTTTGTGGGAAGGAACCACCAACGACCTCATAATTTACAACTACTAAATAGAAGGCGTTGAACCAAAGAATGATCACACGTCACTCCAATGGGGCTTCGAACAAGCTCGTCAGCTGGGCTTTTTTTTCCTTTCATAGAAGCTGCTTGTGCGGTTATATATACAATTTACACCTATACTCACTTATTAACTTATTTACTAATTCTTCTTCTGGAAGGCATTATGGAGTTGTGTTGAGTATTCTAATGGCTAGGGGGTGAGGAAAGTCTTGATGTATTACTCCCAAGTTTTTTGATGTTGATTTGTCTACTAGTAGGTAAATGTTTGACACCAGCAAAAATGTAAAATCTACTTATCTGGGTACGGTCTATGAAGCTTGTAGTTTCTACTATCAGGGTAGCTTCAGGTCAAGGCGAGGGCTTCATGTTGCTTTAATCATATTACATTTATTAACAATAATAGTTGAAAATTTTCGTAATTTACATTTACAAAAGACTTTGAGATCTTTCCAATTATCTCAAATATTAAGAAACAACATAATTATATCAACACTTCACGTTGATGTCGTTGAAACATTGTTGCAGGAACATGATTGTCTCTTCATCATTAAAATCGGATTCCTACAACAAATTTACTTATTTGAACTCTAGGTTACTACATTTCGTAGCATCCTCACCTATGATCCACCTCTATTTCACTGCATGGTTGCACCAACTTTATCTGTTATTGTGTAAAGTGTATCGTCACAAAGCCCTTCGACATGATTGTGTCAAAATGTAATGATTCGCCTTACATTTTCATTTTCAATTTCAGTTCTAATCACCATGATGAAGGAACCATTTGCTGTCGCGAGGGATATAATTTGTCGTGTCACTCTGTTGGAGCTCTTAACCCTAGAGCGCTAACATGACCCTACTAGGCGGCCAATGCTAATTTTTACTCCGACCTGGATAAATTGTCTCTACCCCTGGTAACGTTTGCCAAAACAAACAATGAAACAAATATTTCATTTATTTAATTGTTAAAATCACAATGTCCATTAAAATAGTAAAGTACAGCTCAGTTGAACAACAAATATCAAGTATTAGGATCTTTTTTGTACTTTAGATGAGGAATAAAGTTCCCTGAATCACATAATTAGCTAAAATAATTAATAAACCACAGTATGAACTATTGAACAGCATATTTTTCGATATGTGGCTGTCTTTTTTCACCGCTGAGTAAATGAATAAGAGTAAAGCTTTCAATTCGTCCAAGGATTCCAAATCACTGAGAGTCTAACTGGTTTTTCTCGCAAATTTGGCCTGGTAAACCGCTATTGCTTCGTTGGTATACTTCAACACTTCTTGAAGCATCTCGTCAGTGACGGCACGCTTTTGCATGAGGTGCGTGCCAAAAGAAGGTCCGGAGATTCAGTGGGGGACGTTAATTTATTTTAACATCGATTTCTTATCATCTATTGGTCCGATTTCGTTCAAACTTGGGGGGTAGATGGGAATATATTCTAGGAAAACCCCCTATTAACTATATCGCGATTGATGGAGTAATAATTATAGCGCACGCACAAAACTGAAATTGATCGACATAGACAAAAATCCGAGATTAATGGATCGATTTTGATGAAATTTTCAAGGTATGTGCGGTCTGGCTTCTAGACATTTCCCTATAAATTTCATTGCCGTTGGATCCATAGTAGTCTGTGCGCATGCGTAAACATCAATTTTTCAATTCAATCAAATTCAATTCTATTGTATAACCCGTAGGTAGTACAAGGAGTTCCTTAAATACATATTAAAAAATAGCACATGATATCTTGCCTTCATTTCTGCCCCAACAAACAATGTTAGACTATAATGTATGATGTATCAAATAATTACTCATATACGTCGACATAATTTTCGTTTAATAAATGAGCACTGCATTGTTAACATGGATCACAATCAATAATGCCTACACTCCACTGCCAAATTTCAATAATAATCCCGTGTCATTGCCAAAATGTCCGAAGTGGTGTTAATGCTGTTCTCTAAGTTCTATCTCTTGTAGGCTTTCATTTTCTTCTTGACCTTTTTTCTGGAAATGTTGGGAGGGGACGGAGGAGGAATATTCAGATTAATCTCAACTTCTGACCCAGTAGATTTAGAACCCTCCAACGTTCATCGACCATAGTGAATGATAAGTTTTTTTCCATCAACCTGCTGTATCAGAGTGGGTTCGACTGTTTCTGGGGCCATTTTGGCCCAATACAATCGGGCATGTCTTGAAGATTGCGGCAGTAGCGGAATTTCCCTCACTCTTTCTTGATGATACAGCAGGCCCTCCTGTCCCCTCTGGCGTTAGCCACACTCATCGAGTGTGCCCGGGATGGACCACGTGGAGGTGCCAGGTTTTCATGGGATGCAGTACATGTTAGGGACAGGAGTTCATGGCACCTAGGTACTGGCTCACCTCTTCTTATAACTTGGGGTCTTCCCATTATTGGTTGCCATGTCTTTCATTAGTTTGGTCCATATCTTGTTTGGAGTGACTGAGACAGGGTGAGTACAGGATATCCTCCCCTGCCTATCGCGAGCTTTACCTACATACTAGATTTCTAGCCTGATAACAAATTGCCTAGCCTAATATCACAGATTCATTCACGACTATTCCTATAAACCTTTCACACAATAAATACTTTCATACCGGGATCACGGCTCATTCATATTCATGCATTCATTTTATCATTCATAGCATTCATTCATATTTTCCGTCAACCAGTAGTTCATCTCCAATCAAGACGGCATGCTTCCCGTCTTTTCTTGCTTGAAACAACTTGGGCAAGAGATGCTTCCTAAACTCCCGTGTTCGTCTGTCGTAGAACTCGGATGTATTAAATTGCATTGGATTAAATTGGATTGGAGAACAGGGATGTATTAAATTGAAATTGTATATGTTCTGGCGTACTTTAGATTTAGAGAAATTACTAGCAAAATTAATGTGAACTGGTCTACTTCTAGAAGGTTGGATGGTGCCTAAACGTCTTACACCTATAACTTCATTCATAATCCTCAATAACTTCATTTAATCCTCAATGGCCATCACCTTCCTCTTGAAAATATTCATGTTTCCTTTCCCTTCTATAACGTTATAAAGAATAAGATCGTTTCTGTTGTCTATTTGCAGGTTTTGTTTCGTATTATTTTTTCAGATAATGCTAGATTTTCTTCTATACTGTAAATTCTCTTATTAATTTTTTTTTTTTTTTTTTTATGAGCAAGATAGTTTCTTGGCTGTTAGCAATTTCTTGCGACAGAGCATGCACCTGTGTATTCAAAACATTTGTATGTTCCGTCAAAATGCAGTCGCAGTTCTGAAGTTTGGTTGTGATGACGCCAAGGCATTGAATTATCTGATGTAACTCGGAAGCGACATTCTCGTAGTTGCAATTGTTCGATACGACACCGGTCGGCTCTTCGAGTGCTGCAGACTAAGGAATACAGTATTCGGTCGAGTCGATAGTCCTTTCTGTTAGGTAAACAACAAATCACCAACCAAACTAGCAAAAATGACCTTTTTCCAGATACCTACCCCGTTAAAAATTTATGAAAATTGTATTGAGGCATTTTTCTCAGGCCATTACCGAACTACTAGCCATTATTTGGCTGAGCGATTCCATTTTAGCACCTTATTTCGAAAAGCGAGCCAAAGCATACCTACCTACGTGATTACACAGCTCAATTACGCAACAATGCTATACCTTGTCGTTTCGTCTCTTCTTTGGATGAACGAATTCGAGATCAGATAGTGTGTGGCCTTCAAAATGTGTAGATCCAGCAGGAAATATTTTGTAGATTTCCTGACGACCAGCTTTGTAACTTGAGGGATTTAGAACAGTTTGTTTTGACGTTGGAAAATGCAGAAAACCAAGCTAAAGCTTTAGAAACAACATCAGTACGATTTTCAAAGAGCGATTATAACGCGACTAAACCACGACAAGGGGCTAACAGAGAGACATTTCCAGGATGGCCAAGAGGTTTGGTACAAGAGAAAAATAGACGAAGAATGGAAGCCAGCAGTTCTAAAGAAGAAAACCGAAGATTTGTCTTATCTTGCTAATTCTGAATCTAAAGACGACGTCCACCTCCATGCTGACCAATTACGGCTCAGAAGAAGTGAAAGGATCCGTAACAGACCTCCACAATTGGCAGACTATGTGGATAACTAATTTACTGTTTCTTAAGTGAAAAAAAAAGGAACCCATAAAAACAAGTTTTTAATGTAACTCTTTCTTTTTCTCATGTTCTCGGTTAATTTTATTGTTGTTTCAATATTTGTTAGTTTCTTGGCAACGGTAAATTGAAACAAAATCACATTGATTCAAAATCACATTGATAATAACTTAAATTAAATTGACAAGGAAAATCATTTATTATTTTATTGACCCTGGATTCGTTGTCATTTTATGCAGACGTTCAATAGTAGGTATATAGTATATTTAGTGGGATATAAGATAAGACATGTATTCATTGTTGAACATTCAAATTTGGTAGTCTTTCTAATTTACCATCACGTTGAACAGGTAATTTAAACATTGAGTGGAGAGTTCGTATATTTAGTGTATATAGTATATTTAGTGGGATATATATATATATATATATATACAATATATTAATTGCTATGCAATTCTTAGGCCGACCCCCAATAATTTTTTATGTAACGTCCGTGACGAAATTAACGATGATTTTCACGTACAACCGAGTAGTTCAGTAGTTGCTATAGATTGTGTCACAATTTCAGTGTTTTTCACGTACAACCCAGCCGTTGTTAGGGGAATGAAACTTCCGCAGTTTTCATCGCACAAAAATCGTTCGCCACTCGTTGGAAAGCGCTTGATTTATGTGATAAATGTTCACATTTCAAGCTAATAATTTCCCTCTCCTTACGTACCTGGCTACATTCCAAAACTAAGTTGATTCAGGCTAAGAATTTATTGCATAGCAAATTATCCTCGTTTTCAACGCAGTAGAAAAGAGAAAAGATCCGGCGAGGCGCGAAGCGCCGAGTATATATATATATATATATATATATATATATATATATATATATATATATATATATATATATATATACACTTGTAAGGTTTCCCATATTAAATTTCAAATTTTCGAAAATTAATAGTATAACTAACTTTTTCTTCGCGAAAATTTGATAAATTAAAATGTACGCCAGCATGAACTCGTGTGCAAAATTTCAGATCGATTGGAAATCGGGAAGTGGGTTAAAAATCGATCTGCTGAAATTTTGTCTTAAGAAAGAAAGCAACAGCTCAAGAAGAGAATCGAAGTTAAAAGAAGGAGTTAAAAAAAAATATGGTAGGGGGAAGTGTGGTAACTTCAGTTCAAAGCTATCCCACTGATGTTTATGGAGTATCCAGGCAACGAGATGAGAAATGGTTTATTCTTAATTATGACGTGTATTGGACTTTCTAATGTAATAAAAATGTAGTAGTGAATTGAGACTATTCAGTGATTATAAGTTGTTATAGCTACCTAACTGGAACTCGCAAACAACAATTTTTTATAACGTCAACTTATCAATTATTATTTACTCTTGTATTTTGTTCTCCCACCAATTCTATACGTCCATGTTACAATATGTGAGGAATCTATACTGCCCACCCAACTTGGCAGGTGTTTTTTAGTGTGGTTGTGTGGAAGATGTTCAGCTTGTGGAGTTACTGCGGATGGATGGATGTTTTTTAATTTACTTCATTTTCGGAGTGATACGCCGTATAACATTAATACGTAGGTATTACCGTCTTTCATGTGGAAATGTAAACGAACAAATGTTTGGAGTAGTAAATATTCAGCACCCTAACCTGTATATGTAGGTAGCTGAGTTGTTCTACTGATGGCTTCTACTAGATTACGTTTCCATGCGTTCCCCACCTGCGCCAAATGGAATTCAAGTGACCAAAGGACCCAATGAGCGGAGACTCGGCATTTCTTCAAGAACTAAGAGGTAATTCCTATTCGTGCCCACCTGATATGCTAATCCAGCTGGTTTCGTTGCATTGAAAATACCCTCAAGAACCCGCGGCTGGGGATATCTACCAAGGGGAGCCAACTCCTTGTGTGTGTGTACTTTTGTGTGTCTTGAATACAGGAACCAGACGCACATGGAACGCTAGGAGAAATATATCAATTAATACGGAAATGTCTCAATCATTTTTCAAAGAGGGTGACTATCATCAGAGTATTAATAACATTGAAAAATATTTGCTGCGATGCATCACAACCTTGTGAATGAAGAAAAGAACCTCCACCTTCCAACTATCACACAAATTTAAGCGAAATCGAACGACTATAGTGTAAAAAACCGTATCGAAACTCGTAAACGAGTTCCTCTATCTGCTTTACAAGCAGATACCATGTTACATGGATATGTCTTCGATTGGGGATTTCATAACGGTCGTCCTCGAGAGTTGTAAACAAATCCTTTAACTTTGGACTGTAGGCGACGAAATGTAGGATAATGAATTTATTTTATCATTCTTGGAGGCACGAAAAGCATACTATAAATCAAAGTTATTTCTCCAATACAGACACAATGAGTTGTTGTTAACAGTCGACTGTTGTCAGGGGATGAAAATGTTTCCTATGGAGTGGAGTAAACGATGCTATTGCTTTACGTTAAGAATATTGTAACCGGCTTATTAAAATTGTTTATAGTCCAATTAACTTAGTTTAGGAATGTAGCCAGCTACGTAAGGAGGGGGAAATTGGTAGCTTGAGATGTGAACATTTATCACATAAATCAAGCGCTTTCCAACGAGTGGCGAACGATTTTTGTGCGATGAAAACTGCGGAAGTTGTACGTGAAAAACACTGAAATTGTGACATCAATTTTGCTTGACGGAAATTTTTGGTTGACCCCCCAGAGCAAAGACATATCCACGTCAATACGTGGAAAAATTCACGAGCAGCTAACATTACATGAAATCTTACATTTCTGTCAGGGTCGGTATGCGATGCTGAACTGCTGAGTTGGACGGATTCTTCTCTTCAATGAGTTCTAATCGAGTGAAGCTGATTGAAGAACCCTTTTTTTAATTGAAAGGAGACGAACCTTTGAGCAACTTTCGCATCTTCATCCAACCGTTCACCCTAAGGTGGTTATTTGTCAAAAAGGGTCTTGCCTATAGTGAGTATCGGATTACATTTACAATTCCTCTCTTTGAGAAATTTTTTTCTCCTTCGCAGAATCCGCATTGTACCGTGGGTTTTCAAGGATATTTGAGTCGTTCCTTTAACGGTATCAAGATGTTGAATAAGAAAATAATTCTTGTTTTCTTTCATTAAAAGAGATCAAAGAATAATAATTTATAAACAAATTTACTTAACCATCAACTGATTTTCTTGTGGTCGTTCAACCTTGGATCAACTTTGACAGTATCCAATGGTAATTTCAAGACACCTACACATTAAAATGAGAAACACTTTCTTTATTTTCGTATTCATTTATGAATTCAATGAATATTCGTGGGAGATGTTGCAATTGCAAAGGCTTCAAAAATTTTAAAATCCAAACTTTTGAAAAATTTCTTCAATGAAATCCGTTGTTATTCATTTGAAATAAAGCTTCACAGTTTACTACTTTTTCATATACAGGGTGGAAGCGGATAAGTGACGAAAATTTTTTTCTGTTAATCCGCATCAAAAATGTAGTAAAACCCCGCCAGAACGAGTGTCCTATCACTATCTGTTTGAAAGTTATGATTTTTTAAGTAATTTTTCGACTGAACCCGACCTTACGTCATAAAACCACTATTTCTCAGCTTGTGCGTCACTTATTTCCATTTTTTACCTCATTTTTGGATTCAGCATTAAATTTCCTATAGGAATGGATCATGTTCGGAGTTATTTAACATGATTTAGACTCAATTATTACAATACAAACGTTAATTTTTTCAGGAATCTAGAATTATCATGAATTTTCGAAAATTAGCCTCTCCGACAAAATTGGTCTTAGAGGTTGTCAAATTTCATAAAAACTGCTTCATCTAATACTCTTTCCAATGGTATAATCAGTTTCATTAATAGCTGTTTTCTTTGCTCTATTATTACTGAGCGAGAGATGAAAAACACGATATTAGTGAAGGAAGCGAAGGTGACAGGATGAAGCGTAATCGCATGTCATAATTAGTTTATTAAAAAATCAATGTAGCATATTTTCAAAATGCCGACCTCGATTTCTGACGCATAACCGAGCACGTTTTCGCATTGATCCCACTGTTACTGAAAATGATAAAGATTCTTTCAGTTTTTCTGAAGCAGCGATTATCCTTCTTCTCACCTCTTCTTCACTGTTGGCCTCAGTCTTGTAGACCTCACTGTTAAGGAAACCCCATACGAAGTAATCCATAGGGTTGAGGTCAGGAGATCTCGGTGGCCACGGGGTAGTCCCTCCTCGCCCTATCCACAGAGGAAAACGTTGGTACAACCATCGTCTGACGTTCACCGAATAATGAGGTGGGGCTCCATCTTGTTGATAAATTAAATTTCCACTAACGTCGGGAGGAAGATTCTGAAGGAGAATAGGCAAATGTTGTTCGAGAAACTGTAAATAACTCTCCCCATTTAAATTGGCTGGAAGAAAATGTGGCCCTATCAACTGGTCGCCAACTATCCCTGCCCAAACATTTACTTTGAACCGGCGTTGGAATGATGACTGTCGAGATGCATGGGGATTCTCCGTAGCCCAGTGGTGCATATTGTGAGTATTGAATACACCTTCGCGAGTAAACAAAGATTCGTCTGTCCACAATATGCGTTTGAAAAAATGATATTGTTCTATGTCGCTATTCAGAAGCCACCTACAAAATTCTTCCCTAGGTGCAAAATCGTTTTCTTCCAAAGCCTGCACCTGTGTGAAATGGTAAGGATGAAAACGGTTTTTATTCAATAATTTCAATACGTACGAGTGGGAAACACCTATCTCTGAGGCTAAGTCTCGAGAGCTCACGTTAGGATCAGTTGTGACACGGTCAATGATGTAATCCTCAATTCCAACATCTACTGCGGCCGATGAATTTTCCCTTCGAGATCTCACTACCGAACCTGTATCCAACAAACGTTGGTGCATCGTAAAAACTTTGTCCTTAGGGCAACGTCTGTCAGGATAACGATCGCGGTACTCCCTCCCAGCTGCCAGAGCGTTCCCGTTACATAACCCGTAGACGAAGTGCATATCTACGTATTCCCGAGTTGTAAACCCAGCCATCGTGAAAAATGAACTAGCTTATAAATCACCACATCATGTAAGGCAGGTATTTTGTTATTGTACTAGTGTATTTGTTTACAAGGCAAGTTCAACATCCAAAAACAATATGACATGCGAGTACGCTTCATCCTGTCACCTTCGCTTCCTTCACTAATATCGTGTTTTTCATCTCTCGCTCAGTAATAATAGAGCAAAGAAAACAGCTATTAATGAAACTGATTATACCATTAGAAAGAGTATTAGATGAAGCAGTTTTTATGAAATTTGACAACCTCTAAGACCAATTTTGTCGGAGAGGCTAATTTTCGAAAATTCATGATAATTCTAGATTCCTGAAAAAATTAACGTTTGTATTGTAATAATTGAGTCTAAATCATGTTAAATAACTCCGAACATGATCCATTCCTATAGGAAATTTAATGCTGAATCCAAAAATGAGGTAAAAAATGGAAATAAGTGACGCACAAGCTGAGAAATAGTGGTTTTATGACGTAAGGTCGGGTTCAGTCGAAAAATTACTAAAAAAATCATAACTTTCAAACAGATAGTGATAGGACACTCGTTCTGGCGGGGTTTTACTACATTTTTGATGCGGATTAACAGAAAAAAATTTTCGTCACTTATCCGCTTCCACCCTGTATATTCCGGGTATATATATTTTATTTCAAAAAATTCTTCTTGCAGGGCGTCTGGAACACGTTCAACGTTGACATGGAAAGGATCTGTTAATAGTCTGTAAATATGTTCGTCAGCAGTGTTAGGGAAGTATTTCCCGAATTCATCAGCGAGCGTCTCCAAATGGTTTGACACTTGTTTTGACAAGTTTTATCCTTCAAAAACCTTCTTGAAGCGTGTTTCTTCTGAGATTGATACTAGCTTTGGTATTGACAAGTTGCAGGGGTTTGCTGATACTTTTCGTCTCCAAAGCTGTAGTTTTCGTTTCGTCTTCTAGTTGTAGTTGTAGTTTCGTTCTTGATGTCATTACGATGAGTTATGATATTTGATTCTCCATCTGCAGTTTTAATTTAAGGCTGTTTACGAATCAAGGAAGTCTGACAAATATGCCAACATTACTTGAGAGCTAGGTTTGCTGAAGTTCATGCTTAGCTCATTTTGCTTCTGGTTTTCCAAGAACGAAGTTACTTCATCTCGGAGCTCAAATAGTCTTGCCAACATGTTTCCTTTTGGGGGGGTGATGGTTGTCGCCTCCGCGCGGTGCCCCCCGGACTGGAGGAGGGTGGGCGTAAAAGCCCCTAGCCCTTCTCTTGACCAAACGACAACCCCCAATCCAAGGTGGAACGTAGCGTACGCCGAGGGATGCGTGGCCAGAGGGAAGTCTGGTCGTTAGTATGCAGGCTCTGGGTACCAGGCGACCCCCAGTAGTAGTAGCCTTCCCCCCGTAACCCGGCTCTGCGGGGGGTGACTGTTTTTCCGGCGTTTATCAAACCTCAATGGATGATAAAGAAATATTAAAAATTAATTTTCCCAGCCTGGAGTCCGAGGATGAGCTGTTGCGGAGCTCACCCCTCTCTCACCAGGAAGAGTCGCAAGACTCGCAAACCGGTGGCGAGGCCGCAAGGGCCTCCCCACTGAGCATCACTGACGACTTTAGAGCCGTCAGTATGAACATAGAGGATATGGAGGTGGAGGCAGGTGCTGCATGCCAAGAGCCTTCCGACATGTCCGCCCAGCCGTCTGCCCCTGCACTAGTCTCGCATGAGATGCAGGGGCAGAAAGGGGCAGGGGTGGGAGTGTTGTCGGAGGCGGGCTCAGCTAGTGCCTCACACAAGGAGCAGGTGCCATCTGCTGGTGCTGTTCGTCCTGCGGGCTGGGTGGCCCTGAACAGCAGGCAGAAGAAGCACCTCAAAAAACTTCTATCCCAAGGAATTGGGATAGAGGAGGCCCGACGAATAGTGCAGCAAGTGCCCTCTGAGTCGGTGCCTGACAGAGGCAATAGGCCTCTGGGGGAGGGGATGGGCGTAAGCCAAGAAACCCCTTCTCAGGATCAATCCTCTGGGCTTGAGGGTAGAATTAGGTTCACCACAGGCCAGAGGAAAAGATTCAACCGCTTGGTTGCAGGGGGGATGGCACCAGCGGCTGCCAGGCTTGCGGTGGCAAATTCTGAGCCGCGCGAGCCTGACAATAACAAGCGCCCTCGTTCCTCTGGGGGCACGACTCCGGAGGACGTGAAGAGGCGTAAGGTGGACCAGCCCCCGGGGAATTCGTCCTCGACGGGTGGTCCAGCAGTCGGGCAGGGGGCAGGGAAATCCTTTTCCCAAGCCCTGACCGGTAGGAGGGTGGGGATTCTCCATCGTGAATTCCCCAACTTCCTACTGACGAGCGAGCAGATGAACCTGATCCAGGACTCCATTATCCAAGGGATCAGGGGACTGCCGCTCGACGGGCCAAAACCCGCCTTTCTCTCAGCCAACTACCGAAGGGGTTGGTTGAGTTTGATTTGTGCGGACGATGACACGGTGGCCTGGCTGAGAGAACTCGTTGTCTCTTGCGCGCCGTGGGAGGGTGCGAGGCTTTATGTGGCAGAGGGCAGGGAACTTCCCAGGCCAAGGACTGCCACGGCCTTCCTCCCGGGTTGCGCAGAAGAAACTAATGAGGGCATCTTCCAGCTGCTGGAAAGGCAGAACAGGGGCCTAAGACCAGGGAGCTGGACGATCCTCAATCGGACGGACACAGGACCTAACGTCCTGTTAAATCTGATTGTGGACGAGGAGTCCGCGAAGACTCTGGAGGAGAACCCTGGTGTCCATGTCCGCTTGGGGCATGGGACGATTAGGGTCAAGAGGGCGCCTCCGGGGTCTGCGGCACAGGCAGTGGCTTCCCAGGGAGGGCTTCCTGAGACGGAGGCAGCAGTGCCTCCGGCGGAAGCTGTGCCCCAGGCGGTGCTGGGTGGGTCTGCTCGGGACACACCAGCACAAGAGTCTGGGACGCCCGCTAGGGGAGGAGAAGGGGAACCTGCGTCCAAGGCGGGGGCGCAGGGCCCTCCACCGGGGCGGTCGGGCCCATTTCGCCTCCTACCGGATCCGGTTGTGACGGTGCCGACGGGCGCCGGTGCAGCCGGAGGGGGAGGGGGTCCTGGCACTTCAGGAGAAGTGCGGAGGCCGGCAGGGCCTCAAAATTTCCCTGAAGGACGACGGGAGGGGGGGGGACGGGGCTCCGGCAATAAGGGGTTCCGCCCTCCACTGGCGTCGGGCCGTAGGGGGAAGGGGGAACGCCCCCCATTCACGCCCAAGAGGCAGTGGGGGAGGCAAAAGAAAAAGTAGTGCCTCCCACCACTCTTGATTAAAAAAAAAAAAAAAAAAAAAAAAAAAAAAAAAAAAAAAAAAAAAAAAAAAAAATGAATAATACACATTTAAAATTTCTTCAAGTGAACTTGCACAGGGCAAGGGGCGCGTCGGCGGTCCTGAGCCACAAGTTCACATCGGAAGACCACCACATTGCCCTTATCCAGGAGCCGTGGGCCACTGAGGGCAATGTGATGGGACTATCTGCACAGAACAGAAAGGTAATTTTCCACCGTGGCAAGGATAGGCCAAGATCGGCCATTCTAGTAACTAGCCAAGTCAAGTTTCTGACCATGCCTGAGTTCTGTTCCAGAGACCTCACGACTATACTGCTTGAGGACAGCAACGGAGGAAGATGTGTGGTCGCCTCAGCCTACTTTCCAGGGGATGAGGACGAGCCCCCTCCGGTGATGGTGCGGCAGCTAGTGACGCACTGCCAGAGACAACGGCTGCATCTCATCATTGGGTGTGACGCCAATGGTCATCATCTGCTGTGGGGATGCGACGACATCAACAAAAGAGGTGAGTCCATTGTCCAGTTTCTGGTGGCGGAAAATCTCGCGGTCTTGAATAGGGGCAATGAGCCTACTTTTGTTACTCGGGCAAGGAGTGAGATTTTGGATATCACTGTGGCGAGTAGTTTCTATGCAATAGGGTCACAGGGTGGCATGTGTCGGAAGAGGCTTCATTGTCGGACCATCGAATTATTGGCTTCCGGCTGGAGCATCCGACCTGCTTCACTGAGACATATCGGAGTCCTAAGAATACTAACTGGACTCTGTTCAACACTCTTCTAGCTGATGAGCTGGAGGACCTGGACACTAACATCCAGACAACAAGAGATCTTGACCGAGTTAATGAACTCGTTTGGGCAGCCATTCAGCGAAGCTACGAGCTAAGCTGCCCAGTCAAGACTGTCAAAACGAACAGGTCTGTTCCATGGTGGAACAGGGACCTGGGTTTCCTTCGCAGAGAAGCGAGAAGGCTTTTCAACAGGGCAAAACGGGATGGGAGATGGCAGGCCTATAAAGCTATGGCCAGCTCCTACAGCTGTGCCCTTAGAAAGGCCGGGAAACTGTCCTGGAGGAACTTCTGTCAGGACATTACGGAGTTGTCCGTGCTGTCCAAAGTGCAGAGGATCCTTGCCAAGGACAGACCAGCTGAGCTGGGCACCATACAAAAGGCAGATGGGGGGTATACCGGAAGCTCGGAAGAGACCCTGGAGGAGCTCCTACGGGTGCATTTTCCTGGGTCTGCACGCATACACAGTGAAAGCTTTCCACATCAGCATACTGATGACTTCTGCCGTGAAAGGAAAGCCTTGTATGCAGCTTCTGGCAGGATATTTACACCCCATAGAGTTAAATGGGCACTTGGCACATTTAAGCCCTATAAATCTCCGGGCCCGGATGGGATCATCCCAGCCATGCTACAACATGGAGGGGGGGCTCTCGTGCCGGTGCTGGTTAAGATTTTTAGGGCCAGTTATACACTGAACCACATTCCTAGGATGTGGAGGAAGGTCAGGGTGGTCTTTATTCCGAAAGCAGGCCGACAGGGCCATGCAAAAGACTACCGCCCCATCAGTCTCATGTCCTTCCTATTGAAAACCATGGAGAAGATTGTGAACCTTGTGATCAGGGAAGAGCAATTAACCCAGATACCACTCCAGGCGGCACAACACGCGTATCAGAGGGGGAAATCCACTGAGACTGCTCTGAATGAATTAACAGTGTTGATTGACAGGAGTCTGGAGGCCAAAGAAGTAGCTCTCTGCTGCTTTATGGATATAGGTGGAGCATTTGACAATACGTCATATGACTCCATCATTAAGGCAGCAGAGGATCGAGATGTCGATCCGCAGATCACCAAATGGATACACACCATGCTGAAGGGCAGGGTTGTATCCTCGGAGCTGGGGGGAGCAATCGTCAGCGCCATTCCAAGTAGGGGATGTCCGCAGGGCGGCGTGCTCTCCCCTCTATTATGGCTACTCGTGGTAGATAGCCTCCTACAAAAACTCAAAGACAAGGGCTTTGAGGTGGTAGGATATGCTGACGACATTGTGGTCATCGTCAGGGGCAAGTTCGAGGAGACAGTCCGTGAACGTATGCAGATGGCGTTGGATGTCGTACAGCAATGGTGCACGGAGGAGGGGCTATATGTGAACCCTGATAAAGTGACCCTTCTTCCGTTCACCAGAAGACGAAAGGTTGACATGCAGGTGGTCTGTCTGGGAGGCAGGCAACTTCCCTTCTGCACCAGGGCCAGATACCTGGGAGTCACCTTTGATCAGAAGTTAACCTGGACGCCTCACATTAAGAGGGCCGTGGACAGGGCCATCTTTGTTATGGCGTCGGGCCGACGCATGTTAGGGAGGACATGGGGCTTGAGCCCAAAGATGACCATGTGGTTATATACCACAGTGGTCAGACCGATGCTGACCTACGGGGCCCTTGTCTGGTGGACAAAGGTCAGCCAGGCAACGGCTGTGAGTCAGCTAGCAAGGCTGCAAAGGATGGCGTGCATTGGGGTTACAGGCTCCATGCACACGAGTCCTACAGCTGCACTGGAGGTCCTTCTGGACCTTCCTCCCCTGCACATCCATGTGAGGAGGGTTGCCTTCCTGCAGGGAGTGAGGCTGTGGAGGAATGGCTTTTTAAAGCGGGAATCTGGGCGTACTCACCATGCCATCTTGAAGGAGGTTGCAGTGGATGAGTCAGCGCTCAGTGTTTCCGATTACATGGCGGAGATACGGAACTTTGATCTCCCCTTCAAGGTCTACATTCATGATAGATCAATTTGGACAGAAGGGAGGCCCCAATTCGAACGTGGGGCTATAGTGTTCTATACAGATGGCTCGGTCATGAATGGTGGGGCTGGATCGGGTATCTTCGGCCCACGAACGGAGATTTCAGAATCCCTAGGAACAGTCGCCACCATTTTCCAGGCAGAAATATATGCCATAAGCTCCTGCGCTGACAGACTGGTGAGTCGTCAAGTGAATGGAGCAAAAATCTACATCTTATCAGATAGTCAAGCAGCCTTGAAGGCACTAGCTTCTTTCACTATTTCGTCGAAGCTGGTGTGGGAATGCTTGACTAACCTCAAGACCCTTGCCAGGAACAATAAGGTTACCTTGCTGTGGTGCCCAGGGCACCAGGGGGTGGAGGGGAATGAACAAGCTGACGCTCTTGCTAGGAAGGGAGCGGCTTCTCTCCCTGTGGGCCCAGAACCTTTTCTGGCCACTACGGGGAGTTTTCTCCTCGGAGAGCTCACCAAATGGGAGAGTAAGAAGAGGACTGCCCACTGGCTTCAGGTCAAGGGCCTGAGGCAGGCGAAACAATTTATTCACTTTTCTAGGAAGAGAGCTAAGGAGCTGCTCAGCCTGGGGAGAAGGGAGATACGTATGGCTGTGGGGCTCTTAACTGGGCACTGCCCACTTAGATACCATCTCCATAAAATGGGCAAATCAGACTCCACTCTCTGTCGCTTCTGTGGGGCAGAGGACGAGACGGCGAGTCATGTGGTCTGCCATTGCCCTATGTTGGCAAGAAATCGCTTCTTGAATTGGGGCAGAACCTCCATCGATCCCCAAGACATTAAGATGGGGGAGATTAAGACTCTCCTCGCTTTTGCCAAAACGTGGTGGGGAAGGATTGACTTCCCAGCTGTGACTGGCATTGGCGATATGGCGCCAAGCCAGACTGGGGCTGCGACTCAGTAACTTACCGAGGGTGGAGCACTCGGGCCCAGACAGTGCCTGAGGGCTGGTAGGAGTGCCGGAACCAGGCAGATAGTGCTTGGTTTGGCAGGGCTGTTGGTATCGGGCAGACCTAGTGTCTGGGATGGGGAGGAGGTACGGCCTCCTTCTCCAGCTACAATAGGCCATTACGGCCTCAGTGGCTTAAAACAAAAAAAAAAAAAAAAAAAAAAAATGTTTCCTTTTGAGAGCCAGCGTACTTCTGTGTGAAATAGCAGTGTTTTGTGGTCAGTTCCTAAATCTTCACAAAGAATTTTAAACAGTCGGGTATTTAGTGCATTGTTTTTTATGTAGTTCACTATTTTAATACATAATTTCAAGACGGCATTGAGGTCGTTTGGAAGAGTTTTGGCTGCCGAATCTTGTCGGTGTATAAAGCGTCACATCAGCGGTTTTTTTTTTTTTTTTTTTTTTTTTTTTCCTCTGACTAACTGCACGAAGCCTGAGCGAGAACCAAGCATTGAAGGGGTGCCATGAGTGCTCATTAGTTTTTGCCATGAGAGTCCATGATTGTCAAAAAAATCAGACACGGCTTTCATCACATCAACAGCTTTGGTAGTGGTCTCCAGCTCTGTTGAAAAGAGTAGCTCGTCTTTTATTGATTCATTTTCAACATATCGAACATATACAACTAACTGAGAGCGTTGAGCAAGTTCAACTCTCGCATAGCTGGATGGCAAAAAATGGTGATAGTTTTATTCCATCGACAACCTGGTTTTTTTAATATCTTTAGCCATATAATCAATACGAAGTTCACTATATTGTCCGACAGTGGTATTTGAGATAATTTTTTCCTGCTGTCAGCCCCAAGATGATATATGATAGTTTGGGGCAAAAACGAGCCCCAAAGCCTGGAGTTGGCTCGATGTTGCCCCAAAGAATGATCGTGGTCTCACGCCCCCCCTAACCCGTCTTCACGCCCCCAGGGCGCCCCCCAGTTTGGGAATCCATGGTTTACACACAGGTGATCATTCTCAATTATTGATATTGTGAACATGATTGCGAGGAGTTAAAACATGATTCCATGTTTTTTACATTTTAGCAGTCAGGCTCAAAGTAATAACATCCGGGGGGGTCCAGGGGGGCGAAGCTTCGCCCCCCTGGCGGGGTCAAGGGGCGGAGCCCCTTGCGAGGCCCGAGGGGCCGAGTTTTTTCCGCTTTCCTTAAATAGATGCGGATACTTAACTAGTCAATACAGTGATTAAATTAATCTATTTTTGCCTCTGGGGGATTCTAAAACTTCTTGGCATCGCATCTGGTCCCTTTGATTTCGAGCAAATTCTTCAGCTTGTAACTCAGAGCCCACATGCCGTATTTGATTTTCTCCCATAAATTCAACTCCTGTTGCTATACTTGATAACCGAATGGCCGAGTTTTTATTTCACAGCGTTCTTGTGAGAAAATGTATGTCTAGCGAGTTAAATTCAAAGAATCCAATTAATTGTGTTCGTATTTTTCGTTTAGTGGTTTACCTATACCCTAGGTAGGTACATATACCAGAACATTTTATGCATTTAGAGGGTTGAATTTATGGATTTCTTGAAATTAAGGTCGCCTTGAATTTATTGTTGTTTTCTGAGAGTTGTGCATGGTTGTGGGAGGCAATATAGACCACTTCAAGAAGCGATTCGACTCCAATTGATGCCATCAATCCTAGGATTGAGTACAACTGAAAATGAAGCTTAGTTGATAGCCCTTCCCACCAAACTTGGAGGATTAACATTGGAGAATCCAGTTATGTCAGCTGTAACTAGTTGTGAGTCTTCCATCTCTGTTAGTTTCAAGTATAGCAACAGGAGTTGAATTTATGGGAGAAAATCAAATACGGCATGTGGGCTCTGAGTTACAAGCTGAAGAATTTGCTCGAAATCAAAGGGACCAGCAGCGATGCCAAGAAGTTTTAGAATCTCTAAGCCCAGAGGCAACATTTTCATGTGTTTACCTATGAATGGTCAACGTCATTTCTGATGGTCATAATCATCGTTGTGGCCACTTGGGACAATTTTTTTCGTGACGATTTTTTTGTTATGTGCCATATGAAAGACATGAAAATGTCAACAATAGATCAATTTAATCACTGTAACGACTAGTTAAGGAAAGTGGAAAAAATTTAGCAACTTAGAACACCATAGAATTTCAAATAAATCATTTTGGGGTCATTCATTCTGTTCTAACAGAAAATGGATTTGGCACCTTACTTTCTAGTTGTAATTTTGTTCCTACCTTGGTAGAAGTTGAATAGTCCAAAGCTTCACGCCATACATCGCCACAGCCAAATACACTCCATCACTGTAAACATAAAAATACATTTATTGTACTTTTTTAACCGAAATAATATAGTATGTAGGTAGGTATGTGTACTACAACAAAACTTGCAACTAACTCCTTAAAAATCTATTGTCAAGTCAATATGAGCTTCGTTCAGAGTGCGCATTCTGAGAGTTCACGAACTCATCGGAACTGGGACGGGAAATCCGGGGGCGTTCCGGAACTTGTGGAACTTCGTTCTGCACTGCGAACGATTTCAGAACTAGGAAGTGGAATAAAATGTGTTGTTGTTTGTAACCTCACTCAACTCGTGTTACCTTCTGGTGCTGCTTTTCAGCATATTTTTAGCGCCCGTGAATATATTAATTAACTATTGCCCCGGCTATTAAAAAAAAACTTGCAATGTTGGCTGCCAGTTCAGTACGAGTGCAGAAGGCGTTCGGTTAACAACGGTACCGAACTGATTCTATCCCCTCCCCTTTCAGAATGCCGTCCCGTCCTGAACTCGTCCAGAATCCTTAGCCAAACGAACCTAATACCTCCAAAACTTTAAAAATAAAAATTTTTGAGAAATTTCAATGAAATCCGTTTTAAGGCATTCTGAAACGATTCCTGAAGTTTGCGCTTTTTCATGTGTATACAATACATTCATTTATTTAGGTATTTGTCATTCCAGACGATTTTTGGAGCACATTAAATTTCTAACATTTCAAAAAGTGTGCTATAAAATCACTAAAAATAGCTAAAACGGATGAAAATGTTACATTTATACTAATTTGTAGAATTGTAGTCAAAATAGTAGTCTGTGCGCAAGCACAAACATTAATTTCTTATATCGTCGATTTAACAAATTTAAACTTATTTCTGTTCTAGAACCAAAAATTTCAACCATGTATCATGTTTTCTCCTCGATATTGATTCGAAATTCTATGAAAACATTAGAAATTAACAAGCGGTTGCAATCATGTTCACAATATCAATTATTGAGAATGATCACCTGTGTGTAAACAATTATTTATATAACCATGCTCATAACTCAGTTTGTTGGACACGCACTTCGCCGTAGTTAACATAATATTGTTGGATAAATCGAGAGCTTTCGAACGAATGGTCAACGAATTTTGTGGGATGAAAAACGACGAAGTACCATTTCCCTAGCAACGACTCGGTTGTAGGCGGAAATCACTGTAATTAATTTCGTGCGCGGAAAAAAATTGACTCGCAAAATTCGCTAGGACCCTAGGGCTAAACATGATACAGTTATAAAAAAAAAAAAAAAAAAAAGCCACGATGATTTGATTATTCTTGAAAAAATTTGAGTTTCGTGGATGTAAACGAGATCCAACTATAACTGCAATCTCGTGAACACCAGTGTTTCTGAACTTGACTTAGGTACTTGAATAGGAACTAACGTATGATAAAGTTCGGCCTAATAAAGTTAGGCCACGATATGGTTAGGGATGAATGTGCCAGGCTTTCCAGCTTAGCATGGCAGGGAGTTGTGGTGGAACCAATACTCAAAGAGGCTACAGACAGGTGTCCCGGTTTGGTAGCTGACATTAAAGTGCAAGGGGTTTGGGATAGGGAGAGGGTTGCTTTTTTCGACAATCGCATAATCAATGCCAATGCACCCAAACCTGGCACGACGTCGCTGAACATGCCTCCAGGGAGAAACACCAAAAGTATAACACAGCCGCAGAAGATCTGAGAGGTTCATTTACTCCACTAATTTGCTCTTGTGAAGGTGTCCCTCACAGAGAATTTCATCAATTCACCAAAAGATTAATTGTAGTTTTGTGTGAAAAGTGGAACAAGCCTAAATCACAGATAGCTGGTTGGATTCGGACAAAAATACAGTTCTTTGTAATAAAAGCAGTGTCCTTACGACTCCGAGGTGCCAGAAAAAATGTGAGAAGTTACGGAGTAAGGGATAAAGAATCAATGGGACCCGGGATGGAGGATGGCGCAC
Organism: Adelphocoris suturalis; assembly: GCA_030762985.1. Taxonomy (NCBI): domain Eukaryota; kingdom Metazoa; phylum Arthropoda; class Insecta; order Hemiptera; family Miridae; genus Adelphocoris; species Adelphocoris suturalis. The sequence goes on from CM061042.1 coordinate 136,246,486, forward strand.
CTTTGCCTCTTCTCCACGACTAAAAAAAAAAAAGACCCTGTTTTCTTTTAATTTTTGTCATTTTGTTGGTTTTAGTTACGTCGAATTTTTGTTTTTGTTTTTGGTGTCGCAATTGACATTGCTTGTTTATGTTTAACAATTAGGGTTTTAATAAATTATTGTTGAGAACTAACGTATCATTCCGAATCACAGTTTGATTTCGATGAATAAGAAGGGAGTTGTTTACTCCACGAGATCCGAAAAGCATGTCCTACGTCCTGGTTGCGTTCGAGTTCTGACAGTTCCGAAAAAACGGGGACTGTCAGAACCGTTCGGAACTGAGTACTGCGAAACACTGCGAACGCCGAACTTTGCATTCTTGGCGTTCCAGAACTGGGCGTTCTTACACTGCGAACGAAAGGACTTGACTGCGCTTGCCCAGAACCGTTCCGAACTGACAGAGCGCACACTGAGAACGAAGCTCTAATCACTAGAATGAAATAGATAATTTAAGAGGACCAGACAAGTGATGCAGTATAACGTCATATTCCAAGCTTGTATGTCCTGTTAGGGTAGAGGCACCAGTAGTAGCCACCCTTAAGCAGCCCAGTTTCGGTGTTTACAACGTAATTTCTCTTCCCCGTTCTTTCTTCCAATCCTGTATTTTTCCTTTCCCCCAATGCCTGCTCTATCGAATGGCTATTTTAAAAAATCGAATGCGTTGATTAGTTTTGCAAAAATCGAAGAAAAGGAAACCAAGATTTGTCGCTTGTAGTAGCCTCCAAAATCTTTAGTAGTAGCCACTGTAAGGGACCAGTAGTTGCCACCCCCTGGCTACTACTGGAAATACTCATTTTTCAGGAAAACTAATTATATCACTGTGATACTGATGAAAATCTAGTTTATTTTTATGTTCTATACTAAAAAACACGAAAACTCAGTAGTGGCCACGTCATGGCTACTACAGAAATTCGCTAGGTTTTCAATACCTGGCAGTAGCCACAAAAATCTTTATTAGTAGCCACTGTTAGGGACCAGCAGTAGCCACCTCCTGGCTACTACTCGTACCTCTAATTTTTCAGGAAAACTAATTAGATCACTGTGATCCTGATGAAAATCTAGTTTATTTTCATGTTTAATGTGAAAAAACACGAAAACTCAGTAGTGGCCACATCATGGCTACTAAAGAAATTCGCTAGGTTTTCGAGAACTGGTAGTAGCCACCCCACAAATATGACCCTAATTGTCTAAAATCCTACATGAAACAACTTGAAATAGGTACATCAAGAAATCACCAAGGAACGTGAATAAAACGAAACTATATCAAAAAGTCCTAGAATGAAGTGAAATATTGAGGTAAACAAGGACTACGTCCTTAATCAAAACCGTAGGTGAGGAGCTCATCTGATTAACTGGCAGTCCATCTGGGTTATAAGGCGAGTTGTTAATCACACTGGTTTCTTGATTATGGCGAGAACGGTTGGAATGCGTAGCTGACATCTCCTGCTTTAAGTGGAGCTAATGTCGAATGTCTTGACGGTGCCAAATCCTTATTTTTCAAATCTAAAGTTCATGGGTGGCTACTACTGGTAGGGGTGGCTACTATCGGTGCCTCCACCCTAAATCTTTGAAACTGATGAAGTTTTGAATTAGCTACTGATTCCTGTGGATGGTAGGTTGATCATCATAGTGCAAGCAATTTCTTCATGTCAAACGCATCTCACTGTTGTCTGTGCTTTGGTGGGGGAAGACGGACTTGAGGTGATCTATCCCAATCATCGATCAATCAATATTTATTTGAAATACAATATATCGTACAATATATTTGAAAATATTGAGACTCGGAATTTTCTGGTCGATTTTCAGAAAATTGTAGTGGCTATAAAAATTGGTAGAGTAGCAAAGGAGAAACTGGCTAGGTTTTGTTTTAATGGTTCTACTATACTTGCGGACAGCGCTATATAAATTATTTCGTTTCCTTATATTATAATATTATGTCAGAAAGCCACATTCATTCCCTTTACTTTTCTCAGTTATAGGAATAGTGTACAAATACTTAATTTTTTCAAAATTTAATTTCGAATTCATTCATATGTATAAACTTGAAAATTCATTTACCAAGATGAATTTCAATACAAGTTTAAGGATAATTTATCCAATTTATTTCAACTTCCGTAGATTTAATATCCATGGTGATCAAATTGGAGATTAGTTCACAATGGTCTAATTCTAATGGTTGTATATGAATTAAGTTCTGTCAACATAATTCATCATAACAAATTGGACATTATTATCCATCATCTTATGACATTATGACCACTAATTTCCGGGAAACATTACCACCTTGATTATTGTGTGTTAATCATGTTCATTGGTACCCTAATGGTAGCTAATTGGCATTTCCATTACCATAAAATTAATGCGTGGTCCAATAAGTAAATTGACGTGGTTCTACCTACCAATTAATTCCGATTAAACTTATTTCATCTACCTATCTACTTATTGGACCATACATTAGTTTAATCTAACTGGAAACGCCAATTGGCTTCCTAAAATTTTTTAAATATATTTTTTCATTAATCACCATGGAATTTCTTCTAGTAAATCGATGGTACCAATGAACATGATTAACACAATAATCTACTTGGGAATGTTTCCCGGGTCACATGTCATAAGATAATGGGTAATAAGGTCCAATTTGTTAACTAGAAGAAATTCCATGGTGATTAATGAAAAATATATTTTTTTTAAAATTTAGGAAGCCAATTGGCATTTCCATTTAGATGAAACGAATATATGGTCCAATAAGTAGATAGATGAAAAAAGTTTAATCGGAATCAATTGGTAGGTAGGAACCACTTCAATCTACTTATTGGATTGATGATTGATGATTAACCAATGATCCTGATTAACAAAGGTCAGTTTGGGGGCCAGGAATACGCCTGGATAACCAGGGGTTTGGGTATCCAGGAATTTAGGGGTTACAAGGTATGAGAATTATTTATGTATAATTTGTTAAAATTTTGAAAATTAATTCATCTACTCATGAACCAATTTGGTACGTGTAAAAATTGTATATAACCAATAAATGAATTTAAAAAAAAACCCAATTTTTCATGAACACAAACACAAATACAAATTTGAAAATTAATTCATCTACTCATGAACCAATTTTTATGAAATCTTCCATTTATCGCATGGAACTTAACCAACAGCACGGGCCAAGCCTACCGTTGGAAAATTTAGTTAGGCGAGTAGCCTAGTTCTACGTCTGCGCAATAATCATATGTCACTATTGAAATACTTGTTATAACCAGTGATCCTAGGTGTGAGGGAGTGAACAATATTTTCATCTTTTGAGCCAAATGCATTGGATGCATGATCTGATAACTGAGTGCTACTCAAAAAGAGGTTATGAGTTTTTAGCTTTTTTGGCAGTTTTTTGATTTTTTAGCCAATTTTAAAGGAAATTAAGTACATTTTGCAACAAAATTTTCTTCATAAATGTTTGAATGTTCTAATTCACAGTTTTGACATTTTATGTCTTTGCTTTGGCACATAAACAAAAAAATCGTTAGGTAAACTGTTGACGAAAATTCTCCCAGTTGTTTTCTGATGATTTCCGCTTACAACCGAGTCGTCGCTAGGGAAATGGTTTTTCTTTTTTTTAATTCATTTATTGGTTATATACAATTTGTACATGTACCAGGACTAAGTATAGAATGTTTATGTTGGCGAATAGGTGAGATGGGGATGCTGAATGGGTATATCTTGAATTTATTGTTGTCTGCATGGTTCGGAAATCCTTTTCTTTTGACATTTCATGTCTTTGCTATGGCACACAACCAAATTTTCGTTATGTTACGTTACGTTACGTTATGCTCAATGTTCTGATGATTTCCGCTTACAACCGAGTCGTTGCTAGGGAAATGGTACTTCGTCGTTTTTCATCCCACAAAATTCGTTGACCATTCGTTCGAAAGCTCTCGATTTATCCAACCATATTATGTTAACTACTGCGAAGTGCGTGGCCAACCAGCTGAGTTATGAGCATGGTTATATATGAATAATTGTTTACACACAGGTGATCATTCTCAATTATTGATATTGTGAACATGATTGCAACCGCTAGTTAATTTCTGATGATTTAATTGAGCTGGTGTTTCGATGATTTGATTCATAGCAGGTGATCCGAATATTGCGAGAACGGTTTGATTTGTGAAGAGGTGGTTAAATCATTTAATATGTAATCATTTTAATAGACGAGTCTGCAACTAAAGACATGAAATGTCCCAATGTGTTGCAGACTAGTATGCAAGCGTTACTGATTATTATCGTTTGCTTTTTATCCTACGTTTGCTACACACAACACACGCAACCTTGTGTTGAAATGATTCCTCAAGGAACATCCAACTAGAGCCCCAGTATATGGTGATACATGTTCAAAGCGACTCACATTGTACGCATACCTTGCGATTGAATTCCACGCTACTTGTAGACGGTAAAACTGAGTTGCATTAAGACTGGTAGAAACAGGTTTTTTTTTTGTTTGGTTTTGTTTATGGTGCTGTATGCTCTGGTCCTGTAGTTCTATTTTCTTTATATTTTTCCGCGTGAAGAGGTCTTCGCCTCCGTGGTTGGCCGGTCAGGGCCGGAGGGCCCCGACCGGCCCGGACCCACCCACCATGACGGCTCCCGGGGCCACCTGCCCATTTCTGAACAGACGGCCCTTAAAGGATGTTGTGGAGACTCTCCACACATCCTGGAGAACTAATCGTCAAGGGGGCCGCCCCCGGACCGGCCGGAATCCCCGACCCCTCCCAGCTGTTTCCTCTTGCTTTTCTACATTTTTTCCTTCTTTCTTCTATTCCAAAACGCATTGAATTGCTTGAACAATTTTGAGACTTCAGTACTTTTCGAAAAGGCAAACTCAAATATCTATCACACATTTTTCCAAAAATTCAACTAAAGAAGATATAACACACGAATTCAGAGAGTAAACAATGCTATCAAAATTGAACGGACGAGGTAAATTTTCAAGAGAATCAAAAAATAACTTTCTTCTTCCATTATATTTCCGACAAGACATAATGGTGTGCTCTAAATTTTCATATTCTCCACATGTGGTGCAGAGCGGAGAGGAGACAGCTTTGATTCTGTGCAGATATGCATTACATAAGCCTACATTCATTCGAAGTCTTTCCAGTTTTTTCATTATCCTCCTGCCATAATTTTGCTGTATCTTCCAGAAAGGTTTAGTTAAAACATTCGTTACGTTTTTGAAGTACCGATTGGAGGATGACCTTGAGTTTTGAATATATATCTTTTTCCACTCTGATCGTGCTACTTTTGCTACATTTATTACACAATCTTCTTTTGTCACTGGGAGGTTGAGTCTTGGACCTTCGAGAGTCATGTACCTTGCTAGAGCATCTGCCTTTTCATTTCCTCGAATCCCCGAGTGACCTCTTGACCATGCAAACACTACTTGTTTTCCAGATGATCGGAGTTTTCCCTCTTGAGTGAGAATATTTCCTGCTATCCGATTAAGTTTCCTGGTCTTGAATGCTCCTTCTAATGATTTTATTGCACTCTGGCTGTCTGAAATTACAACTGCTCCTGTAAAGTTGCTATTCGAATAAAATTCTAGCGATAAAAATATAGCAGTGAGTTCGGCTGAATATATTGAGTAAAGACTTGGTAGCTTGAATCCGCGTTCAACACCTTCTGTGGGTATGACGAACGCACAACCAACAGAGCCTTCTATGATTGAGCCATCAGTGTATATAGCAATATATCCAGGCCACCTGTCAAGTATATAATTCTCATGGTCTCTATTCGCTAACCTTTCTTTACTTAGATGGCCTTCAAGATAAACCACCTCCAACTTTTGGAAACGATCGCCGTATTTCATCGTATGGATTATATCTCTGCTGTCTGAATTCATACATGTAACTAGGTCTGCAGTTCTTACAAAGCTGTTAACCAGTAGAGGACTAGCTTTTTTCTTCCAGTATTTATGCGTCATATTCCATACAGTCAGTTTTTGCAATTTTTCCACTACCCTACTCTGCTGACTTGCTAATGTTAGAAAAAACCTGTCGGCTAACATCTGGTATCTGACTTTCAACGGCGGAAGGTGTGTTTCATTCTCCATTGCTTGGATTGGAGAGCTACTTAAAACACCTAAACTTAACCGCATGCATTTGTTTTGGACTTTGATGAGTGCCTGAAATTGCGTTTTGGATGCTTGTGAGTAAAAGATGCTTCCGAATTCCAACCTCGCCCGAACAAAAACTTTTTAGAACAGTAAACTGGTTCCTGGATGTGCTTTGTAACAAAAACTTCTCATCATGTTCACAGCTTTTTCACATTCAACTACCAACGCTGCAATATGTGGCTTCCATAATAACTTCCTGTCTATGGTGAGTCCTAAAAATTTGACGGTATGATGTACGTCGAATGTGTTACTCGCCAATCGTATACAATTGCCAATAGTCTCTCTTCTACGTGTGAAAGGCATGATTTTAGTCTTCTCTGTTGACAGAGATGAGCCGTTTCTATTACACCACCTCAAAAACGACGTCATAGATCCATTCATTTTCAGGCGACAATCTTCCAAGGTGGCACCTACAGTGTATAAACACGTGTCATCAGCATATTGGATAACTGTTGTGTGGTGGGGAAGGGCCTCCTTCACATCTTGGACGTATATAGCATACAAGAGGGGGCTCAAAATCCCTCCTTGAGGTACCCCACAGTTAGCTGTACGAGGTCCGTAAAGTGATCCGTTTATCCTCAGATATAGTTGTCTATGATTAATGAGCAGTATAATATTTCTTACAAACGCTGTTGGAAGACCTAACAACAGCATTTTCTTCGACAGCAACTCAATATTGACATTATCGTACGCGCCTGCAATATCCAAGAATACCACCATTGCTGAGAGATTCTGCGTCAAGGCGAGCTGTACATCAGTGACCAACAACGCCTGAGCATGCATCACAGATTTGCAGCGTCGGAATCCAAATTGGTTATCTGGGAGTTTTTGATTTCTTTCCAGCCACCATTCCAACCGAAAATTTATCATTCTTTCACAAGTTTTGAGCACGCATGAAGTTAGAGATATTGGCCGATATGACTCACTTTCCTCGGGATGTTTATTAGGTTTAAGGATTGGGACCACTATAACTTCTTTCCATTCTTCAGGGAAATCTCCTGTTGACCACATTCGATTGATCAATTGAAGGAACATAGTTAGGCACTTGGTTGTCAGATTTGAAAGGGTTAAATAATGAATTTGATCATTACCTGGTGACGTATCTGCTGAGGTTTTTATGCTTGCCAACAACTCGTTCATAGTGAATGGCGCGTTGAGTTCGTGATTCTCATCCATTTGACGCATCCCTTGTATATTTGAAAGGTACTCAGTTATAGCACCTGGGGGACAAATCTTGTCGAAGAATTCCTCTATCCATGGTCCTTCTGATATTTGTGTTGAATGGTTCTGATGAGAGTATTTAATTTTTCTAAACATACTCCACACTTCTCGCATTGGTGTTTGAGGCGTGAGTTTTTCGCAGAAAGAATGCCATGATAGTCTCTTTGTTTTTCTAATTAACCGTTTAGCATAGGCACTTTTCTTCTGATAGAGGACGAAATTGTTGAAATTTAGATCTTTTTTCAGAGTTCTATAAGCTTTTTTCCTTTCCTCTACAGCTTCTTCACACTCACGGTTCCACCATATATTGTTCTTGAAATGAGCATGTGCAGTATTAGTGTACTGGGGTATAGACTCTTCACACGCTGCATTCACTACATCCGTAAACTGCTTGTATGTCTCAAAAATCTCTTTATTATCCAGCTGTCTATTCAACGAATCTCTAAACTTTGTCCAGTCCGCCTTCTTTACCTTCCATTTCTTGTTCTGGATCTGAAGCCTCTTCGGCCGAATGGCTGTTGTACTGAATACTATTGGTAGGTGGTCCGATCCAAGTGGATCGTTGGTAACCCTCCACTCAAAATGACTCGCCAACTGAGGTGTCACTAAAGTTATGTCCATAGCCTGAGGAATCTGTGAGGTAACTCTGTTGACAAACGTAGGAGAACCGTCATTGAGGAAACTCAAACCTTGATGGTCGAGACTAACAAGAAAATCTCTACCTTTATTGTCTGAATATCCACAGCCGAAGACTTGATGATGAACATTGAAATCACCTGCTACTATCACTGGCTTGGGTATGCTAGCGAATAGTGTATCCCATTGTTGTGTATTTAGTGAATGTCTAGGGTTGCAGTATAAAGATACTACGTGCACATGCTGATTTTCCATTATTATCTTGGCCCCTACGGCAATTATATCCTTACTTTGTGAAGCTATCCTAATCTCAGAAAATGCGATACTCTGATGGATTAGAATCGCCACACCTCCATACCCATGTTCCCCATCGACTCGGATTATATTATAATTGGTGAACTTGATTGAGTGTGTTGATCGAAACCATGTTTCTTGAAGGCAAACTATGTCTGCTTTTTCTTCCAAGAGAAAATTCTCAAGACTTCCTTTATTAGATATTACACTCCGACCATTCCACTGTATAAATTTCATTTAATGTTAATAAGAGATTCCAAGCTGTTGCACAGCTTGGGTGCTTTTATATTGAAGGTTTTATGTTTTCGAAATGAAATATTTTGTTTTATCTTGAGCAGATCATTATGTTTGTCACGTTGTTTTTGAGTGCTATTAGACTTTCCTTTATCCAAAGAAACGTCTCCATCCCTACAAGAGTTTAGTGTGTTTTGGTGATTGTTTTCTCTCCTTTCTACATTGGTGCTGACCACTGATGGTGTAGTTGGAAGGTTGGTGGATCCGTTATGAGTGCTATTTGGATCAAGTAACATAAATGTCTCACCATCCTCTGTTTGTTTGTTGAGTTGTGGATTCTGAACGCATTGAAGATTTTGATGCCGCTGACGTTGACCTTGATTACCCTCATGTATGTTATGTGATTGTCGTATTACTTTTTCACCGTCTTCCTCTGCAACTGGACCGACAGGTTTTGACATAGCTTTCAATGCGTCTTTGGCCTCCTTGGTCAAGTATTCGAGCCTACTGTCTTTGTTAATTAGTATTTTGTTGTTTTTTATATCTACTTGCCGTTGGCCTTTTTCATTCGACTTGTGAAATGATTTATTAGTACCCGAATTTCCAATGGGTGGAAAATCCGATTCCAGCTCATCGCTAAGTACACTGAAACGATTCGACGTAACCACAGCGGAGTACAAGTCCCTTATTCCATTCCTTTCTTTCAGTTTCTTATTGATGTCATGCAGAGTCGGGCATTCTTTGTCTGTGGATTTGTGTTTGCCACCGCAGTTAGCACAGTGTGGGGTACCATTACCCAGTGCTTGACTACACAGTTCCAATGAATGACCTTGGCCACAAAAAGAACATCTTGGTTGACTCCTACACTGATCCTGAGTATGATTAAATCTCTGGCATTTTAAACATTGTCTAGCCCTTGGGATGAAAGGTGACACCTTACATCTTGCTCCATATATATTAACGTATTCAGGGAGCCTTTGGGATTGAAACGTCACAAAGCATGTTCCTAACGGATGAGAAATTCTTCTATCCCCTTCTTCACGTTTGGAATATAAACGTTTAATTTTTGCGGGAGATACAGGTTACAATATTCTTAACGTAAACCAATAGCATCATTTACTCCACTCCATAGGAAACATTTTCATCCTCTTGACAACAGTCGACTTTTAACAACAATTCATTGTAGTGGCTTGACTCCACAGTTATTTTCAACATTTCTATAAGTAAACCGTTGTTTTGTTGGAATTAGTCGGGATGCGGCCCAGGGATTTGTTTAAAGTTAAAGGATTTGTTTACAAATCTCGATAACAACCGCTATGAAATCCCCAATCAAAGACGTATCCATGTAACATGGTATCTGCTTGTAAAGCAGATAGTGGTTTTAAATATATTTTTTCATTAATCACCATGGAATTTCTTCTAGTAAATCGATGGTACCAATGAACATGATTAACACAATAATCTACTTGGGAATGTTTCCCGGGTCACATGTCATAAGATAATGGGTAATAAGGTCCAATTTGTTAACTAGAAGAAATTCCATGGTGATTAATGAAAAATATATTTTTTTTAAAATTTAGGAAGCCAATTGGCATTTCCATTTAGATGAAACGAATATATGGTCCAATAAGTAGATAGATGAAAAAAGTTTAATCGGAATCAATTGGTAGGTAGGAACCACTTCAATCTACTTATTGGACCATGCATTAATTTTATGGTGATGGAAATGCCAATTAGCTCTCTAATTTTTCCCCCCACAGTGAAATTTTCTCACCGTTTGGAGGATGATTAACCAATGATCCTGATTAACAAAGGTCAGTTTGGGGGCCAGGAATACGCCTGGATAACCAGGGGTTTGGGTATCCAGGAATTTAGGGGTTACAAGGTATGAGAATTATTTATGTATAATTTGTTAAAATTTTGAAAATTAATTCATCTACTCATGAACCAATTTGGTACGTGTAAAAATTGTATATAACCAATAAATGAATTTAAAAAAAAACCCAATTTTTCATGAACACAAACACAAATACAAATTTGAAAATTAATTCATCTACTCATGAACCAATTTTTATGAAATCTTCCATTTATCGCATGGAACTTAACCAACAGCACGGGCCAAGCCTACCGTTGGAAAATTTAGTTAGGCGAGTAGCCTAGTTCTACGTCTGCACAATAATCATATGTCTCTATTGAAATAAAATGTATCGATCTATTATAACCTATCTATTATCTATAACCTATCTATTAAATTATTATCTATCTTGTTATAACCAGTGATCCTAGGTGTGAGGGAGTGAACAATATTTTCATCTTTTGAGCCAAATGCATTGGATGCATGATCTGATAACTGAGTGCTACTCAAAAAGAGGTTATGAGTTTTTAGCTTTTTTGGCAGTTTTTTGATTTTTTAGCCAATTTTAAAGAAAATTAAGTACATTTTGCAACAAAATTTTCTTCATAAATGTTTGAATGTTCTAATTCACAGTTTTGACATTTTATGTCTTTGCTTTGGCACATAAACAAAAAAATCGTTAGGTAAACTGTTGACGAAAATTCTCCCAGTTGTTTTCTGATGATTTCCGCTTACAACCGAGTCGTCGCTAGGGAAATGGTACTTCGTCGTTTCTCATCCCACAAGGTTCGTTCGAAAGCTCTCGATTCATCCAAACATATGTTAACTACTGCGAAGTGCGTGGCCAACAAGCTGAGTTACGAGCAAGGTTATTTGAATAATTGTGTACACTCAGGTGATCATTCTCAATAATTGATATTGTGAACATGATTGCAACCGCTTGTTAATTTCTGATGGTTTCATTGAGCTAATGTTTCGATGATTTGATTCATAGCAGGTGATCCGAATATTGCGAGAACGGTTTGATTTGTGAAGCGGTGGTTAAATCATTTTAACAGGTAATTTCTATACTTTACACTCTAGGAAGCTGTAATTTCGTATGTAGCCTCTTTAGGACATTTACTTGACGATGCCCAGGGTCCGGATCAGATGAGTGGCTCTTAGAGCTTGCATACGAGTCTGCAACACATACGAGTCTGCAACTAAAGACATAAAATGTCCCAATGTGTTGCAGACTCGTATGCAAGCGTTTCTGATGATTTTTTTTTCTTCATTTGGCATTAGCTTTCGCCATAGCCATGAAACATTTTATTGCATATAAATTAAATTACAAAAATGAATTTACACATACTATATTTTTGTTTAACATCCTTTTTTGAAATAATAAAATCAACTTCTTTATACGACTTAAATTTTCACATTAATTCATAATTATTAAACTTCATTTGAACAATATTCTGCTAAAAAAAAAAAAAAAAAAAAAAAAAAAACATAAATTTTAACAATAGGTACCTAGTTAGCCGTTTGTAGCATGTTTTTTGTGATTTTTTACAACAATTTTTGAAATGTAACCAGTTTAATGTGCTCAAAAAGCGGTGGCCAACAACCTCACCCTTTCGTTCGGAATGCTCCCCTCTCCTGGACGCGGAGGCGAGCGAAGCGAGCCAGAGCGGCATATATATATATATATATATATATATATATATATATATATATATATATATATATATATATATATGTCGATGCTGCCTTGTGTTTCAAATCAAAATGAAAAGATCGCCTACGGTTGGATTGAAACCGCTTGATTGCCTGCACTGAATTCTAGTGGAGGAAGTTGTAAGCAGATGCTGATGAGTTGGGTCGCCATTATGTTTGGAGCATCGAAGTAGTTGAACTAGCTCATGTATAACGAATGAGCGTGTTGGTGGGAAATCAAGAAGAGTGATGCTGTCTGTCATACGCGCCCACATAGGTACCTCCTAAATTCCACATTTATAATACAGGATGAGAAGTCTTATAATATATGGACAATCCAGTGTAGGAAACATTTGAGACAAGGAATATTTCCTTGTAATTTTCTTTCAAGATCATTTTAATGTATCAGGATAGGTGACAGGACATGAGAAATAATTAACTCCTCGAGCAAACTTTCTAAGGGAATTTCAACTTTGAGGACGAGAAGTAATCGAAGTTAGGCCCCACAGCTTCCTTCGTAAAGGGGTTTCTCAAAAAGGGAAAAACTACCAAACTTTTTCCCCCGCCATTTTCCCTTTTCCATTAAAGTCGTTACAGTGAGGTCGGGTGTCTCCCTGCCGCGACGTACCTCCTGCAGCCCGTAATGACCCAGTTGTGCCCCCTCGTGTAGATTACACACGATGAATACGGTGCGAGATACACTAGCACTCCAAGTTTCTAACAAACTTGAGAGACGTTTCCCACATCAGTATGTAGTTGCTGACAGTAGCAGAGTTTGCTAAATTATTCTAAAGTTTCATTATTAAAATCTTATATTAGTTTGCAGTTTGATCGAAGATATGAAATGTCACGTTTTTTACCGCCTCATCTAGGGCTAAACCAATGTTGCTACCTGCGAGCGCAACACCTGTCATTAAACACAAGTAATCTCCTCGTTTCACATTGAAATCTTAATTAAGTAACTCGAACTAATCTATAATTCACTTTTTAGTGCATTTTCTTTCAGAAAAGGGAAATTGTGTTCACTTTGTTCGTTGATGTATGTATGTATGTCCTCTTGAAATCCACATTTCAATGGAATAATAGACGGGAAAAAGAGAGACCTTCTACGCAGATAAAATAATGGCTTATCTTTATTATATCTAATAAACTTTTCGTGGTCCACGTAGTTTTATGAAATTTAATATGTTTCCAAGTTATTTCCAACTGGAAAAAAAAACATCTGTCAAGTTGGGTGGGCAGTATACCTTCCTCACGTATTGTAACATGGACGTGTAGAAATAGTTGAACAATTGAAATGTCCTGAAAACTAAAATTTTCTTGGTCCCACGTATTTTATAAGATTTAATTTGTTTGTAAGTGATTTTCAACAGGAAAATTCGTCTGCCAAGTTGGGTGGGCAGTATAACTTCCTCACGTATTGTACCATGGGCTGTAGGTCTCGATGGTATCCCACTATATCCCATTGCATCTATACATCTCATACCGAGCGAGCAATGCAAGCAACATCCTCTACATGTTTCAATTATAATCCACCTCAATGGGGGTCCGGGTTGGGGGGAGGGGGGGGGGGGGCTTGCCCCCCGGTTGGATGTGGAGGCGAGCGAAGCAAGCCGGAGCGGCTAGTATATGATCAGAACATGACCCGAAAAAGTTCAGCCCTTTACAGTTCCCAGACCCCGCAATTTTTCGCTTCACAGTAAATGTAAAAAAAAGTCGATAGGTAAGGAAAGAATATACCTAGGTTCAGAAACCCCTCAGGTGATCAGTCTGCCTCCGTACAACGTAATTGCAACCGAGGAGTCGATAAATACCAGCGCCTTGAGTCGATTAGGAGAGAAATTAGCCTCAGTGGCTCTGAAGCTGATCTGAGTCCTTCCATACTTTTGGTTTATTATTTCCAATAATAAGCCTATGTGATCGTGTAGCAAAACATTTTTATAACCCCCCCTCAAACTTTGTCACTTTACGTTTCAAGGTGCGTAGAATCCAAATTTGAAATGTCCGTCCGCCGCACAGTGGATGGAAACCAAGTATCTACACCAAAATAACTAGTAAAAAAAAGGTGTGGCGATGAAGGACAAATGAGAACCTTTTTTCATTTTTCATACAGCGAAAGCTGAATCAACAGTAAATCAAGCTGAATAATTATTTTGAAGGAACGTAAGTATAACCAAAATGGGTTACTTAATTATTTTTTATTCACCTGATGTAAAACCGTTTCTTCCAAATTCGGGTATCGTTCGTGCAGATCTTTCTCAAAATCACTTCCACTCTTAAATAAAATATCGCAAAGCACTGAATATGGAATTTCAAGAGAATTTTACCACGATGTTACGATTTTCTTTTTCCACAATGTGTGTTTAAATGTTAGGTACGATGCTTCCGCTGACGTTGAATGATTAGATAGTGATAGAAGACTGCTCCCAAAGAACTATTTTTCTAGACGAAGAATGAATCATAACATTCATTCTCGGGACAAGGTTCGCACCTAGTGGTTTATTTACTCTGACTCGTCAAAGCAGGAGTTGATAGGCGGGTGCCGTCACATACCTTCCTCAACGTTTTCGTTCATTGTGATCACCGACGGCAGAGAACGGCGATAAAATTAATGAACAAGACACTTGAATGAGTGCGTAGTCGGGGTATTCCAGCCCCAGGACGACCGGAGATGACCTGCACTTTTGGCACTCTATCAAATTTAAATAATCACATGATTTTTCCAAAACCCCTCATTATCACTGCTTACTCTTGGTGATGCACCAAAAAAATGTGAAAAAATGATCAGGTACACCTAAACATGTATAAAATACATGGTATATTTCGTCTTGGGGAATTTCCCCAGTTTTGGAGGCGTAATAAATCATCAATAACTGCTACACCAAAACCTTAATTTCAAGCATACGACCAATCATCACACTCAATGCCTTCTCAAAATTTTCTCCACGCCCAAATGGGGAAACTAAGGGCTAAGTTTGTGTCTGAAGGTATCTAGGAACAATATAAAAATGGAAAAACATTTTTATTAATGCTTTCATTTTTTGAGGTTTTTGCACGCTTCCATCCACTGTGCGCCGTCCGCCGTTCGCCGTCCGCCGTTCGCCGTCCGCCGTCCGCCGTCCGGGCCATAAAAGGCCTAAGAATTGACTTAAAAAACCTGTTCTTTCGCACATAGACTCCATTTGGGGTCTAGTTGGTCCTAACGTTTAACCATCCCGATCGCTTTACTCGCATAGATGCTATGGGCCAAAAACGTTCAAAAAGTGTCATTTTGAGGCTTTGAGTGTTAGACGTGTTAGACGCACGCCTGGCACGCTGGCAGGGGGTCACGGTGGGTGGGGAGGGGGGTGAGCGGGGGGTGGAGTGAGAGGAGGCGCCGCGGCACCATGAGGTGGGTACAGCGTTCCTTCGAGGCATGAATAGGTATATGTTTTTTTCTAGATCATATTTGTGTGTTAATACCAATGCTTTTCCTACGCATAACATATCCTCTCGACTTTTCGTACGTACTTAGATAATGATATTATTAAGGCAATAACTATTTGAATAGATAGGAGCTCAAATCGAGAAATATAAACATGCGTATATAATTATAGAAGTATAGGTTGTGGCAACTCGAAATAGGACACCCCGAGGAGTCTGGACGGGCCTTATGACGTACGCAAGCCAACTAAAACTACGATCAAACTCAATTGAAAAAATAATAAACCTTTGTGAAATAATTTGCAGCGTTTTAATTGTATTCCAGATCTCCAAAAAGGTGCTATATTTCAGGTTTCATAATTATAATATGGTAAAAAAACAAATTAGGCGAAGAGACCCCACAGCTGATCAGTACGCATTAATATTGAGTGCTTGATATTACAAAGGAGGTCCATTACAAATTACAGATCCGTAGATTGACATCAATATGTCTGCATAGATACAGGCACCCCTGCAGTGGGAAAATTGATGCAATTAATTGAAACATCTAAATTTTACTATTCCCCTGATCTCAGTATAACGATATTTAAGTAAGTAGGTACAAAACCAACCGAAAACAACATAAATTGAAATACATTGAAAAGGTTTTAATAATAATAAAATATTGAAATGGTTTTAATAATCATTAAAAACTTCATAGCGGAATATAGTCAATCAAGATTTAGGTAACGTAAAATGAAATCGAAGGAGACGTAAAAAGTCCAGTCAAGCAGCATGACCCCATGAGCGAATTTTTGAAGAAATCTTCGACATTTCAGTCGCTGTTGATCGTGTAGAGAAATTTTAGTTTATGATTTTGATAGACAAACATGAAATCAAATTATTAAACAAGCACCTACAACCTACGTTTTAAACAGCATGGTTCTAGGATTGGTTATACAGGGATACTTCCATAAGAGTAGTTCAATCTGAATTTGGACAATGAGTCATGCAAATATTACCGATTTTTACAACTAGCGAACGGCATTATTTCGATTTTTGACTGATTTTTCAACTTTGAAATTTTTGAAAACTTGATACAAATTCTTGTAGGAAATTTTACTCTGATTCCGAATATACCACATGTTAGTATGCTGAAAAAATTATTTCGCACAACAAATCGCAAAAAACAGGCTATTTTGAAATTGTTGACTACATTTTTGAAAATTTCAACCCGAAGATGTAATCCGATCATGCTGGCCAACGAACTTGAACTTTCGTTTTGTGTCCTTAACATTTTAAAATTTGTTTGAAGTTTCTAGCACAATTCTACGGACAGTTATCGTCTGGAATGACACATACATACATACATACATACATACATATATACATACATACATTAAAAAGTCCAGTCATGCAGCATGACCTCATGAGCGAATTTTTGAAGAAATCTTCGACATTTCAGTCGCTATTGATCGTGTAGAGAAATTTTAGTTTATGATTTTGATAGACAAACATGGAATCAAATTCTACATCTACAGCATGGTTCTAGCCTTAAACAGCATGGTTCTAGGATTGGTTATACAGGGATACTTCCATAAGAGTAGTTCAATCTGAATTTGGACAATGTTTCATGCAAATATTACCGATTTTTACAACTAGCGAACGGCATTATTTCGATTTTTGACTGATTTTTCAACTTTGAAATTTTTGAAAACTTGATACATATTCTTATAGGAAATTTTACGCTGATTCCGAATATACCACATGTTAGTATGCTGAAAAAATTATTTCGCACAACAAATCGCAAAAAACAGGCTATTTTGAAATTTTTGACTACATTTTTGAAAATTTCAACCCGAAGATGTAATCCGATCATGCTGGCCAACGAACTTGAACTTTCGTTTTGTGTCCTTAACATTTTAAAATTTGTTTGAAGTTTCTAGCACAATTCTACGGACAGTTATCGTCTGGAATGACACATACATACATACATGCATACATACATATATACATACATACATAAAAAAATGCGTTAAACTTCAGAATATGATTCAGAATAGCCTGAAACGGATTTCTGCATAAAAATTTTTCAAAAATTCACATTCTACAAATTTTGAGGCGAGAGCAATAGCTTAATTTTCTTCAAAAATTCGCTAAAAAGTCCAGTCATGCAGCATGACCCCATGAGCGAATTTTTGAAGAAATCTTCGACATTTCAGTCGCTATTGATCGTGTTGAGAAATTTTAGTTTATGATTTTGATAGACAAACATGGAATCAAATTATTAACACATGCACAGAGTAAACTCATCAGTTGTGATTACATTTTTTTTTTTTTTTTTTAAAGCACCTACTACCTACGTTTTAAACAGCATGGTTCTAGGATTGGTTATACAGGGATACTTCCATAAGAGTAGTTCAATCTGAATTTGGACAATGTTTCATGCAAATATTACCGATTTTTACAACTAGCGAACGGCATTATTTCGATTTTTGACTGATTTTTCAACTTTGAAATTTTTGAAAACTTGATACATATTCTTATAGGAAATTTTACGCTGATTCCGAATATACCACATGTTAGTATGCTGAAAAAATTATTTCGCACAACAAATCGCAAAAAACACGCTATTTTGAAATTGTTGACTACATTTTTGAAAATTTCAACCCGAAGATGTAATCCGATCATGCTGGCCAACGAACTTGAACTTTCGTTTTGTGTCCTTAACATTTTAAAATTTGTTTGAAGTTTCTAGCACAATTCTACGGACAGTTATCGTCTGGAATGACACATACATACATACATACATACATACATATATACATACATACATTAAAAAATGCGTTAAACTTCAGAATATGATTCAGAATAACCTGAAACGGATTTCTGCATAAAATTTTTTCAAAAATTCACATTCTACAAATTTTGAGGCGAGAGCAATAGCTCAATTTTATTCAAAAATTCGCTAAAATGATGCTTGAAGTAATTTACTTAAGCGCATGCGCAGAATGGAGTAATGATTGGAGAAAAGTGACAACCTAGAGCCTAACCCGCACATTCCCAGAAAATGCCTTTAAAATCGTATAAAAACTAGAAATTAAGATTGTTCCTGGGATTACACTTTCGCACATGCGCAGGAGCTACTAATGAGGCAATGATATTGAAATTAATGTGGGATAATTAACGCTAAAGGGGACGACAGTTGTGTGTGAGAGCGGGATGATACAAATAGACTCCCAATTCTCACATGCGGCCACTAATTTTCAAAATCAGAATTTCATGCGTATGCCAAAATACACTTGCATTGTTTCCAAACACGGGATATTAGCGATTTGTTTAATTAAAAAACTAAAATAAATTAGCAATTAAAATTATACTTAAGTCAAAATTTCAACAACAAAATTTTTCTTTTTTTTAAACAATATTATATGATCGCTCGATAGGTTTACTCGTCCTGATAATAATTCTGAAGCCAGATTTGAAAAAATGTGTACTTAAGTGGAGAATTGCCCGATAAAGTTTCATCCGACGCCAGCGCCATCCGTTATCTGAGAATCGCATTAAACACCCGTCCTATTTAGCCTTAAACCATCGTGTTCTAACTATGCACGAAACTTGAGCTAGATTGGACAACTAGGGCGTTAAAAAAATTATGCTTGAAGTAATTTACGAATGCACATGCGCAGAATGAAGAAATTATTCGAGAAAAATGAGCTTATTAGGGGACCGTTTACAGCCTAACCCGCACATTCCCGAAAAATATCATCAGAGTCAAAAACTGTTAAAATTTAGTTCGTTAAAAAGGAATGCACATCCGCGCATGCGCAGTAGCTACTAATGATAGGATTATGTTGAAACTACTAGGGAAAGTTTAAGAAAAGGCTTGCCACATCTCTGGTTCTCCCTCACTTATTATACTGTTCTACATTCATAACTTGTTCTCTTTCTGCTGCCTTATTTAATAAAATAAAAGTTGCATATAGTGGCTGTGTCCGCTATGTTCATGAAATAAAGCCTCGCCATTCAGTTCGCGGATATACTATACTTTGCCTCTTGACGACTACTTAAATTTGAGAATACTTAAATTTCTGTTTTTTTTCCTGAAAGGTTCCCCTCCTCCTTACCTGCGTTCCTTTTTTCATAGGTCCATTTCTGTGCGGTCTGTAGGTATGCTGGTTCCATCTCACGAAGGATTTTTTTTCAGCAAGTCCTTGCAGGTGTATGGGGCTAGGATCTGGAATGCCCTCCCAACTTCTTTACGCTCGTTGCCCACCCTGAGGCGTTTCCAGTCGGCGGTCATAGATTATTTTATTACCAAAGAGTGAAATCCTGGACATACATGCAAACCCCCTCCCTTCCCCCCACCCTTTCGATCATTCTTCACTTTAAAACAATTAATTTACCATTTATGTTTTTCTTTCTTAATTTGCAGTTTTTATTTTTATCAATAGCCGTCATAAAAATTTTTATTGTACAACTCCAACAATGTAATTCATGTCTGCATTATGTACTACTTTCTTGTACCCAGCAGAATAAAGGCTTATTATTATTATTATTATTATTATTATTATTATTATTATTATTATTATCAATCTCTCCCAACTATCCTCCAAATTTGAGTGAGATCGGACGTGAAACCAAAGATACTCGTAGTTTGGTACATACTTATATTTCTGATAAGTTTACTAAAAAACTGCTTTAACATCGGTTGTTTAAACATGTTTGAATAAATTTGAAGTTGTTTATGATTTTTGGTTTATTATTTCCATATTTCTAATAATAAGCCTATGTGATCGTGTAGCAAAAAATTTTTATAACCCCCCCTCAAACTTTGTCACTTTACGTTTCAAGGTGCGTAGAATCCAAATTTGAAATGTCCGTCCGCCGTCCGGGCCATAAAAGGCCTAAGAATTGACTTAAAAAAACCGTTCTTTCGCACATAGACTCCATTTGGGGTCTAGTTGGTCCTAACGTTTAATCATCCCGATCGCTTTACTCGCATAGATGCTATGGGCCAAAAACAGACAAAAAAGTGTCTTTTTAGACGCACGCACGCCTGGCACGCTGGGCAGGGGGTTACGGTGGGTGGCGAGGGGTGGTGAGCGGGGGGTGAAGTGAGAGGAGGCGCCGGCGACGCGGCACCTTGTGGCGGGTACGGCGTTCCTTCGAGGCATGAATATATGTTTTTTTCAAAGTCATATTTGTGTGTTAATTCCAAAGCTTTTCCTACGCATATTTAATAACATATCCTCTCGACTTTTCGTACGTACTTAGATAATGATACTATTAAGGCAATAACTATTTGAATAGATAGAAGCTCAAATCGAGAAATATAAACATGCGTATATAATTATAGAAGTATTGGTTGTGGCAACTCGAAATAGGACACGCCGAGGAGTCTGGACGGGCCTTATGACGTACGCTAGCCAACTAAAACTACGATCATACTCAATTGAAAAAATAATAAACCTTTGTGAAATAATTTGCAGCTTTTTTCAATAATGAAAAATTTGACCTCCATTTGAATGTTTTGTCCTCCCTCACGTTCTCCATTCGTGAATTTCCATTCCGTAACCCTATTCTAGAGTAGACTCGAGGTCGGGATAATCGAATGTACCCATTACATTCGGCAGTTGGAATCAAGCACTGTACATTTACAGCCCACTAGTACGCATGGCGATGCATTTCCCGTGATAATAAGGGAAAATTAAGCTTTTCACGCTTTTGAGCCGTTGAGTGCGGATCGCAAAATCCCAGTTGCCTCCCGCCCTTTGTAGTCCCAAACTCCAAACGAATCCCTGATTTGTCAAAGCTGGTATTTCCACTTTGCTCCTGATACGGTGTTTGGAGCACTCGTACGGTGCGATGGGATTAAAACGCGAGGTCTGAACTATTGGAAATAATTTGTTTCATGTGCCTACAGAACAGTGTTAGAGCCAGCCATACTCGTACTTACAAGCAGCATCCCAATCCATCTATTGGATGCAGAACGCAAACGAATCTTTGATAGAAGAGAGGAAGGGGAAAGAGCTCATTTAGCCGCTGAAGAGAGAGAATATACAATGGCAAGATGGCAGGAGATGTGGACTGTATAGCAGAGTGGGATATGGACAGCACGCTTGATTCCTCAGATCAAGGTACGGATAGATAGAAAACATGGAGAAGTAAACTTTTTCCTGACTCAGTTCTTTTCTGGTCATGGGCTGTTTTACGCATATCTCTATAAAATGAGAAAAGTAGACTTCCCAATATGTCCATACTGCCAGGAAATGGACGATGATGGGCTCCACACTTTCTTCGTATGCAAGCGATGGGCTACAGAAAGAAGAAGGCTGCAGGATGCTCGGGAATTACCACCTCAAGACGTGACACCGGAGGTGGTAGTAGCCAAAATGATTGAACGAGAGCAAAAATGGAATTTTGTAGCTGCCTACGTTGAAGACATCCTCCAGAAAAAGATCATCTTGGAACGGGAGAGACAGAGGAGATGGGAGCACATGGATAGAGAGGACTGGAGAAATTTCTCAACGACTCGGCCTGAAGTAATGTGTTAAACAGTCCCAGGCTGAGTTCCAACGTGGGAAAAGGAAGGTGAGGTTTTAGTGTGTTTGAATCTCACATAACCCGGACATAACCCGGAGTGCGGTCCCTCTTGGGTATCTTACGAGATCCGATTACCACCTTAGAATCTTAAAGATTTCCTCACCTGCCAACGTAAAAAAAAAAAAAAAAAAACAGTTTTTCTGTCGTTTAGGATTTGCAGTTTTTCCGTTTTCAAATATGCATTTCCCGTGATAATAAGGGAAAATTAAGCTTTTCACGCTTTTGAGCCGTTGAGTGCGGATCGCAAAATCCCAGTTGCCTCCCGCCCTTTGTAGTCCCAAACTCCAAACGAATCCCTGATTTGTCAAAGCTGGTATTTCCACTTTGCTCCTGATACGGTGTTTGGAGCACTCGTACGGTGCGATGGGATTAAAACGCGAGGTCCGAACTACTAGAAATGATTTGTTCAAAACAGGTTGAAGGTAAAACATTGAATGGAATATATTTTGTGTAATACAAATAAAAAAGGTCGGTACGCAAGACATATGTTTAAAACCATAGTAGTGTGACTGAAACTCAAATACGCCCCCTAAAGCAGTGGGGTAGCAAAGCCATTTCTTATGGAGGGGCAACAGTCGAGGATTTCATTTTATTTTATACGAGTAGTTTTGCTATTAATTTCTAGTGTTTTTTGCTGAGTATACGAAGACTCTTGATAAACTGCCAAACGGTCATATAAGTAGGTGCTCAATGGCTTTTTGTAATGATCATGGACGCTTTCATATTCATAAACCTTCCTATGGATTATTAAAGCATAATACTACTTAGAAAAAATATTATCCAAATAACTAATCAGAACATGAAAAATGGCGATAAATACGAATGGGTACCTACCGATGAATTGAGGAGCATTAGGTTTATTATACTATTATTCTAGATTTACTGTATGCAAATTCATATACCCATGTAGACTTGCTGTCTTACAGGTTTATCCTCAATTGTTACTTCCGCGTGAAAATAACTTTTCCTGGACAATATCATACAATTGTATTATATAAGCAGGTACCTACCAACGCGAAATGACATACCTACAGGGCATGAAACCGAGATCAAGAAACATAAAAAATGTAAACACTCAAACCTGCAATATGCTAGGTTAGAATAGAAATACCTACTGCTACACTATATTATTTTAAACTTTTCTATTAAACTATTTCAATCACCACTGTAGGCTTCTATTTATTGTACTCTTGCTTCATTTTAACTGGGATTTTATTCGTAAATTAATGGTATAATACAACGGGAAACTGTTTTGGAAGGAACAACCAAGCTTGATCAAGTAGGCAGTGAAAAGTAGGGGAAGTGCATAGGGGAATTGGTGGATGCTGACAATGGATATTTTTCTAGGGAAAATTCACATATGGGCTCGCCCAAGAAGGTAGTGGGGAACTACTTGATTTCAGTTTGTAGTATCCACATTTCCGTTTCGTTGACTAGGTGATTTTACTATGCTCCCTGGAGCTGTACAATATCCAAGCCATTTTGCCCCTACACAAACGAGCCTAATAAAAGTTTCTTTATAAAGAGCGTCTCAAGACCACTTGGCAACCAAAATCGTATAATAATAATAGTAGTTGTGTTTTACTAATTACATTCTTTAATTGAAGGTGTTAGGTACTGAAGTTCCCAGGCAAGGATGTCCCAGGCCACCAAATTCTGAGGAAGTAGGACTTTGTTATTGATCCTCCAGGGTCCCATGCAGGGTTGCCAGGTGTACGGTTTCGGCCTGGATAGTTTGGCTTTTCATAAAGGTGTCCGGGCGAAAATTGCTCTTGAAGCTAAATGTCCGGTTTGGTACGCAAGACATATGTTTAAAACCATAGTAGTGTGACTGAAACTCAAATACGCCCCCTAAAGACACTACTATTGGGATCTTCTGATGTCCCAGGCCACCAAATTCTGAGAAAGGTGGACTTAGTTATTGATCCTCCAGTGTCCCATGCAGGGTTGCCAGGTGTCCGGTTTTGGCCCGGACAGTCCGGTTTTTCATCAAGGTGTCCGGGCGAAAATTGCTCTTGACGCTAAATGTCCGGTTTTATTGAAAGAGTGGACAATGGCGGGCTTTATGGTGTTTTAACCACGCGCCTTTAAATGCTGCTTTAAATTATTGTGATCATAATAACACTTCTTTCACCACCCTTGCCACATCTGAGACCACGTTTTTTTCAAATTCCAGCTTAAATGTATCTACCGAGTTCAAACAACGAAATCGCAATGTTGACCAAACCGTTCAAAAGCTTATTTGCTTCAGTTTCTGTGAAATTTGATAGTCGTGATAATCGAATAGTTTTTTTGCCGTAGAATATGTTTCTACTAAATTCACAACAATTTCATTCTACTGAAATCGCTCTAATTTCATACAATTTAACATACTATTCGGTAAGAAAATTCGCTCATACGATCATGCTGCATGACCGGAGCTTTATTTTTTTTAGATGTTAGGAATCTGCTTATCTCAAAGTATTCCTGAACCAACAAATTTTCGATGGTTGACAATTTGTTTCCTTTTGATTACCTACTAAGATTCAATTTTGAAAACAATAAAGCAAACAGCAATTTGACAATTCTTGGAAATCTCGACAAATACCATTGAAACTACGATTTACCATGCCTATAATCCCTAGGAATATCAAGTTTATTAACTCATTCGATGTTTTAAGTATAAAGTTGTTGTACGTTAAAAAGAATGTTCGTTAATTTCAAATCGATAACATATCTTTATATACAGGGTGATTCCCTCACAGATGCAAAAAAAAATTTGGGTGAAACTACATCAAAAATGAAGTAAAATACCGCCAACTGCATATTTTTATCTCAATCCGTACACGAGATATGATTTGTTAACAGTTTTTTCTCATGAAAACCGTGTTTTTTTTCCTTTTGAACTCAAATTTCTCCACTTTACTTCGTTCAATTTTAACTTTTGACCACATTTTCGGAATCAGCATTAAATTTCCTATAAGAATAGTATACTTCGGTTCTTAAAAAGTACCATCCAAAGGCCCTCACATCAGCTCAAACATTGACGATTTAAAAAAAAATATTTCTGAAAATCTTTAAAACTTTACTACTCTTCCAAAACGAATCCTAGAAACTGGCAAATCTCATGAAAACTGCTTCGTCTAATACTCTTTCCAACGGAATAATCAAGTTTACTTTTATTTTGTTATTTAGTGGAGAAAATCATGTTTTAATGTTAAAAAATGTGGGGTTTTTCAATGAAATTGTTGGTTTTCTCGAAAAATTACCCTCCATGAACCTACGAGTATGGGGTCGGTTTCTACGTATTTTTTCACGCTGTATCGAATGGTAACATTTGTAGATCTCTCCAACTCCGTTATAACCGAGTTTTACACTTAAAATCGCAAATGTTTAGTTTGTTTGTTACGCTTAAATGTATGTGTGTTATGGGGTAAAACTGGTTAATTAAAGTGTAAAACTCGATTATAACGTAGTTGAGAGATCTGCAAGAGGTTCCATTCGATCCAGCGAGAAAAAATACATAGAAACCGACCCCATACTCGTTGGTTCATGGAGGGTCGTCATCTTTCGAGAAAACCAACAATTTCATTGAAAAGCCCACATTTTTTAACATTAAAACATTATTTTCTCAGCTAAATAACAAGATAAAAGTAAAATTGATAATACCGTTGGAAAGCATATTAGATGAAGCAGTTTTCGTGAGATTTGCCAGTTTCCAGGATTCTTTTTAAAAGAGTAGTAAAGTTTTAAAGATTTTCAGAAATATTATTTTTTCAAAATCGTCAATGTTTGAGCTGATGTGAGGGTCTTTGGATGGTACTTTTTAAGAACCCAAGTACACTATTCTTATAGGAAATTTAATGCTGATACCGAAAATGAGGTTGAAAGTTAAAATTAAATGAGGCAAAGTGGAGAAATCCGAGTTTAAAATGAAAAAACACGGTTTTCCTGAAAAACCTTTAAAAAATCATATCTCGAGTACAGGTTGAAATAAAAATATGCGGTTGGCGGCATTTTACTCCATTTTTGATGTAGTTTCACCCATATGTTTTTTTGCATCTGCGAGGGAATCACCCTGTATAATTCCGAACGGTCTTTGAAATAGTGATGTGAGAGTTGTTTATTATGCTGTGGCGGTAACAACAGTTGCCATCAATTCACGGTAAGTAAGAAACGTAGTGTAGTTACTAACATCTAGGAGAGTTATTTCTGAACGAAGAAATTGAAACTGAAGAACTTAGCGGACTTTATATATAATTCCGAACGGTTTTATATATAATTCCGAATCAGCACGGCCCCAAGTTTGTTGGAAAAGTGTCGGTAAGTGAGAAACGTAGTGATGGGGTCTTTTCTGATCAGCTGAGTGAGCTAAATTCTTTCCTGTTCACTGTAGGAAGTTGAAATTTGATAGGTAGACTCTCTGCGACATTAAGAGACGAGTGAAGTGATGGGGTCTTTTCTGATCAGAAAGTTTTTGTGGCTACTCGAATACTCCACTTTCGGTTTCGTAACAGCTCAACATTTGATTACGAGGTACTGCATTACTTAGTCATCGTTCTACCACATGCTGATGGAATACAGAATCTCCGCTCAAATAAGGTCTGCACCAAATTCTTCACGGACTACAATAGGGCTTTCCAGCCCTAACAGGCCTCTAGTATTAAATAAAGTGGAAAAACTAGGCCCTTCGGACCCCCCGGTTGCTTTCCGCTTTGAGCCTTCGGCTAAAATGCTAAAACATGGAACATACTTTCTTCCCGCTAATTCGTAAATGTAAATAAATTTAAAATAATTTACTAACTTACTAATTTTCTTCGTGGAAATTCGTTTTGAGGAATTCGGGATCAATTTTGGATTTTAAAGCTTTTATATACGTAGAAGGTATATATGCACCTATAGATAAATATGTTTGTGTGTGTCATTCCATCGTCAACTCTTCTCCGGATAATTATTTCTTAAACTATAAATACGAGTGGGATTGGGGGGGGGGAAAAGCTCACTCATTCGACTAAAATCAAGCATTCAAGGAGAAAGGATGAGTTCGCAGAATACAACTTTCTGGGCTCAATAAATCGGTGACATTTCAAAAAATCAGCTAAACAAGACAGTATCAAAATGTTCAAAAACCGCTAAAAATCGTTAAATTTATATATTTTAGGAGAATGTTAGTCAAAATAGTAACTTTATCAAGGACGAGGTAGAGAATTAAAAAATATAAGCACAAAATTGTGATGAAAAATGTTCTTAAATGTCATCAATATTTGCAAAAAAAAAAAAAATAATAAAAAAATAAATAAAAAAAAGGCCCTTCGGGCCTCGCAAGGCCCCTTGACCCCGCCAGGGGGGCTTCGCCACTAGACCCCCTGGTTGCTTTCCGCTTTGAGCCTTCGGCTAAAATGCTAAAACATGGAACAGTGAGAGAATTACAAATCTGAGAATCCGCGGTTGAAAAGAAGATTATTCGCTCTGAAGCGAGAAAAATAATTTTCACCTCCCCAGAAGCCGTCTGCCACGAAAACGGAAAGAAAAAAGAGAAGGTTAAAAATAATTGCTGAGGGGAGGGGCTGAATGAAAAGTTCTGAACCTGGTCTGGGAGAGAGGGTAAAGGTATATTTTCAATTAAGGGTGAAAGAAGCGCTCGCGTTAAAGTATTAAGTAATTAGCCTTGGAGGGGCTGAACGGGAATTAGATTGCGGGGCTGTAATCTAAGTTTCGTTCAGAAAGGCTTCACGGACCACAGACTTGGCTGCAGGGAAGGACGTGGTTTCCCGGATGAGATCTTGACCTACTCTAACGTCAACTCGAGGTTATACGAACTAAATCACTCGCGACGAAGTTGTAGAAACCCATTTCAAAACGGAAGATAGTGAAAAAACGTTGTCTGTTTCCACGAAAAATAAAGAGTTACAATGTTAAATCGATTTCGACGGTTAGGCCATCATCTGTAACAAACAATAAATGAATACTCATTAGAAAGGACAAAGCTTTTATAGTCACAGGTGAAGGAAGATTGAATCCCATTGGTCAAGAGAAATGAAAGGGGGCAGGAGCACAACCAATTAAGTGCATTCCCATATTTCAGCATGTAAAGCATATGCATTGGTGGACGCGAGTATCTCTAGAATTGGTATTTTCAATTTAATTGGTCAAGAGAAATGAAAGGGGACAGGAGGTTCAACCAATGAAGAGCAAGCAAAGTGAAGGGGGATTATAGCTAATCAGATAAAGTATTACTGGTTTCAACAGTTTGAAAGGAGTAAAGTGAAGGGGGATTATAGCTAATCAGATAAAGTTTGAAGGGATAATGCCAAGCTTTACAGAAATGGAATCATCAGTTTCCTTTCTCTTGACCAATAGGATTCAGTCTTCCTTCTCCTGTGACTATAAATGCTCTGTCCTTTCTGTCTTCAGTTATTTTTTGTTACTGATGATGGCCTAACCGTCGAAATCGATTCAACATTGTAACTCTTTATTTTTCGTGGAAATGGACAACGTTTGTTTACTAACTTCCGCTTTCAACTCGGGCTTGCTTATCATCAACAGCTTATCATTAGATTGTTGCTAGGAGACCAGGCGACTTCAGTGTGGAGGTTGAAGGTTTTTGTTGGGAGAGGCCTTTGAGTATTAATAAGATGGAAGGCTATTGCTCTGAATTCACCACTGTTTCCCTGTCAAGGCATACGTGCCACTACAGTCGAGTTGGCTTTGCAATTGACCCGCTCCCGCTACGCTTTTTTCAAATTCAAATGGCAAAGCAGTTTATTGTAATTTAAGTTTTGTTTGATATTACTTATTATTGTTAAATTTTAGTATTATTTACGTATGCAGACATAGCTGTCTAGATGTTAGTATGTACTTACATACTTTGGTTCCCATGCCCAAATCTTTGCAGGGAGTCTTGGTCGACACGGGGCGGGCCTCACCTCGACTATTACTTCCACTGATTCTGCTACCTGTTCAGCAATAGGCAGGTGACAATGAGAGCCGCCATGGTGGGTGGGTCCGGGTCCGGGAGATGTGAGAAGTCACGTGTGGGAATTTAGAAAAAAAATGACGTCTCTAACACAACTCCTTTATTCAATCAAACTTTAGCATTGTAATCACAAAGCATTAATCACTCGGAATCAATTTTCTTCTGGTTGATATTGTTCTGCGACAATCCTGTCCCTGGTGGTAGGATAATAAAACGTTTAATGAATCCCTCCCTCCTTTCATCCATCCATCCCTCCATCTCACTGTGTTTGTGTGAGTGTATTTATTTCCCGGAACTCTATATTTCATTCGGTATCCTCATCTTGCCGAAATAACTTTACATGACGCTCGCACAGGCTTGATAAATTGACCGGGATCATCATCTATTACCTAGATACTGAAAAATGGGACCGAAAGAGAGATGAATTAAATATTGGGATACTCATGTCGGAACGACGCAGATGGATAAGGGAGAGAGTGGCAGAGGGATCGCTCTTACACTGTCTGCACGGATATACCCCAATCGCCTCCAGTTTTCCCAAACTCCATCCGTCCATGTGAATACGTGAATACCATACAGCTCTCGTTTACTAACGTGAATTCCGCACAAACTAACCACGACGAAATATACCTGCTATTGGTTGGAGTGCTATTAACGTTATTAAAATCAGTAAAATTGAAGAAAATTTTTCATTGCTCCTAGTTAAAATTACTTTCTGCAATACCAACTAAACAGTACCTATACCAGAAATCAGATACCCAATAAGTATGCTGGGTGTCATACTATGGACACAAGCATAACTAGCCTTCTATGTTACCCATTTAGGATTAATGTTTTCAATAACGAACTTTTGCAATCGACCGTGAAAAACACTTTTGACATTTTATGTCTTTACGAGAGCTAACGAAAAAAGCGTTTAAAAACAAGCCCGCTGGACCCCCGGTTACCTCTATTTACATTATTCGGACGAAATTATTGAAACACAGAATGTGTTTTAGCTCACGCGTTTCACATAAACCCGTATTCAATCTTAGGTTGAAGATTGGTTAACTTCCAATACTGAGATAATGACTTAAAATATTCATAACTCATAAACCGCGTCATAACAAAATATTGCATAGGTTTCACCAGGTCACAGGATCCTTACTTCCGTATCATCGATATGTTGTCGTCCCAGATTTTGTTACAAAATTTCGTTAGCTTTTTTGGCTAGTCCATGGCTAAATCCATGGCTAAAATACGATCCATGGCTTTGGAATTCACTCAGCTGATCAGTGATCACCCAGGCGTCTTCAGCATTCTCCCTTGACCCTCCCTCTCAAATTTCAGCTTCCTGCGTTGAATAGGAAAGAAAATGGCTTTGGAGCTCACTCAGCTGATCAGTGATCACCATTGCGTCTTCAGCATTCTCCCTTGACCCTCCCTCTTAAATTTCAGCATCCTGCGTTGAATAGGAAATAAAATGGCTTACTAGCTCACTCAGCTGATCAGTGATCACCCTGGCGTCTTCAGCATTCTCCCTTGACCCTCCCTCCCAAATTTCAGCTTCCTGCGTTGAATAGGAAAGAAAATGGCTTAGGAGCTCACTCAGCTGATCAGTGATTCTCCCTTGAGCCTCCCTCCCAAATTTCAGCTTCGGTTACATAGGTTACACCAGGTTACACGATCCTTAGCTTATTTAACCGCCACTTAACAAAATCAAACCGTTCTCGCAATATTCGGATCACCTGCTATGAATCAAATCATCGAAACACCAGCTCAATGAAATCATCAGAAATTAACAAGCGGTTGCAATCATGTTCACAATATCAATTATTGAGAATGATCACCTGAGTGTACACAATTATTCAAATAACCATGCTCATAACTCAGCTTGTTGGCCACGCGCTTCGCAGTAGTTAACATAATATGGTTGGATAAATCGAGAGCTTTCGAACGAATGGTCAACGAATTTCGGGGGATGAAAAACGACGAAGTACCATTTCCCTAGCAACGACTCGGTTGTAAGCAGAAATCATCAGAATCTAGTCGTCCCCGATTTCGTCCCACGTTTCAGATTTCGTTAGCTTTTTTGCCTAGTTAGTCCATGGCTAAAACACATTCTGTGTTAAAATAACTCAGGATCACAGCAAACTACAACAAAGGGATAACATCAAACCCAGAAAGTAACAATTTTTATACAGACGGTAACGAGCAACTCATTAGGAATTTTTCAGGACATACATAAACAAGAAAAAAAAAAAAAAAGGAATTCCGAACCATGCAGACAAATGTAAGATATACCTATACACCATTCCCATTTCATTATAGTTCTGGTACATGTACAAGTTGTATAAAATCAATAAATTTATGTCTAGTAAGTAGATCATTGGATAAATTCAATCAAAATTCCTTGTAGGTTATAACCAATCACTGAGTGAACAAATCTAGTCACATTGTCCCGCGTTTTCAGGTTCGTCGTTACCTACGGGTCTCTGACAATCACCATGGTGATCTAAATGGAAAGAGTAGATCGAAATCCATCGCAATGCAATGTTAGTTATAACAAATTAATGTTGTGCATTCATCAATTTGTTATAACTAACATTGCATTGCGATGGATGGCAGTTATACCTACTTGACAAAAAAGTAAATTAGACTGAACTTTTCTTCTTCTATTCAAATATAAAGTATTTTGGTCTACTTTAAATTTGTTATAAAGTACCTATACAGTATTTTGAACAAAAATAAAGTAGGATACTTCAAATTAAAGTAGATCTGGTAACCCTAACTAGAAACCATAAAGCAAATGACATCGGAAGCTTTTCTTCAAAACTCCCAAGAAACTGGGTCCTAAGAAACTTTGAGAGCATGCGCGTGTACCGTCACTTAGGTATCTTAGAAACAAACGGGAGAAGGGAGGAGCCGCTGAAGGCAGTTCGAGACGTGAAAGGCTCATTGATCGCCAAAGGAATGATTTATGGTGACAATGTACAATGATCGTATAGTGCGGAGTCCATGATTGATGACACCGTATTACCTGGAGATCATTCAGTAACTCTCTGGACCTCGTCAACGGAGACTCTTATAAACAAGAAAGGGTGGCAACGCGTTGATTAGTTTCATTACTTCAGTTGGAATGTGGAAGTCTTTTTGGGAAATCTGCTCATTCTTTCAAAGCTGTTTGGCACCTACCTACGTCTTTCCATGTCCTTTATACTAACACTTTATTTTTTCCATGTTAGTAGTTTAGTCGGCCGTAAGTACTTGTGTCGTAGGAATTAGTCGGAATGCGGCGCAGGGGGAAAAAAATGTGAATTTATTTCATGTGTTTTATTCGACGTTTCGTCCTCTTGCTGAGGACATCTTCAGGATCTGGTGAGTCCAGGAAAATTTTTCTTTTAAACGTCCGAATATAACGGAATTGTCAATTAATATGAAGCAATAACGGTGGTACACCCAGTCAAATGAGTCGAAAGCTACTACTCTTGAGAATATCAAGAAAGTTAAGAAAAATAGTGTCACTGAAGAAAAAATAAAGGAAGAAAACGAAAATATAGGGAAATATAGAAAAATATAGATTTTAAAACATTTCATCTATCCATTCGTCAACAAACTGAAAAGTAAACCTTTACTTTTGTAAGGTTAAGTTTTAGTAGATTAAGTTTTTATTGGTTTACTTTTCAGTTTGTTGACGAATGGATAGATGAAATGTTTTAAAATCTATATTTTTCTATATTTCCCTATATTTTCGTTTTCTTCCTTTATTTTTTCTTCAGTGACACTATTTTTCTTAACTTTCTTGATATTCTCAAGAGTAGTAGCTTTCGACTTATTTGACTGGGTGTACCACCGTTATTGCTTCATATTAATTGACAATTCCGTTATATTCGGACGTTTAAAAGAAAAATTTTCCTGGACTCACCAGATCCTGAAGATGTCCTCAGCAAGAGGACGAAACGTCGAATAAAAAACATGAAATAAATTCACATTTTATTTTTTCCAGACATCTTCTCAAAATTGGTTTTTTTTTTTAACGTGGATATGTTTTTGGGCTGGGGGTCATTCTAAAATTTGCGTAACGACACCGAAATTTGTGACGACCTGGCACTTTAGATTATTATTAACTCGAATGAAAACTGAAGGCGATCAGTATTTTTCTCCACAAAAAATGCAACGCTCCGGTACTTTACATTGTTATTAACTCGAAAAGTGAAGGCTAGGTAGAATTTCTATTGATTTTTCACGTACAACCAATGAGTTACTAGGGAAGAGTCTCCCATAGTTTCCATAGTACGAAAATCGTTCGCCACTTTTTGGGATGCTCTCATTTTATCACAACATATCATGACCTCTAAGCCATTGTAGTGACAAGGAATGCTGATTTATTACACTAAGTTATATACTAATATTGTTTTGTAACCATAATGGAATAATCTTGTGAAAAGAAGGCACTACATGGTTGGTATACAATTGAGTAGTAGGTACCAACTGGTAAGCAGTAGGTACTAGACATATCCATGATGTTTTGTTTTTCCCATCAAGGGAGAAATTGAAATTTACTAATTTGTTACATTCACAGTCTTTTTCTTCTTTTTTCAGGAGGATACAATACTCACTTAGGAGAAAACCGGTTTTGAATATCTTTTTGTACAAAAGATTTTTCTAATAATGCTGAGTGCCTACTATAATAGTTGACGAAATCTTTTATGACTCTATTATTAGACTTCCAGTTGGGGGTTGTGGGGACCTACCTACAGCAAGATCAATAAATTATTATTTCATTCTTCAGTTTTTCATTTCATCATTTAATTACAACCCGTGCAGTCATACTGGTAACTAGGGATATTTAAACGATAAAAAAATGCATTAGTTTCTTGTTTTTTATACTTACCTAAGTGTAGGTATTTAACTCTATCGAAAGAGAATTTTTACTGGCTGACACCCAAACGCGCTGGTCTATTTTGCAAATACTTTCAAAAAGCGCCAGTGGTTTGAACTAAGCGGATGGTGGAAACTCTACCAAATTCGCTGGTGGTTATGATGGTAGTTGACAAATGATGAAGGCTAAACAAGTAAGTATGAGGAAAAATGTATAAGAATGATCTGTATAGTTTGGTGATCTGGATGCTCGCAAGCTCGCATCTCAAAAAATATAACAAATCCTAAATCAATCCATCCAGTAAAATATATAGATTAGTTTGACAAATTGATTAGAATAATACGTATAGTTTTGCGGTCTAGTGGTGATGCGCAAAAGACAAAAACCGAATAACTTTCGACTGTAAGAAAGTTAAAAGCAATGAAGTATGCACGATATTAGCACCGGCGCTATATTGTTCAAATATTTCTCAAAAGCGTCGGTGGTTTTAACTAAGCAATGGTGGAAACTTTACCAAAAGCGCCGCAGGTGAAGGCAAAGCAAGTAGAAATGAGGACATATAGATCTGAATGATGCATTATAGTTTGGTGGTATGGATGCTCGCAAGCTCGCATCTCAAAAATAAAAAACCTAAATCAATCCTGTAAGAAAAATATATATTATATGGACAAATAGATCAAAGTTAGTGAGTAGTTAGGCTATATTACAATCCTCTATCGTGATCAGCCGAGAGAGCTCTTACAGCTAATTTCCATGCTTTTCATCGTTATTTGAAAAGAATGGCGCAGACGAACTTACTCAGTACCTATCTATCCATATCATGAACAAAATATTATCGGTAATAAAGAAACCAAAATACCTAATAAACACAACATTGCATAATGTACATGCCAAATTAGAACCCGATTAATACTCGTAGGATAGACTCACTCACTCACTCACTGCTCGGGGTTTCCACTGGAAAAGAGTTTCAAGCACCATAATCGGCTTCCTCAAGAAGAGACCCGTTTAATTTAAAAGAGGGTTCCGCCGGTTACCCCGAGTTGGAGTCGTCAACAAGCGAATCTTTTGCTTAAATCAGTAAATTTTTTTATTTTTTTCCCACTCGATATCTCTTGGGGGAAGCACGTTCAATTATATGATGCCCAAATGCCTCCGTTGTGGATCTCCAGTATCGGTCGCATCTGCAAAGAAAGTGCACTGCGAAATCCTCCTCGAGTCCGCAAGGGCACATAGGTGAGATGTTATCTATTATATTTAGCATTCTGCGGAAATCATAATGTCCGATGAGGATGCTAATCATAGTTCTAATTGAATTTCTACTTTTACTTAGAAGCCAGTGTGCTCGTTTGAGATCAGAAGACGAAACAAGCATTCTGGTTTGTCTATACTTAGTTTCTCTACACCAGAGAATGTTGAGGTCTTATGTGACCCATGTTTTAATTTTAGTTTTACAGGCATTTTTGGAAATGCAGATGGCATGAGAAGGACCCAGACTTTCCTGAGCCTGCTCACGCCAAAACATACGCATTAACATTGCCTTCGTGATTCTCATGGCCAGGAATCCATTTTATGGTTATTTTGTTGTTGTTAAGAAACAAATTGTTCAGGTATGTCTCTGTTTCCCAGACCAATTTTGAGGTCGTGAGGGGGTTCAGGAGTGCTTTAATGCTGGCCTGACTATCGGTAAAAATGTGAATTTTCTGTTATAAGTGTTGTGGTTTTGTAAGGTGACGAGGTACTTGTTGATAGCATAGATTTCTAATTGAAATACAGTTGCATATTTGTCAAGGCTATAAGAGTCTGCTACTTGAAGGCTAGGTGTGAACACACCAGCACTACAAGAAGGCTCGGGTCCCCTATCTGTCTTAGAACCATCAGTGTAGCAGATGATGGTGTCTATAGTCTCAACAGTGGTTTGTTGATTGTTCCACTCATTTCTATCTAGTAGGACAGACTCAAACACAGACTACTAGATTTATGGACCGACACTGATAACTGCTGATAACGATAGTTTTTCACGTTTGCTTATTAGGTCTTGAGAAATGCTTCACTTATCGTACGCAAAGCTAATAATAAATACCTTCCTAATGCGGCACCAAGTTTACTCAATATCCCTAGTGACAGCGAAAGGTGAAGAATTCATCTTACATACAGAATAACACGATGTAGATCATGAAGGAACAACCTAAAGGAAAGGAAATTACCTTTCAAGATTTCACTGAATGGGTTGTGCAAGCGGCAGTACGAGCTGTATACATCAGTAAGAATGGAAGGACGGTGGGGTGGGGGGTTGACTCAATAGTGTTGGAGCAATTTGAAGGCAATTCAGCACGCTCCGGCTGGTTTCACCGCAGTTCGCAGTTCTGTCAATAAAATCCCTGATTATTTCTTCAAAGAGCTTCGAACCCCTACAAAGCTGATTACTTCTTCCTTTTGTTACTTCACTTCCGAGACAAGTAATCGGATCTACGTCTGATAAATTAATACTGGGTCTTCCCCTAGTAGCACTAAGCACTTCAATATTCTTTGAGCTAGGCAATTGAACAAAGAAGGCTGTATAACAGTTCGTGGGAACTGTTACGCGGAGCAGAGAAGGGGATTTTCATCCTAAAGGATGGAAGTTCATCTGTATCTTCATACCTGAATTACTGCGTTGAATCTTGAACGACTTTCTGTAGAGAGACTATCTATTGGGTCAAAATTTTCAGTGAATAGTCGTTGGGAAATCTTTTGTGAGTCTCCCGCCCCAAGAAAAATTCCAACAGCCGAGCCTATTAGGTAGGAACTTTGAGTTTAAGCGGCCTCCAGACGTGCAATATTATTGTGCAAACCGGGTTGCACAATATATTGATGGCAGCCCCTAGATGCTCAATGTTATTGCACAGTGTTCACGTTTGTGCAAAAAGTTGTACCGTGTGAAGCGGCCTATAGACAATCAATATTATTGTGCAATATCCCGGGTTGTACAATAAAACTGATCGTGTGTAGACGACATTGAAAGGTTGTGCAATATATTGCGTGAAATTCAAATCCGTGAAAATATATTGTGCAAACGGGAAAGAATTGTGCCGTCTGTAGGCAACATTGGGCAATATCCCGTCAGTCTGTCTCATCTAGTAGTGGTGAACGCGTCGTCATGGTTGACAAGAGAGCGGATAAACAATTTATTTGTGAATTTATTGAAGAGTGCGAAAATCATTTGGTTGAGCAACTCTCAGTTAATGAACCACTGTTTGGCCCTTTTTCTCCCTTTTCGCGAGCTCTGTTCTTTTTTTCTCTTCTTTGCACTTACCGCTACAGCAATAGCAACAGCACACAACTCAGTTCCACTCAACATCTTCACCGAATGAAGTTCTGGCGAGGACTGTTTGCACAACCTGTTGCCAAGCAAATTGATCGTCTGTGCTCGTGATTGTGCCAAATATTGTACAACCGTCAATATCACCCCCACACGATTCAATTTATTGCACAAACCAACTTATTGTACAATAATATTGATCGTCTATGGGCCGCTTGAAGGCGGCATTGACGGTTGCGCAATAAATTGTGCACTCATACACTCAGACGTACAACCACATTGTGCAAACGGTACCCATCAGGTTTCCATAAGGTCAACATGGAATTAAGTAACAGTGAATTGTGTGATATTTTTTACAACTTCTGGTTTCCCAGCGTCTGGGTACCTTTCGCGGTATTTTTCGACAAAAACTTCGTACTGCTCCGCCTTCTTTGCCCGACTACTAAATTCTTTGGACTTAACATCCCACAATGCCGGGAGACCATGATAAGTCTCAATGAATTAAACAATAAATTGTTTTTCGTTTTTATCACTATTCATGATACCGCGTAGTTGACAGCACGAGTTGTCTGATGACACTGCCAGGTGCAGCCAGGTTGCGCAATGTTGCCATCAGACGGCTCAATCTTTTCCAGTTTGTGCAATATATTTTAAACATTTGTCAATCACGCAATATATTGCACAATCTTTCAATCTCGCCCTCAGACGATCAATTATATTGCACAAACCAGAATATTGCGCCATAATATTGCACGTCTGGGGGCCGCTTTAGACAGTTTTATGTCTGCAAATTTTGGAGGGGTTACCCTACTAAGGCCAACCTTTTCCGCTATCGTCCCAGCAGGCCCCTGGCCATCCACCGCCCAGTAGGGCAAAATGCGTTTTTTCTAGACATGGCAATGTTACAAGAGATTATTGTAGAAAATGTTGTTCGGATTTCGAATACACCCCCCTATACTTAAGAAAATACACACCAAACAAATTTTCTGGCGATAAAACACCAAAAAACACGTTTTCTAACATATTCAGCAATACACATCCCATTAACACCGCTCAAAAAAATTTTTTATCCAACAGAAAAGCGTTAGAAAATTATATTTTGCGTCGAATGAGACTAACCCCAGCTATACAGCTTTTACGGCAGGCCAGAATTGTTTGTCTACAGCAAAAGTGTACCAAATCATGCACTCGGATATTGGTGAGACAAACAAATCGTTTCATCAGCTATTCTTATAGAAAATTTCATGCTGATCATAATTATTGTGATCGTGAAGAAACCTATAGTACTAAATAGAGGCATCTAATGCGAAATTTCAACGTTTTCAAAATTTCCAGAAACTTTTTGTTTAAGTTAAGAAAAATTACTTCAATGGAACAACTGTTTTAGCTCCGGAATAGGCAAGTCTAAGCAAGATCGGACAACGGGATATTATAGTTCAAAACCCGTGTGGAGTCATCGTATTAGTTTTTTTTACGCGGTTTTGAGCATTTAAGAAATTAAAACTCAAATTATAACGATATCCGTCTTTATAGAACCAATAATCGAGCTAACATATTTGTAATTTCATCTCATTTGGAACTCATATTTGCCCCGATAACTAGGTATCACGCAAAATGATGAACAAGGAGTATGTGCCCGATTCTAAAAATAAAATTGTTATTGTGATACGACCTCGGAATTAAATTGAATATGACCATGTAGTTCAATGCTCGAACTACATGGTCATATTTGGTCGCCGCTTTATGAGTCGCACGAACTAATTTTGCAAAGTGAAAAAATATTAGGGGATGACCAGCAGAATGCATGTAGGTCATAATATAGGATATTTCCACCTCCCCCCCCCTCCCTCACAATGGCCAACTCCCCCTTACACACGACGTGTCCAATTAATATGAATTTTCACTAAGGGATTCACTAGGTGATGGTATGTATTCTTGAAATGCGAGCGTAGCGAGAATCCAGACCACTGACATGTGTAACTAGTCAAAACAAGTGTAAATTTGTCTACAACCATTCTTGGAGAGATTTTACACAGATCAATTATTTGCTTAGATCAGTTTTGTTACCTATTTAATGTTAAATTTTCGCTATTTAGTCACTTTATTTTTATTATTGATAAATATACTTATATAAAAAAATTAATCTGTCTGTTTGTGAGTGAGTCTCACTTTCACGGCCGAACGGACGAAGGGATCCGAACGCTTTTTTTTTAAATCGTTATCAGAAATATCCCGGTCATAATCTAGGCCATTTTTAATTCGTTTTCCTCCACTCATTCGACCTTTAAATTTCATTTTTACCTAAATTTTGACGTTTTTTCAGTTTTTTCGGGCACTTTTCCCCGTTCTTTTCGACTTTCCCCCTTCACCTACAAACAACCGTCGAAAATTCCGGAAAAATACCAGTTTCGTAGGTTTTTGTACGAGGAAGACGATGGCGTGATCGGATCGCGAAAACAGTATCGGGAAAGACGTCAAAAAAATGAAAGAGTACTGACACGTTTTTTCGAAAATTCCGACGAAAAACTTTCCGAAATGAGCAGTTAAATGTGCCCTCCTACAGACTCAGGCGAGTAGGTCCTTGAAGGACCTCTCGCGTTTGAAAGACACTTCAGCAGAATAATAGACGGGGGAAAAGAATAGCCCTTCTACGCAGATCTTTATTGAACCTAATAATTTTTAGTGGTTCCACGTAGTTTTATAAGATTTAATTTGTTTGTAAGAATTTCCGACAGAAAAAAACGTCTGAGAAGTTGGGTGGGCAGTATAACTTCCTCACATATTGTAACATGGACTTACAGAATTAGTTGAAGAATTGAAATGTCATTGAAATAAACTTTTCGTGGTCCCACAGAGAAAACGCAGAAAATTATCACACGGCAATTTATTATATTCGTTTTGCCCCTTTTATGAGATTTATTCATTTATTCTTAATTTTTTATTTTTTTATTTTCATTTTTTATTAATTTTTTTATTGCATTCCCTTGGGATTGTCTTTAGAAAGGGATTGTAAGCAATTTCAAAATTTTCCACCCCACCCGAATCACGGGCTGTAGAGGTCTCGATGTTATGGGGAATATATCCAGTCGCATCTATACATCTCACATCGAGCGAGCGAGAAAACCCACCCCTAGCGAGCGATGAGAGCAACATCCCCTACACACGTCGGATTTCAACGGGGTTCTTCCTACGGACTTGGGATGGACTATATACCCATCACATCTATACATCCCACGTCCTACACATTTAAAATCACCCTCAGTGATCCACCGTTTCCAATCATTCTACATGTCCCACTAATCTATACAGCCATACGGCCATACCGAGTGAGCGAAGCGAGCGAGAAAATTTGGCTAGTTACCTATGAATTTCTCACATCAGTTCAAATACTTGTACTTCCTATCCTTGTAATCATTCATTTTGCTTCCGAGACTGCAAGGCAGCGGAAGCTTTGTTTTCACTTATCGTGAATTTTTTTAATGAAAAAAGAAAATTTTATCCGAAATCAAAATTTCCACTCGCATTTTGAGTTTCAGAGCCTCCTGAACAAAGTTGGTTCCGTGTCTGCCTGTCTGTCTGCCCGTCCACATTTCCTTGTAACAGCCATAACATCCACAATTTTGATCCAATTTTAACCAAATTTTCAGGGATCGTGCAAGTTAAGCTCTGGATGGTCCCCTATCAATCATTTATTAATCATGATCGAATCAACGGTAGCTTCTGCGCAGGCGCTAAAGTGAATTCCTTGTGACGGTCATAACTCGGTCAATGTTGAACGGATTTCGGTCAGATTTTCAGGGATGACGTGAATAAGGAAGGTCCCTTGAGATCCCATAGGACAATCATCATAATTGCATTAGCGGTACGCTCTGCGCATGCGTGAACGAAATATTCTTGTTACGGTTCTTGCAACAGCCGTAATTTCCACAATTTTGATGCGATTTTCTTCAAATTTTTAGGGATCGTGCGGGTATAGCTCTACATGGTCCCCTATTAGTTCCGTCATGATCGAATCAACGGTAGCCTCTGCGCAGGCGCAAACAAAATTTTCTTGTTTCGGTCATAACTCAGGCAATTGTGAACGGATTTCGGTCAGATTTTCAGGGATGATGCGGGCAAGGTTTCTTGAGGTCCCGTATCACATTCTTCGCGATCATCAGCAGCGGTACGCTAGGCGCATGCGCGAAAGTTTGGAAAATGAAAAAATCGGGTGGTCCATCATGCTCAAAGTTGCCAAAAAATATCCCCAAGGATCTTTCAATCATGAATTTAGATCAAAATATTAATGAAATCTTGTAAATCAATTAAAAACTCCTTCAGTTTTGATCCGATTTAGACGAAATTTTCAGGGAACATGCGGACTACATCCTGGATGGTCCCATATTAAAATCAAAATTTTCCTTATTAATTTCATTTATTATATGTACCATTCAGCTTACAATTTCCCACCTTATTAATTCCCTGATGCCAGAACCGGTCGTTTCTAGTTTTCTGGAATTTAATGGTGACGTACTGTGAAGGTCACGAGGAAGCTCATGTGCCATTTCCTTGGCAGTGTATTTTACGATGTATTGGGCTTGCCCGTGTTGTAAAAATAAATTAAACCCTAAAAAGAAGGGTTTTTAATGTGGAGAGGCTCATTTTACCGTACCTTGTGTTTAGTTTCTATGGTACCATTATTATCAGAAAATTTGACTTTGATTTGTTATTTTTAATGATTAACGGTGATATAACTCATTCCAAAAGAAAACACCCGCAGCATTGTAAGAGTTTTTAGGCCGATAACGTAACTTCCTTTTCACTCATAGGGTGTTAGGAAAGTAACTATCATACTCAGCTACTTCCATGAAACCATACGAAAATGAACTTACTTATCGTTGATTACGAAGCAACCGAGCTCTTTGTTCTTGGGGATTTTCGTCCGACGAGTTGTCTCAAGGGAACATCATCCCTCCTTTGTTAAAAATGAAATAAATGTAGAGGAGGAAGGGACAAAAAAATAATGCTTCTTCATTTTTCATTCATTTTTGCCGGATCCCCCGCCAACCCTCGTGTTACTTCCTAAGCCCTCTGACCGGGAGAAAGTGAATGCCGCGCTAATTCCTTTAGCTTTGCTCGTGAACTGATTAATCAGCTAAGCCTTCCCCTCCTTCCCCCGAGCTCTCTCACCTTTTCCCGTCCCCATTCACGTTTTCGCATTTATTTTTCACTTCGCTCAATCCGGTTTTCCGGCAAGAATTCGATGGATGCTTTAGAAAACATCCGGTGCGAAGCTTCTCACATCTTTCCAAATATTTATTCCTGTGAAACGTTGCCAGGGTTACTAAAGCGCCTAACGCCCATTTTCGTGTGCTTTTGCGTATTAATTAATAACTATTCGTTGATGTATTTTTTCCACGTTAACTAATAATCTACTTTTTTTAAATCATATTACGAACCTATATATATATATATATATATATATATATATATATATATACCATATATTTATAATTTTATATATATATATATATATATACACACCTCAAAAGAATTAAGGGATCACTTTTTCTTGTGGACGTCAAAGACCCCAGATCAGTCGGACGAAATTCATATTATATCTCATGATTAGGTACCTAATGGAGATGGGATGCACCCTATTCTTTTCGTTATTTCTTAAATACTGAGAAAGACCAGCGATATCAAGCTCCGACTTGACCCAAAACAGAATGGAATCTGGGAATATTTCTCAAGAGAAGTAACCCCCTCCCTCTCTAATGTTTTCCCCACAATTTTTGAGATATCGAAGTGAAACTTGAAAAGCGTTTATGGGGTACCTGATACTAAGTTTTGAGCAAATAAAAATCAGGAATAAAAATTAAATTTTTTGGACTACCCAGTGGGGGACCTCTCTGACCCCTCCCCCCTCCCTCGGTTTTTGGATTCTTGAAAAAAAATTTTCCATTTTTTGCCGAGTGACGCCTCATTTCAAAGATTTTTTAGTGCTGAACACGATGGTGAAGCCAAAATTTCGATAGTTTATTCCGTTCTCGGATTAGAGCTGAAAACCATGAAGAAGCGCGATTCATTCTGTTTTGGCTCAAGTCGGAGCTTGATATCGCTGGTCTTTCTCAGTATTTAAGAAATAACGAAAAGAATAGGGTGCATCCCATCTCCATTAGGTACCTAATCATGAGATATAATATGAATTTCGTCCGACTGATCTGGGGTCTTTGACGTCCACAAGAAAAAGTGATCCCTTAATTCTTTTGAGGTGTTTATATATATATATATATATATATATATATATAGAGAGAGAGAGAGAGAGAGAGAGAGAGAGAGAGAGAGAGAGAGATACATACATGTGTGTGTGTGTGTCATTCCAAACGATAACTCTCCTTAAGATTGAGATAAAAATCCCGTTCTAGCGCCAAAAAATCTTGCTTTCAAAATGAAAGGAAGAGTTCAAAGAATCATTTTTTGAGCACTTCAAACTTCGAATTTCAAAAAATGCTCTAAAAAGTAACTAAAACTGGCTAAAAACAGCCAAAG
This sequence comes from Adelphocoris suturalis, assembly GCA_030762985.1. Taxonomy (NCBI): domain Eukaryota; kingdom Metazoa; phylum Arthropoda; class Insecta; order Hemiptera; family Miridae; genus Adelphocoris; species Adelphocoris suturalis. The sequence continues at coordinate 136,290,276 of CM061042.1, forward strand.
GTCATTAAATCTATAATTTTTAGCAGAAGTTCATTTAGGAGTATGCCAAGTTGGGTGTGCACATAACTTCCTCGTTTACCTATCATGAGAGTATAGATCATTGAAAAGTTTTAAACGATCTTTATAAATTCCATAGCGGAAAAAAGTAAATCAAGAAGTAGCGTGAAACGTCATAATTGGTCAAAAAACTGATACGATAGAATGGTACCTACTCAATGTTAGTTACGTTTGCGCAAGCGTAGAATGAACTGATGAGTTGAGAATTTGATAAGTTGAAATTTTCAGGGATTGTGCGGGATGGCTTTTAGACGGTCCCCTATTTAATTTCCGTCACATAAATAGTAGTTTGTGTGCTTGCGCAAACGTTCATTTGTTATAAAGTCGATTTCTTATCATCTATTGGTCCGATTTCGTTCAAACTCGGGGAGTAAATGGGTATATGCACCAAGAAAATCCCCTATGAATTGTATCGCGATTAGTAGACTAATAACTAGAGTGCATGCGCAAAACTAAAATGGATTTGGGCCAATTTTTATGAAATTTTAAAGAATTGTGCGGTTCAGCTCCTAAACGTTCCCGTATAAATTTCATTGCCGCTGGATCAACACCTGGTTGTGCATATGCGCAAATATTAATTTCTAATAACATCCATAACTAATTCTATACGTCCATGTCACAATATGTGAGGAAGATATACTGCCCACCCAAATTGGCAGACGGTTTTAGCATGGAACTGCCCGAAACGCGGAAGTGTCACGAAATTTTCTTATGATTTTCACGTAACACCAAGCCGTTGCTGGGGAAATGAAACTTTTGTAGTTTTCACCGGACAAAAATCGTTCTCCATTCGTTGGAAAGCTCTTGATTTATCATGCATTTCTTTCGTACTTGTTCTTCTACTCATGTCGTAGTTTTATATTTATTTATGTTATAAATGGATATAGAAATCAATGCCGCTTGTTTTGTTGTCACTTAGTTGAGAAGTTAATCTTGGTTATGGTAATCGTAGACGTTCACCATAACAGAAAATTACCTACCTAGGTACTTCCATCTAACTTCGATTAGTAAAACTAATGTCGTCACTATTGTAAATATTACTATTAAATTAAATATTACTAAATATTAAATTATATATTACTTGTAAATATTACTAAATTACTATTAAATCTTACTATTAGTAAATGAATAGCGTAGTTTTGAATTTATTTACATTTACGAATTAGCGGGAATAAAGCATGTTCCATGTTTTAGCATTTCAGCCGAAGGCTCAAAGCGGAAAGCAACCGGGGGGTCCAGGGGCCCGAAAGGCCGAGTTATCCGCATGTATTCTACCTAGCAGAGTTGCATCAGAATAGCGTACAAATTTATTATGAATGGGCTAACATGAGGGTAGCTAGTTGTGTCCAGTCACCTTGGTTCAGTCATGAATAAGCCATTTTCGTTATTAAACTCCAAATATGCAGGCTCCCTTTATTCACCTGGAGAGAATATCCGTTTTGTGTATATGACAAAAATACCGTTACCCGATGCTAGTACTGGACTTAGCTTTTAAAGGCAGGGAGAATTGAATAAAAGAGCCGGATCGAGGTGGCTCCGCCATCTTCTTCCAGATCGGATTTCATGGCGGAGTTTCAATGTGGGGAAAAGACTCTATCAATAATACAGCGGGGAAAATGGCTTACACGAATGTCTTTTGACCTCGCTGCACACGCCTTTCGTATGCAATGCTTTCTTGAAGTATCCTATCATCCTTCAATTTAGTAATGTTTAAAAATACAACACATCAAAACAAAAATTAGTTTAAGCCGATTCGGTTAACACGAATTCGTTCTTATTAGAAGAATGCATCTAACACGAACTAAAACGGGTCATTGATATAGGAAAATCCAATACATAGATAAAACTTTGTACTTACATCTTAAAAATATGGAACAGAGTCAAATAGAAGGTAAGTAGGGTGACCTGCCCAGTCTGTGGACGTTAAGATGTAGGCAAACGAAGTTTCTACTTCCAACTAATAGTACACAGTCCCTATTTAATTTTTCCCCCTTTTTGTTTTTCAAGTGCCTTCTAGTATAAGAGAGGGTTTTTGTACTTCTCGTATTCATTTTCTCGTACACGAAAATGGCCTTTCCAAAACGAGAAGAGGTTTTCGTTACGTAAAAACGCTTTTCGGAACGGGAAGAGTCAGCTTTATTCGTGCTCAGATTTTTCGGAATCGTCATTACGAGACGGCAATTTGACCTTTCTCTAGGATAAAACTATAGAATATCTTAGCAACTATCATGCATTAGATTCAGGTAACCTAATCCTTTTTCCTGACGACATTTCTGTACTCTCAGCCAGTTCAGCTCTTATTTCTCTTCAACTTAACGTTGGGCGCTCTGAAATCCTTGTAAAAAACTGGTGTACTGCAAATGGACTGAGTGTAAATGATACTAAAACACAAAAATTGGAATTTCTCTTGAATGGTAAGCTCGAAAGCTCAGTCAATGTTTTGGGTCTATTGGTCGACAATCGATTTTCTTAGCTGACCTACGTGGAAAAGCTATCTTCCGGGCTGTCATCCTGCATTTATTATTTGCATCACCGAATCGCCCACTCAGTGTCCCCAGAAGTATTACTCCTTGTCCCGGATGTCTTACTGTATCGTCTTGAGGGGCAACTGTGGCCAGGCTAATGAAATTTTTAAGATCCGAAAGAAAGCCGTTCGTACCATACGTAGTCTGGGATGGAATGAGAGCTGCAGGGGGCACTTCAGGGATCTCGGAATCCTAACGCTGCCCAGTTTATTCGTGTTGGCATCCTTGCTATACGTCAAGTGCAACCTGAATGAGTGAGCAAGAAGCCAGATATCGTTGCCGTCAAGCCTGATGGGTCTAACATAATCCTGGATGTCCAGGTTGTCTGTGGCAGCGTGGACATGGAGCAGACCTGGCGGGCTAAAATTAATAAGTATGACAGAAATGACCTGCAGCAAGCGATTTTCGAGCTATAATGGGTAGCGATAATTAACATCAAGGTCATTGCCGCGACCGTGTCATGGCGCGGGGTGTGGTGCATGAAAAGCGCCACGGAGTTACTCGAGTTGGGCATCTCGGCAGAAGTACTCCGTGGTATCACCACTCGCGTCCTGAGGGGTTCTTACTTGAACTGGTGGTCATTTTATAGGAGCACTTCCTTTCATCCGATTTTTCCTCCACCTGTGTGAAGATGGCGATAGATTTCCAGCGGGAGATCGTGCTGCGCTACAGCAAGACCACCTACTCGACCGTCCAGTCTAACCCTATCACCCATCTCTGTAGAACTCATTTCTTTCTCAGGGGGGGAAAGGTATATCGCCGCCTATTGCTGGTACCTTCCGTTATTGAGGATAGTATGAAGACGCAGTATACTGAATTAAAAACATAAATAAATAGAAAAACGCCGGCGTCGGGTAAACCTGGGCGTCCTCCCCTTATTTTTAATTTATTTGTTTATTTTTCAGTTTATTGGTGTGCCCCTTCCGCCTTTGAGGGGGTTTTTGTAAAAAAAAAAAAAAAAAATAAAAATAAAAATAATAATAATAATTAAAAAAAACGCTGCAAATTATTTTACAAAGGTTTATTATTTTTTCAATTGAGTATGATCATAGTTTTAGTTGGCTAGCGGACGTCATAAGGCCCGTCCAGACTCCTCGGCGTGTCCAATTTCGAGTTGCCACAACCTATACTTCTATAATTATATACGCATGTTTATATTTCTCGATTTGAGCTCCTATCTATTCAAATAGTTATTGCCTTAATAATATCATTATCTAAGTACGTACGAAAAGTCGAGAGGATATGTTATTAAATATGCGTAGGAAAAGCTTTGGTATTAACACACAAATATGACCTTGAAAAAAACATATATTCATGCCTCGAAGGAATGCCGGCGCCGTACCCACCACAAGGTGCCGCGGCGCCGGGGCCTCCTATCACTCCACTCCCCCGCTCACCCCCCCTCACCACCCACCGTGACCCCCTGCCAAGCGTGCCAGGCGTGCGCGCGTAGAAAAAGACACTTTTTCGCCCGTTTTTGGCCCATAGCATCTATGCGAGTAAAGCGATCGGGATGGTTGAACGTTAGGACCAACTAGACCCCAAATGGAGTCTATGTACGAAAGAACGGGTTTTTCAAGTCAATTCTTAGGCCTTTTATGGCCCGGACGGCGGACGGCGGACGGACATTTCAAATTTGGATTCTACGTACCTTGAAACGTAATGTGACAAAGGTTAAGGGGGGTTATACAAATTTTTTGCTATTCTAAAAAAAGTATGTATGCAGGGATGTCCTCTTAAAATCGTTTTAAATGCCACTTCCCGACGTCCGATTTTGATGAAACTTGGTATGTATGTATTCTGTAACATGGCGAGGATAAAGATGCATCAGAGGCCGCTGACGCATCTCCAGCTGAGTGTGCCCCAAAGCCATTATGTCTCCTATTCAACGTAAGAAGCTGAAATTTGAAAGGTAAGGGAGAATGCTGAAGACGACTGAGAGGTCATAGATCAGCTGAGTGAGTTTTGCCTCCTATTCAACGCAGGAAGCTAAAATTTGAGAGGGAGGCTCAAGGGAGAATGCTGAAGACGCATGAGAGGTCATTGATCAACTTACTGAGTGAGTTCCTAAGCTGTTTGGTCTCCTACTCAAATTCCTATTCAAATAAGCAATCATGTGACTCACTTTGTGCGCACTGTTCTACTTCTTCTTTATTATCGTCGAGGGTGTGGACTTGGAGGATACAAAAATTGTCTGCCGTTTTCGTTTTTGACAGTATTTCTTTTTCAACTCATTTAATATGATCTGTTTCGTTTTTAAATCTATCAACAGTTGTATTTTTTTCCAACTCATCGTTAGCACACACGGACCAACAACAAATAAACGACCCACAGCAGAACCCGAACGCAAACTACTTGAAACTGACCTGAGATACACTTACGAACTGAGAAAGAGAGATATGTTGTAAATCGTAGTGTTAACCGATGTCATAGACTCAGGAAGCAAAATATTTTGTTCGAATTTCGTGTTAACCGATGAATTCGTGTTAACCGAGATCGTGTTAACGAGGGAGTACTGAATAGAGTTGTAATAACTTCGATAAGTTAAGTTGTAAAACACATTTATTTCATTAACTCGGGCAAAAACTAGAAAACTAGGGTAATATCAATTTTGAGCGTCATTAGCTACACAACTGCAGTCACCATAGTTCCTTACAAGAGTAGAATTGTTTATTGCATTTTGATCAAATTACAATCATAACTATGGAGTTTGTGAACAATACAAAAATAAAAACAATTGCAGCGCAAACTATCAGCAAAATGCAATGAAAAAACATTTTTATTCAGTTTTTTGGAGACTCAGTTTCAGCTAGAACAATATCATGACATGTTCCAATTCACAACACAAACGGACGGTATCAGCTAACGATTCTCAGCCGCCTCACTCTACGAAAATTCGCTAAAATACAAGCGCACTGGTAGAACAGGTTAAAGTTGAAAACCATTCGGAAGTCCATAATTTCACGAATATTCCTTACGACATCAAGATCAGCTGGTTTGCCAGCTCATGTGGCACACAGAGTAAAGAGGTGTGAAGACATTGACTGATTGATTGAACCCATTCATCTTCCGTGATAGGTAGTCAAGCTTCAGGGAGTAGGTGCGGGTGAGCCGCCATTCATTCAAAAACTTGATAGAGTCCACAGCCGATACCCGGCTACATTTTGTAACACTCATGTACCGACCTACCTACGTTCCTGTCTTCTCATTAATTAACATCTTCTTCACGTGGCATGAATAATTTATTCAGGGGCAAAAGCCCAATATAGTGGAATGAGTGTGAGGAGGCAATTTAATCATCAATAGAATCACTAATTAAGTAAAGTAAACAGTTAATTGATCAACCGTGAAACAAAGAACAATCAAATTGTACGAATCTTGTTGAGATTGCAATTAATGAATATATAATGCAAAGAGAAAGGTACACGTATTTTTGCTCATACAAAACTAATCAAAGTGTCCTTTTCCATTGTGTGGTTAATTACTTAACCACAATTTAGATATAGTTTGATGATTGTTTAGGTATAGTTTGATATATGTATAATTGATAGATAATATTACTTATTTATTTATTTTTAAATCTGTCCCCTTTTTCCCTATTTTAAGTAAGTAGGTATATCAACCTATTCAATGAATGGAGGGGGCGGGGGGTATACTGTAACTTTCTAGATATGGACAACGGAGGACTAACTGACCGGTTGTTAATTTAGGTTAAACAGTGGTTGATAAACTAAACGAGCTTACTTAGTTTCTGATATCATCGCTGTAGCCAACTCATATGGCGGCAAAATGAATAAAAATTTCATATTGGTTTATTATTTCCAATAATAAGCCTACCTATGTGATCGTGTAGCAAAAAAAATTTATAACCCCCCCTTAAAATTTGTCACTTTACGTTTCAAGGTGTGTAGAATCCAAATTTGAAATGTCCGTCCGCCGTCCGCCGTCTGGGCCATAAAAGGCGTAAGAATTGACTTTAAAAAAAAACCCGTTCTATCGCACATAGACTCCATTTGGGGTCTAGTTGGTCCTAACGTTTAACCATCCCGATCGCTTTACCCGCATAGATGCTATGGGCCAAAAACTGGCGAAAAAGTGTCTTTTTCGAGGCTTTGAGTGTTAGAAGCACGCCTGGCACGCTTGGCAGGGGGTCATGGTGGGTGGTGAGGGGGGTGAGCGGGGGGTGGAGTGAGAGGAGGCGCCGCGGCACCTTGTGGTGGCAGGAGTGACCAGGGGCGTAGCAGAGGGGTGTAGGAGAATGGATATTTATTACTTTTACGTGTTATACCCATATAATACACCGCGGCACCATGAGGTGGGTACAGCGTTCCTTCGAGGCATGAATATATGTTTTTTTCTAGGTCATATTTGTGTGTTAATACCAATGCTTTTCCTACGCATATTTAATAACATATCCTCACGACTTTTCGTACGTACTTAGATAATGATATTATTAAGGCAATAACTATTTGAATAGATAGGAGCTCAAATCGAGAAATATAAACATGCGTATATAATTATAGTAGTATAGGTTGTGGCAACTCGAAATAGGACACGCCGAGGAGTCTGGACGGGCCTTATGGCGTACGCAAGCCAACTAAAACTATCAAACGATCAAACTCAAACTCATCAAACTCAATTGAAAAAATAATAAACCTTTGTGAAATAATTTGCAGCGTTTTTCCTATTTAGATTGACATAAGTCCCGATATCTAGGGTTTAACTTCACTCCGTTATAGTTTTGAGGGAGTTTCGATGCTGGGCATACGGTTTGTGGGCCGAAGAAATGGTCCCTTGAGACAATTCAGTTTTGAAAGAGGTCAGAGCCCCATGTTAGAGGTGAGGTTCTTTATGCTCGCGCATGCGTTAACTTGATCTTGAGGGAGACTTGCCTGACAATGATGGATGGTTGCCCTTAGGACCAAAGCACCGCATTTGTTACATGCTGACTCGATCTATTTGATTTCCCGATTCTTTCTTTTCCTCCGCCTCTCGTCGATCAAACCCTTCTTATTACTTGTGAAGGAAGTGGTGTCGAATGCGGGATTCGCAGGTTGCGTTGGCGTGAAAGCAGAAAAATCGAGATGGAATGAGAAAAGAAAAATTGTATGAAGAATGGAGCATGGTAAACTGAGATGGTATTATAGGGGTTATGTTATGCTATCTCAAACCGAGTAGGTTTGAGTAAAAACTTGCTGTTTTTTTCTTCCTTTTTTGACATGGATATGTCTTTTTGACATGGATATGTCTTTGCTCTGGGGGGTCAACCAAAAATTTTCGTCACGCAAAAGTTGATGTCACAATTGTTAATGATTTTCACGTACAACCCAGCCGTTGCTAGGGGAATGGAACTTCCGCAGTTTTCATAGCACAGAAATCGTTCGCCACTCGTTGGAAAGCGCTTGATTTATGTGATAAATGTTCACATCTCAAGCTACCGATTTCCATCTCCTTACACTAAGCTACATTCCTAAACTAAGTTGATTGGACTATAAACAATTTTCGTTTGGCGGAAACTAAATAGCGTCTGTATTGGAGAAATAACTTTAACAGTATTTTTAGTATGCTTTTTGTGCCTCCAATAATAATAAAATAAATTCTATATCCTACATTTTGTCATGAGACCTTCTCGAACGATCAAGTTTGTCCCCCACCCCGGCAACTACTTGGAACCGTTCCCTACAAGAAGAACTATGAGTTCTTCAATTCCGTTCAACGCGGAGCAGCTCATGAGTCACAAATGAAAAGTCACATTTACGTTTCTAAACTGTTATGTGATCGTGTTATGAGATGCGAGCTTGCGAGCATCCAGACCACCAAACTATACACTTCATTCTGACCTACATGTCCACTAATCTGCATTTTTACTAAGGGATTGACTACTGCTCTCAACGAAACAGGTTGAACGGAATTGAAGAACTCACAGTTCTTCTTGTAGGGAACGGTTCCAAGTAGTTGCCGGGGTGGGGGACAAACTTGATCGTTCGAGAAGGTCTCGTCATTTGTCGTCTACAGTCCAAAGTTAAAGGATTTGTTTACAACTCTCGAGGATAACCGTTATGAAATCCCCAATCAAAGGCATATCCATGTAACATGGTATCTGTTTTCCTTTATCGAAATTCTACTGAAACAAGGATACAATGGTCAGACTACAGCACTAATAGCTCCGTAGAAAAGCGTGCGTTTGTCGAAACGGGTGCAGCACAAATCTTCCCTATAATTTATAGCATGATTTAATAGATCAGTGCACTGCGTTGGATTTTACGGTTGCACGTATACTTAAACTAAACTTGATTACTTGGCTCAATCACTGGCTAGAACGGGAAGGACGGGCTAACTCGATATTTTGTCAAAAGTGAGATGATAATGATACCTGTATTGGGGGTAGCCGAACACGGTGGTGTGGTCAAAACAGGGAATAAACGAGTCTAAATACTTCAAAACAGCGGGTGAGTATTTCGTATACAGCGAAAGAACGGGCTTATGGGAGCGGTTCAGGGAAAGAACGGGCTAACTTAGAACTGCCGCTCCCCTCATCCTTGTTCTTTGAATCACAGCAGGTTAGCTGTGTTTCATATAGCAAATTCTTCCACTTTTCCGATCTGTTGCTGTCTCTATTCAATATTCATCGTTTGGTCCTGTGTTATACATTAATTTTTCGGCCTGATCAAAATCTGATATTTTGATTGGGCGGGTTTTCTTGACGCAAAGTATATTCCTAAAGCTCCAATAAGGCGGCTGAGAGAAGTAACATTTCATGTTGATTACCATTGGATAATTTACAATCGTTAGAGCTATAATGCAGAATTTACTAGCAAGTTTGTGACGCCGAATCCGCAAAAAAAAAAAAAAATAAAATAAATAAATAAATAAATAAATAAAAAATAAAAATAAAATAAAATAAAATAAAATAAAAATAAAAATAAAAGATCTGGCTCAGATGCCACTTCGGCCGTCAGAATTTTACTTCACACGAGAAAATTTCTATCTCTTGCAAAAAATCCAGGGATTTGATTTGTTCAAAAACATTCTGTACTGAGAAAGCCTGGAGGAATCTCAAAAAATTAACCCACAAGTGAGGAAATCACTACTGTCGAAGGAAGTTATCCCGTTCTTTCGCTGTTTTTTTGTGATGTTCGGCATTGTTATTTCAATAAAATGAAATTCGTGAGTTAATTTGGCAGTTTTACTACTTTTACCTTTACGTTGACATTATCATGTCAAAATTTCAGATTTTTTTATCGCAGGATATACATTTTATTGAGTTTTTCGCATTCAAATTCGTTTTTCTCGAAACTAGGAAAAAACGTGATAGCCCGTTCTTCCCCTGTGCTCTTCAATTAAATGAATAGAAGACGATGTTCCACACTTTTCGGTCAATCCCTGAAAATTTCATTGCAATCTAGAACATCTACTCTGAAATTCATAGGGAGACTCTCTGTTTATTAGGCTGTGGCAGTAACAACAGTTGCCACGGTAAGTAAGAAACGTAGTGTAGTTCCTAACATCTAGGAGAGTTATTTCTGAACGATCTTTGAAATTGTGAAGAACTTCGCGGACCGATTATATCGTTACTATAATGCGGTGAGTTCCTGTTAGGTACTACTGTTATACGGGCTAGATTAGGGCTTTCCAAGCCCTAACAGGACTCTAGATTGAAATTGCATTGCAATGATATCTGGAACAACTACTCGAGTTACTAAGATTAAACGAAGATTAAGACCCATAGGACAATCAGACCACAACTTTTCAATTTAAGTTAACTGATGTCCTTGTGTTAGTAAGAAATCTGTAAAAGTTATAGGAAACAAAATTAAGTTAGATTTGATGTACCTATATCGAAAGTGGCACATTCCCGGCTGATGATGACTTTCGTGCTAACTTTCATAAACTTTGGTCCAATAGTTTTGGGAAAAAGCTTTGGACAGCCTATGCTGGAAGGTGTACGGCAGACAAACGATTTTTTTTTTTTTTTTTAATTCGATTTTAAAAATTTTTGTATTTTGAAAAGTAAATCAGCAAATGTTAAGGAGGGAGGGGGGTTAAAATTGTTATTATTATTATTTCTTTTCTTGGTCGATTGAAAATAGGAGGAGAGAATCGGGGCCATCTTCAGTGAGTTGCGGAAGCACTGATAGACCTTATTAGTTCAAGCGTTTTGTTCAAGAAACACGATATTCAGATGTATTGGAAAAATATTTTCAAAGTGACGGCATATCTTTCAGTACCTATGTATCGGGCTGCTGAGATAGTAAAGTTCTAACGTCACTAATGTCACTGGTGGGATTTCCAGATCGTTACGTGTATTTGTGAAGCAATTATTAACACGATCTGATGTCAAGAGGGCACTACGATGGTGGTGGTGTTCTCGACTGTACGTCTTCATTTCTATTGATGCCAGTAGCATTCAAATATCAAGGAAGAGAGCTCTGAAGGAGTTCATGTCTCCTGCCACCGCGGTTGAAGCTTCTCTGAATAGTAAATTTGCCTTAAGGGATACTCATCTTCACCAAATATTCATGGCGGCATCAAGAAGGTCTGCAAACCTGGATCTCGAGGGTGCCGAGAAAAGGGGATCTTCATGAACGGGACCTCTGGCACATTTATCACAGGAGCTTTGGGAAAACCTCCTGCAAAGTCCACGTCATTTTTTGATATACTGTGTCTCTACGTGCACACGAACCTTCAAAAATACCTCCTAAGGCCTTTCATGATTTCATAACATGTTAATTACAATGGTTTTCTAAGTGCATGCATTGAATTTGAAACCAACTATCTTGAGCGTTTGTGTACGTATCTACGATTATAAGGCATGCTAATACCTTCAAATAAAGCTGCAGGGCTATAGAATAGTATGGGCCTTGTCGGGCCATTTATGGTTGTTGGTGAAAATGTCAATCAAAGCAGTGGTTCACAACTCTGCTTCCACCGAGACCCACCAGATGAGATTTTTGGGCTTGCTGCCCACGAGTTATACAGGGTGCGGCAGAGAGGATGGACGGTTTTTAAAAAAATCATAAAATAGTTCATTTTTACTCAAAAACAAATTTATTGATGCAATCAGGTTCGCAAGGAAATAGCATTTGAGACAGTCAAGTGTGAAAAATCTTATCAGGCATGTGGTGGCCGAAATTTTTGATGTAGTGCTGGAGGCGTTCTTGGAAGTTCGCGTAGACTCTCTCCAATATAGCTCTCTCAACTTGATGTTCACCAACTTCTTTTTCCCTGAATAACGACGGCGACGTGTTCCCACCAGACGTGTGGGGTTCCAGCAGGATGGGGCGACTGCCTACACAGCCAGAGCATCAATGGACGTTATTCGCCCTCTCTTCCCTGGTCGCCTTATTTCCAGGTTTGGCGATGTTCATTGGCCTCCTCGGCCCCCAGATTTATACATATGCGATTTTTTCCTATGGGGGACACCCTCAAGGCTAGAATATACAAGATCAAGCCCCGAACTCTGGACGAATTGAAGGATGCAATTCGCGTGGAAGTCGCCCAATTTGAGAGAGCTATGTTGGAGAGAGTCTACGCGAACTTCCAAGAATGCCTCCAGTACTGCATCAACAATTTCGGCCACCACATCCCTGATGTGATTTTTCACACTTGACTGTCTCAAATGCTATTTCCTTGCGAACATGATTGCATCAATAACTTTGTTTTTGAGTAAAAATTAACTATTTTGAATTAACTATCGAGATATAGTATTATATATCTATCAAACTTCTCACTTCACCCATTCACCGTTTTTAGCTCATAGCAGCCACCATTTAATTCAAAAGTATATAATGTGTTATCCAAAACATATGCTAATAGAACATATTCTAGTATGCTAGAAGAAACATATTCTAATATAGAAATGATGCAGTTTTCAATACCTACTGAAAATGAATAAATATAATAGAAAAGTAAGGTATACGTAGGTACAAAATATTCAAATAACTTTGGAAAATAATAAATAACCCATAATATTACATAAATGTTTCAGTCATTGCAGTCATTTTCATAAAGTATCGTATTATATAATGTTACATTGTTTAGAAATTAGAGCTTTTTGACTGCAAGGGAATGGTTAATTATTATTTTTATGGCGAAAAGCGTATTCTAAATAATAATCTTCTATTCATGTAGAGAATTTGGATTTTTAGCTTTTTTTGCAGTTTTTATCGATTTTTTGCACATTTTAATAAAATTTAAGTACTTACATTTTTCAGAATAATTTAGTACATAAATTTTGTAATGTTCTGTTACAGTTAATAATCTTTATTTGAGCAATATTCTCCCAAAACTCGGCCCTTCGGGCCTCGCTAGGGTCTCCGCCCCTTGACCCCACCAGGGGGGCTTCGCCCCCCTGGACCCTCCCGGATGTTATTACTTTGAGCCTGACTGCTAAAATGTAAAAAAACATGGAATCATGTTTTAGCTCCTCGCTCTCACTTTATTATAGAAATGATCACGACGATTGAGCTCTTGTGAGATGATGATCTCCTAATAGAAACTCGCGAGTAAACATTCACTTTATTATAGAAAGAGGCTAAAGAGGCTACATACGAAATTACAGCTTCCTATAGTGTAACGTTCCTATAGTGTAAATTACCTATTAAAATGATTTAAACCCCCGCTTCACAAATCTAACCGTTCTCGCAATATTCGGATCACCTGCTATGAATCAAATCATCGAAACACCAGCTCAATTAAATCATCAGAAATTAACTAGCGGTTGCAATCATGTTCACAATATCAATAATTGAGAATGATCACCTGTGTGTAAACAATTATTCATATAACCATGCTCATAACTCAGCTTGTTGGCCACCCACTTCGCAGTAGTTAATATAGTATGGTTGGATAAATCGAGAGCTTTCAAACGAATGGTCAACGAATTTTTTGGGATGAAAAACGACGAAGTATCATATCCCTAGCAACGACTCGGTTGTAAGCGGAAATCATCACAATTATTGGTGCTACTTTCATCTCACTTTATAGTCTCACTTTTCGGCGGGGGATCCATCGCTAAAACATGATTCCATGTTAATATATAAATTTAACAATTTTTAGCCGTTTTCAGCCATTCTAAGTGATTTTTTTAGTACATTTTTGACCAAATTAATGTACTTAAAAATGCTGATCAACAAACTCATCCTTTCGTTTGGAAAGCCTGATTTTTTGGCGCTAGAACGGAATTTTTATATCAATCCTAAAGAGAGTTATCGTCTGGTAGGACTTATAATATATGAATAAATAAATAAACACACACACACACACACACACACACACACACACACACACACACACACACACACACACACACACACACACACACACACACACACACACACACACACACACACACACACACACACACACACACACACACACACACACACACACACACACACACACACACACACACACACACACACACACACACACACACACACACACACACACACACACACACACACACACATACATATATATATATATATATATATATATATATATATATATATTCGTTCGAAATTATGTATATAGTTGAATTGAGGGGGAGGGGTTTCGAACGTCACTGAACCAACTGGGGATCTGAGTTGTCGAATATGTTTGGAATATTCTAATTTAAATCACGGGCTACTTGAAATTTTTCAAATCTAACCCATGGAAGGGGATGTTATATGTGAAGGGAGGGAGGAGTATCTATGTCATCACTGAACAATCTAGGGATTTGATTGTCGAATATGGATTTCTATATGGATCTATCAAGAAGATTATTAATCTGAAAAATGGGAGGTGTTTGTGGGGAAGAAATGGATCTCAGTAGTTTGATCCTAATAGGTAATTTATAACTAAGTATTTTGAGTAAGTACTTTTTAGTAAGGACGTTTTTGAATCAGATCAGATTCATAGGGTGTCCAAAAATGTTATGGGTGAGGGGGGCTTGCGGATATTCAAGTCAACCTGTGCAACGCACGGGTGAACCAGCTAGTAAATACTAAGAACTTTTATGGCAACGGTACGAATTGATTAACACCATTCAAAGCTAAATCTCAATCTTATTAAAAATATTGCCCAAGTAGGTACCGATTGGGGGTTGGAGGATTTGTGTATTTTCTTGTAAGTAGCGAGCGAGCGATTTGGTATCAGTTTTTCGCTTCGGAGAGATAACAGATGGGTGCTCTTATCCTCCACACGCTTCACATCTAATGCAAAGGTACCTCATAACAATTTGAAGTAAAATATTACAACTGGTGTGGATCTTTTTGACATTTTCATGTCTTTGCCCTGGCACATTGCACAAAAAACTGTCACGTAACGTAACGTAAATATTTTGACGATTTCCGCTTACAACCGAGTCGTTGCTAGGGAAATGGTACTTCGTCGTTTTTCATCCCAAAAAATTCGTTGACCATTCGTTCGAAAGCATTTATCCAACCATATTATTTATGTTTACTACTGCGAAGTAACCAACAAGCTGAGTGATGAGCAAGGTTATTTGAATAACTTTGTACACTCAGGTGATCTTTCTCAATAATTGATATTGTGAACATGATTGCCACCGCTTGTTAATTTCTGATGATTTCATTGAGCTGGTGTTTCGATGATTTGATTCATAGCAGGTGATCCAAATATTGCGAGAACGGTTTGATTTGTGAAGCGGTGGTTAAATCATTTTAATAGGTAATTTCTATGCTTTACACTCTAGGAAGCTGTAATTTCTTATGTAGCCTCTTTAGGACATTGACTTGACGATGCCCAGGGTCCGGCTCAGATGAGTGGCTTTTGAAGCTAATTTCTATGTTTTACACACCTTAGAGCTTGCATACGAGTCTGCAGGGGGGGGGGGGTAGGTGATGTAGCCTGGCTCGAATTCAATGAAGTACCCACGGGTGTCGGAACAATGAGTCAACACGATCGCGAATTCAATTAAGTACCCACGGGTGGGCGGTTTCTCTTATGGCCCATTTAATTGATTTGTACGCCCCGCCGTGCGATGCACGGGTGAGATCTGCCTAGTAATAAATACAATAAGAAAACACACATGAAAATGTCCCAATGTGTTGCAGACTCGTATGCAAGCATTTCAAGCTGCTTTGTTTTAATTGTTTTACAAACGATAATGTTTGAGACAAACGTAATATTTTCCACAGTTTCCGTCCGATATGGATGAAGTTTTCAGGGAATGTGCTTGCTAGGGTGTAGGAGGTCCCCTATCAGTTTCATCATTCTTGACGCAATACTTCACTCTGCGCATGCGCAAACCTAAATTATACCAAGTATGATTATCTCACGCCCTAGTCGTCCGATCTCGTTCAAATTTGAATAATAGTAGGGGGATAACAATTTCTTTTGATTTTCACGTACAACCAAGCCGTTGCTGGGGAAATTAAACTTCTTTATTTTTTCATAAAGTAGGTAGTTAACGATTTCTTTGCACTCAAGTGCTCATATTTCGAAACAGGCTATCCTCATATTTTTTGTGTGTGGATGCATTAGCCCTCAGGGAAATCAAATGAATAAACGCATTGCGACCGGGGTGGTTTCGTTCGGTTCTTTGGGCGGATACCTATAAATGATACTCAAAAAATCATTACTGTTACATAGAAAGATTTCAAGGTCCCCAATCAGTTTCATTCTTGCCAAATCAATACTTCATTCTGCACATGCGCAAAGGTAAATTCTATTATGGTATTTTCTTTTGATTTTCACGTACAACCAAGCCGTTGCTGGGGAAATGAAACTTCTTTATTTTTCACCGGACAAAAATCGTTCACCACTCGTTGGAAAGCTCTCGATTTATCACGAATTTCTTTCGTACTTTTCCTTTGGTGCATATTAACAAATACATTATTTGTCACTTAAGTGTCTATATCTTGTGGTGTTTATGTAGTATTTAAATATGTTTTAAAGCCTGCCGTAAGCAGCAATTACCTCATTTCAACCACTCATGTCGTCCACCATACTGGTATGAAGTGGACTATTTGTTATTTCAGCTCAACAATGTAAGTAGAGACGTTCTGTCGCCCTAACCGTTTTGACTCGAGCAGTCTCGGCATTGTACTCGTGGTAATAAGGCTATTTATTTCTCCGTTTCTCAACTTCCTACCCTCTCCAGCTTCATCCCTTCAAATGAAAAGTGAGCTGAAGACGGAATCCTCAAACAATAAGCGAGGCTTGCGCCGAGGCCCGCTTTTTACTCTGGGAACAATTCACAAAAAGGCAGCTGGTGGTTGTGATTCACTCATCTTTTCTTTCGAGTTTTACGAGTGGTTTCAGTAGAGTATATTAGCGAGAGATGTTTCACCTAGAGTGTCATAGACCGGGAATAGACGAAAGCATAAACAATTTATGAATAGGGATTATTGATAAAATCGAGTAGAACCCCAGTTTTGTAGGAAGTTCGTTTGTATCGAAATACAACATAATACAGGGTGTCCCATCTAAACGGGCCCATTGGGAAATTACAGCCTTAAGGTGCGAGCTATCGAAAAATTTAACTGGATATTTTTTATAGTATTTTAACTCAGCTTCACGATGCGGAAGTCCGATTTTTATTTTTCTATGTTTTAGGGTCTCAAATCATTGATTGAAACTTACGGTTTCCTCTTTACCCCCCTTTTTTTTATTGCTTTTTTCGATTCTAGGTTGAATTTGGAAAAGAAAATGCCTCCATGAAATTTTCTTTTTGGGGCTTCGTTTCTGAGTTATTCCACTTTTTGCGAAATACAGACAATCGCCGATTTCATTTAGACATTCCCAACACTTTCTTACTATTTTTATCTTCAATTTTTGAGATGTTCACCATACTTTTGAAATCAGCATTAAACTATCTATCATCAGACCCCACCGTCCCTAATCAACAATCACTATCAGGGGGATGACATTACACTTGAACCGCTTACGATTTAAAAAAAGGTTTCCAAATCGTCTTTTGAAAAAAAAAAAAAAAAAAAAAAAGCCTCAAACTGTTCAGTACACACAGAATCACTATTCAGAATACAGTTTAAAAAATTTACCACGAGGAGAATCCTCAATCACGAGGACAAATCGAAAATGCCACCTGCTCCTTCTCCTGCAAACTGTATTCAAGGGTCAAGAAATCAACAGCATCTTGATACTCATTGTTCAGTCTGCACTATGATCTTTATTATTTAAAGAACCTCACAATAGTCCAGAAGACGGCGCGGCATCTCATACGTTCTTCTAATAAATGAGTAATAGTACTGAACAGTTTGAGGGGGGTTTTTTTTAACGACGATTTGGAAAACTTTTAGCGAATTTTTGAAGAAAATTAAGCTATTGCTCTCGCCTCAAAATTTGGAGAATGTGAATCTTTGAAAACATTTTGTGCAGAAATCCGTTTCAGGCTATTCTGAATCATATTCTGAAGTTTAACGCATTTTTTTAATGTATGTATGTATGTATGTATGTATATATAACTCGGCCCTTGACCCCGCCAGGGGGGCTTCGCCCCCCTGGACCCCCCTAGTCTATACTCGGCGCTTCGCGCCTCGCCGGATCTTTTCTCTTTTCTACTGTGTAGAAAACGAGGATAATTTGCTATGCAATTCGTCTCACGAGAAAAAAAAAAAAAAAAAATTTCAGGCCTGGCCGGGATTCGAACCCACAACCTTCGTCTCACGAGGAAAAAAAAAAAAAATTTTTTTTCAGGCCTGGCCGGGATTCGAACCCACGACCTCTCGCTTCCCATCTCGGGACAAAAAACGTTACACAAAAAAAGTGGACATTTTAAAAAAATTATTGGGGGTCGGCCTAAGAATTGCATAGCAATTAATATATGTATGTATGTATATATGTATGTGTCATTCCAGACGATAACTGTCCGTAGAATTGTGCTAGAAACTTCAAACAAATTTTAAAATGTTAAGGAACCAAAACGAAAGTTCAAGTTTGTTGGCCAGCATGATCGGATTACATCTTCGGGTTGAAATTTTCAAAAATGTAGTCAAAAATTTCAAAATAGCCTGTTTTTTGCGATTTGTTGTGCGAAATAATTTTTTCAGCATACTAACATGTGGTATATTCGGAATCAGCGTAAAATTTCCTATAAGAATATGTATCAAGATTTCAAAATTTTCAAAGTTGAAAAATCAGTCAAAAATCATAATAATCTTCAAAAATTCGCTCATGGGGTCATGCTGCATGACTGGACTTTTTTATTGATTTTTTCGATTCTAGGTTGAATTTGGAAAAGAAAATGCCACATTGAAATTTTCTTTTCGGGGCATCGTTTCTGAGTTATTCCACTTTTTGCGAATTACAGAAAATCGCCGATTCTTTTTAGACATTCCCAACACTTTCTTACTATTTTTATCTTCAATTTTTGAGATGTTCACCATACTTTTGAAATCAGCATTAAACTATCTATCATCAGACCCCACCGTCCCTAATCAACAATCACTATCAGGGGGATGACATTACACTTGAACCGCTTACGATTTAAAAAAAGGTTTCCAAATCGTCTTTTGAAAAAAAAAAAAAAAAAAAAGCCTCAAACTGTTCAGTACACACAGAATCACTATTCAGAATACAGTTTAAAAAATTTACCACGAGGGGAATCCCAGTAAGTTGTGTTGTGACAAATCGAAAATGCCACCTGCTCCTTCTGCAGCCTCTGCTCCTTCTCCTGCAAACTGTATTCAAGGGTCAAGAAATCAACAGCATCTTGATACTCATTGTTCAGTCTGCACTATGATCTTTATTATTTAAAGAACCTCACAATAGTCCAGAAGACGGCGCGGCATCTCATACGTTCTTCTAATAAATGAGTAATAGTACTGAACAGTTTGAGGGGGGGGGGGGGGGGGGGGTTTAACGACGATTTGGAAAACGACGAAAGAAAATTAAGCGATTGCTCTCGCCTCAAAATTTGGAGAATGTGAATTTTTGAAAACATTTTGTGCAGAAATCCGTTTCAGGCTATTCTGAATCATATTCTGAAGTTTAACGCATTTTTTTAATGTATGTATGTATGTATGTATATATGTATGTATATATGTATATATATATATGTATGTATGTATGTATGTATGTGTCATTCCAGACGATAACTGTCCGTAGAATTGTGCTAGAAACTTCGAACAAATTTTAAAATGTTAAGGAACCAAAACGAAAGTTCAAGTTCGTTGGCCAGCATGATCGGATTACATCTTCGGGTTGAAATTATCAAAACTGTAGTCAACAATTTCAAAATAGCCTGTTTTTTGCGATTTGTTGTGCGAAATAATTTTTTCGGCATACCAATATGTGGTATATTCGGAATCAGCGTAAAATTTCCTATAAGAATATGTATCAAGTTTTCAAAAATTTCAAAGTTGAAAAATGGAAATAACTGAAATATTCAAAGTGGAATAACTCAGAAACGAAGCCCCAAAAAGAAAATTTCAATGTGGCATTTTCTGTTCCAAATTCAACCTAGAATTGAAAACAGTCATGCAGCATGACCCCATGAGTGAATTTTTGAAGAATATTACCGATTTTTACAACTAGCGAACGGCATTATTTCGATTTTTGACTGATTTTTCAACTTTGAAATTTTTGAAAACTTGATACATATTCTTATAGGAAATTTTACGCTGATTCCGAATATACCACATGTTAGTATGCTGAAAAAATTATTTCGCACGACAAATCGCAAAAAACAGGCTATTTTGAAATTTTTGACTACATTTTTGAAAATTTCAACCCGAAGATGTAATCCGATCATGCTGGCCAACGAACTTGAACTTTCGTTTTGTGCCCTTAACATTTTAAAATTTCTTTGAAGTTTCTAGCACAATTCTACGGACAGTTATCGTCTGGAATGACACATACATATATACATATATACATATATACATACATACATAAAAAAATGCGTTAAACTTCAGAATATGATTCAGAATAGCCTGAAACGGATTTCTGCATAAAAAGTTTTCAAAAATTCACATTCTACAAATTTTGAGGCGAGAGCAATAGCTTAATTTTCTTCAAAAATTCGCTAAAAAATCAATTAAAAAATTGGGGTCAAGAGGCAACCGTAAGTTTCAATCAATGATTTGAGACCCTAAAACATAGAAAAATAAATAAAAAGTCCAGTCATGCAGCATGACCCCATGAGCAAATTTTTGAAGAAATCTTCGACATTTCAGTCGCTATTTACAACTAGCAAACGGCATTATTTCGATTTTTGACTGATTTTTCAACTTTGAAATTTTTGAAAACTTGATACATATTCTTATAGGAAATTTTACGCTGATTCCGAATATACCACATGTTAGTATGCTGAAAAATTATTTCGCACAACAAATCGCAAAAAAAAAGCTATTTTGAAATTTTTGAATACATTTTTGTAAATTTCAACCCAAAGATGTAATCCGATCATGCTGGCCAACGAACTTGAACTTTCGTTTTGTGTCCTTAACATTTTAAAATTTGTTTGAAGTTTCTAGCACAATTCTACGGACAGTTATCGTCTGGAATGACACATACATACATATATACATACATACATACATATATACATACATAAAAAAATGCGTTAACCTTCAGAATATGATTCAGATTAGCCTGAAACGGATTTCTGCATAACATTTTTTCAAAAATTCATATTCTACAAATTTTGAGGCGAGAGCAATAGCTTAATTTTCTTCAAAAATTCGCTAAAAAAAGGTCCAGTTCAATTTTTCGATAGCTCGCACCTTAAGGCTGTAATTTCCCGATGGGCCCGTTTATATGGGACACCCTGTATATACTCGTACTTATAACTTTTATGGACTGGATCTTTATGGATGTGGGTGAACGAAAATTCAGTACCGCACAAGAGCTACCTATAGCTTATCAATATCTTTTTTAGGTATATATAGATGGAGTTTTGGTAGATCTTCTCGCAAGTTTCAAGTCTGTTTTTTCTGTTGTATTGTGATTTGTGTATAATTTTGTGGGCCCTTATTCGTCCCCACAGGTTGCAGGGCAGCTTCGTCTTCCAAGCCCAAACATCTGCACGTCCCGTCTTGTGCCCCAGCATCTCGAAGATACTGCTTGAATGATGGCAAACTTTTCTTCAAAGCTGCGATTTGAGAATACGGCTTTGACCACTTCAAGGCCAACGTTGATGCCATTTGTTTCAGAAACCAGTCAAATCCTCTGTGAAGTCATCTGACACGGGCACAGAAAAGTTAGTAAATGAGCCTCTTTGGCCCCTCTGTCATATTTTCATGCTTGGATTACAGGATAAGGAAGGATTGAAGAGCGTTAATCTCCTCATCCCACTCCCTTGCAGGGACAAGGTAGGTATATATTTAGTTTCATGCTTGGGATTACCCACGATCTGGGAAATGACTGGCCATAAGAGGTGGGCATATAAGGCTGCGTCAGCGTTTAAAACGCGGTTGTCATAAGACGCTATCCTTGCCATATATGTCACACCTTTTGTACCTTGAGGTCTGAACCAGGATCGGACTACCACCACTACCTCCCGAAAGGACACGCTCTGTAGCCACTCCACTTTATGCCAGTCCTGCCTTTCAAGCAGGAACACACCTGAACAAACATTAGTTTTGTTCAATTTTTCAATAACAGAACATTTAAAGAAATTGTCTAACTTATGAACTCTTCATTAATATTGATTCGCTGTTCTAAACTAACCTGTGCTTTATAACCATATCTGGAGTAAATTTTCAAAGAGTCCAGAAATTTCCCAACATCCACATTTCAGCAGAAGAAGCGACAAAAATAGGTACTAAGTACAACTCATTATTATAAAATCCATGAGAAGAACTTCAGGGAGTTTTAGGAAACGTAAAATACAAACAAAGAGTTGTTGTTATTAATTTCTTGTTTAGTCTGAATGTTGAGGTCAACTACACTGTCGGAGCTACAGAAATGTTCATAATTCGACACAAAAAGAAGGAAAGTCAACTTGTTCGTCATTCACTGTTACCGATGTATGTGTGTATATGTGAGTGTGTGTGTGTGTGTGTGTGCATGTCGGGGTAAAAACGCTGCAAATTATTTCACAAAGGTTTATTATTTTTTCAATTGAGTTTGATCGTTGTTTTAGTTGGCTTGCGTACGTCATAAGGCCCGTCCAGACTCCTCGGCGTGTCCTATTTCGAGTTGCCACAACCTATACTTCTATAATTATATTTATCGGTTTGAGCTCCTTTCTATTCAAATAGTTATTGCCTTAATAATATCATTATCTCAGTACGTACGGAAAGTCGAGAGGATATGTTATTAAATATGCGTAGGAAAAGCATTGGTATTAACACACAAATATGACCTAGAAAAAAACATTATATTCATGCCTCGAAGGAACGCTGTACCCACCTCATGGTGCCGCGGTGTATTATATGGGTATACCACTTAAAAGTAATAAATATCCATTCTCCAACACCTCTGCTACGCCCCTGGTCACTCCAGCCACCACAAGGTGGATAATAATATCTTCTTTCTTATTTAACTCAAAAAGAAAAAGTTGGAATGGACCTATTTTGGAACAGCTAGGACAATACTAAGGATCCACTTTGATCAGCACAGTGAAATTCGCTTAATCTAAAGAATTGATATATGCATATATGAGTTATCTATGCAAAGAATAACAGCCCGTTTTCTAAAAATTACAAAAATTATTTATTCTGAAGATATAAAAAAAAATAAAAACTCTTTATTCTTTAGTGAGTAAAGAAATAATTAAAGCAGAAAATCCGTTTCCTGTTGGTTTTCTGTGTGTGATGGAACTCGATTACCCTATAGTCAGAGTCAGCCAAAGCCATCTGAATGGTAACTACTCCACTTGTTCTCATAATCGCTTCATTACTCATTCGCTTCCTCCATCCCAGCTCCCGCTCGCGGTTCTCCAGCCAATACGCTTCAACTCTGCTTGTATAACTCAAAATCCTCACTCGTAAATAACAGCACCTTTCTCCGCCTTTTATTTATTATAAATTATATCATTCATTCTATGTTGTATTGTTAAGTATTGTAAGTAAAGTATTGTAATAGGTGTTGTTATTAGCATGAATATGCTTTAGCCGTGACCTAACTACCGAAAAATGTCCCACGAGAGTGCAACGAAAGTAGCGCCAACAATTGTGATGATTTCCGCTTACAACCGAGTCGTTGCTAGGGATATGATACTTCGTCGTTTTTCATCCCACAAAATTCGTTGACCATTCGTTCGAAAGCTCTCGATTTATCCAACCATACTATATTAACTACTGCGAAGTGCGTGGCCAACAAGCTGAGTTATGAGCATGGTTATATGAATAATTGTTTACACACAGGTGATCATTCTCAATTATTGATATTGTGAACATGATTGCAACCGCTTGTTAATTTTTGATGATTTCATTGAGCTGGTGTTTCGATTATGTGATTCATAGCAGGTGATCCGAATATTGCGAGAACGGTTTGATTTGTGAAGCGGTGGTTAAATTATTTTAATAGGTAATTTCTATATTTTACACTATAGGAAGCTGTAATTTCGTATGTAGCCTCTTTAGCCTCTTTCTATAATAAAGTGAATGTTTACTCGCGAGTTTCTATTAGGAGATCATCATCCCACAAGAGCTCAATCGTCGTGATCATTTCTATAATAAAGTGAATGTTTACTCGCGAGTTTCTATTAGGAGATCATCATCTCACAAGAGCTCAATGGTCGTGATCATTTCTATAATAAAGTGAGAGCGAGGAGCTAAAACATGATTCCATGTTTTAGGATTGATGGCAGAATGATAAACAGAGTTCAGAGGCCGATGGGGGGTCGGGTTCAGAGAATCGACGAGGAGTGAGTCGTGTACGGCTAAAGCATATTCATGTTTTTTAATTTTAGCCGTCAGGCTCAAAGGAGCTGTGGCTTTTTTTTTTTTGTAAGCCGCATCTGAACCAGAAGGGTCATTAGCGACATTGAACAAGGTGTCCAAATGGACACTGCAAGCGGTACGATTCTAAGGGGAGCCATGTTGTCATCCCTGATCAAAAAGGAGCGCCAGCATGGGCTCCACTGGCACATCGGAGGGGGAAAAAAAGGGGTACCGTGATAACCACTGTTTACCCCCTCTAGTGGATAAAAAATGCAAAAAATGAAATAATACATCTAAGAATAGATGTAAAATTGGCTAATTACTAATACATTGCTACTATATACAACCAGAAAAGTGGAATGAAACTATGACTAGATGTATATAAATATATCACGGATCAGACATCACATTTCGTAGTAGAGCTCAGGGATCAGACCTTGTCTGGTCCGGTTAATACATCAACCCACTGAGGGGCCTAATGCTGGACTCGGAGGTCCACTAGGGCTGGGTACTTCTCCAGAAAGTGGCGGATGGACAGATCACCCCCACACCTCCTACACAAAACATCTCGAGCTTCTGCCTGAGCAGGTTTCTGTGAGTAAGACGTGTATGGCCAGTGGCTACCCGGTTGACCACTATTCGATCCCTCCGTGGGAGTTGGGTTTCGAGAGGGCCCAGCGGGCACCTGTCCTTAAAGATACCACGCAGACCAGAGACCTCACTCTGCCATTGCTCATGCCAGATGGAATTGCTTTTATGTTGCACGTAGGAGATTTGATCCTTAATGCGCACAGGCAATATATATATATATATATATATATATATATATATATATATATATATATATATATATATATATAATATTTCTAACTTTTACCTCTTCCCTCTCTTCTCTTTTGCTCTTCTCTTTTGTAGCTTTTCTTCCCATTCTTTTGACTCCTCCGGAACTTTAAAAAGTTAACTTTCCTCCGTCCGTGCACCCCACTTTTTTTCACCCCCTTCACTCGTCCGCCTCCGAACATAATCCTCCCTACTTACTCGCTTTCCTGCCTTCGAGGACTGCATTACAAGCAAAACGAATGTAAATCGGCTCGATAAGTGACTTTCAGACCTCCACCCGCTCTCCTTCAACTTTATTTAAACTTTTTCCTCCGTCTTCCCTTTTTCATCCAAGATACACATTTTAGTCTTCTCAGCCCGCCGTGCTGAAACTTTTTTCCATGTTGCGAGTTAAGGTGGGATGTTTTGCAGATTGATGATCCCTATGTAAAGTTAGGATCAAGGGAATCGCAGTACATCCAATTTGTTCCCGTTTCAACATATCATATTAGATACATCTCCGGTAGACTAACTTTAAAAGTCGATCACTGAATTTCGGGTTTCAATTGTGTCTTGTAATAAAAGCACATTCTAATAACTCGTCCTTTACTGATGGCATTTTTTAATTTTTTTTTAAATATTTTTTTATATTGAGGTTTAAGCCGAATCTCAACCAGAAGGGTCATTAGCGGAATTGAACAAGGAAAGCCATTTTGCCATCCTTGACTAAAATGGTGCACTATATCATGGACTCCACTTGCTAATCGGAGGGGGGAAAATGAGTGGTACAGCGATGACCCCAAAGTGGATTTA
Source organism: Adelphocoris suturalis (assembly GCA_030762985.1). Taxonomy (NCBI): domain Eukaryota; kingdom Metazoa; phylum Arthropoda; class Insecta; order Hemiptera; family Miridae; genus Adelphocoris; species Adelphocoris suturalis. Next base: position 136,316,290 of record CM061042.1, read on the forward strand.
AAAACGCTGCAAATTATTACATAATGGTTTATTATTTCTGAATCAGATAGCCAGCTATAGTAACCAGCATGCTCTGGGGCTTTCGCCAGTCTCTTTTAGCGAATTTTTGAAGAAAATTAAGCTATTGCTCTCGCCTCAAAATTTGTAGAATGTGAATTTTTGAAAAACTTTTATGCAGAAATCCGTTTCAGGCTATTCTGAATCATATTCTGAAGTTTAACGCATTTTTTTATGTATGTATGTATGTATGTATGTATATTAGGGTGGTTCAAAAAAAAAAAAAAGTTCTGGGATTTTTGGTCCCCATTGCGTTTTTGCTTCCTCGGTATGTCAGAATGACTCTCCTAAAGTTTTAGCAAAAAAATATTAATCCTAACCACTTTACCTGGGTCGATTTTTGCCAGTTATCGACTGCTATCGTAAACCAACCTCTAAATTGGGGCCGACGTGATGATTTGAAGGACGGATTTCAATTTTTTTAGGTCTATTTATGGGTTTTCGCATGCGCTGAACACGATGAACCTATTTATTTTACGCTCCGTCCACTAGTTATCCGGTAAACTGGCGGAGGGCACTGCTTGAAGATAAGTAAAAATCGAAAATTTCACCGAAAAATGCTGTCGCCTGGTTAAGAATCGTACTAGAAACATGCTATTATGGTCGGATAATATGCTTTGGCATGTTCTAAACATGATTCCGTTTTTTACTATACTTTTTTACTTCGTTTATCGGCCATAAACCTCAAATTACTTGTAGGGTAATAGACAAATTCACCCTAATTTCACCAGAAATTATGTCGCGTTGATAATTTAAGGTCCCAAAATACCTTGTGCCGATAAAATTTGGTATTTTTTTATGTTTCGATATTTCATCGTGTTTAATTTTTTTTTTTTTTTTTTTGTATATTTTTGTTATGTTATTCTCGTTAAAATGTTATGTTTTGTGAAACTAAAATTATATTACATATTATTTTCAATTATACTGCATCATTTTTTATTTAACGATCCAACCACAGTTCAGACAATTCAGAACTATGAATTTGACCCCGGAAAACCGATGGAAACTAAGGAATTTTACAGAAAAATGGGAAAATTTTAGCTATTTTCTCCATTTCGCCGCTATATTTGGCGAATAAGTACAATGCCGGTTCAGGTCCTTGCCAAATTACCTACGGCTTTGTATCGAGTATCCTGGAAAATACCAAATTTTATCGGCACAAGGTATTTTTGGGACCTTAAATTATCAACGCGACATAATTTCTGGTGAAATTAGGGTGAATTTGTCTATTACCCTACAAGTAATTTGAGGTTTATGGCCAATAAACGAAGTAAAAAAGTATAGTAAAAAACGGAATCATGTTCAGAACATGCCAAAGCATATTATCCGACCATAATAGCATGTTTCTAGTACAATTCTTAACCAGGCGACAGCATTTTCGGTGAAATTTTCGATTTTTACTATCTTCAAGCAGTGCCCTCCGCCAGTTTACCGGATAACTAGTGGACGGAGCGTAAAATAAATAGGTTCATCGTGTTCAGCGCATGCGAAAACCCATAAATAGACCTAAAAAAATTGAAATCCGTCCTTCAAATCATCACGTCGGCCCAATTTAGAGGTTGGTTTACGATAGCAGTCGATAACTGGCAAAAATCGACCCAGGTAAAGTGGTTAGGATTAATATTTTTTGCTAAAACTTTAGGAGGGTCATCCTGACATACCGAGGAAGCAAAAACGCAATGGGGACCAAAAATCCCAGAACTTTTTTTTTTTTTTGAACCACCCTAATGTATATATGTATGTATGTATGTGTCATTCCAGACGATAACTGTCCGTAGAATTGTGCTAGAAACTTCAAACAAATTTTAAAATGTTAAGGACACAAAACGAAAGTTCAAGTTCGTTGGCCAGCATGATCGGATTACATCTTCGGGTTGAAATTTTCAAAAATTTAGTCAAAAATTTCAAAATAGCCTGTTTTTTGCGATTTGTTGTGCGAAATAATTTTTTCAGCATACTAACATGTGGTATATTCGGAATCAGCGTAAAATTTCCTATAAGAATATGTATCAAGTTTTCAGAAATTTCAAAGTTGAAAAATCAGTCAAAAATCGAAATAATGCCGTTAGTTGTAAAAATCGGTAATATTTGCATGAAACATTGTCCAAATTCAGATTGTCTTTAAATCTACAAGATTAGTTTAATAATAATAAAGTATGAGTACCTCCTAATTATTTTTAATAATTTTGTTCCATGTTTGTCTATCAAAATCATAAACTAAAATTTCTCTACACAATCAATAGCGACTGAAATGTCGAAGATTTCTTTAAAAATTCGCTCATGGGGTCATGCTGCATGACTGGACTTTTTTTAGTATCCACCTCTGTTCTCGCGTTAAAGGCTACGCTCCCGATGGGGAGCAAATGGATGATCGTACAGCCACCCGAGTGGTGTCATTCAATCCACGGAGCTAATTTCTATAGGAATCAAACTAAAACCGTAGGTACACTGGATTCCAAAAGCATCTGGGACATATCCCAGTCGATTCTGCGTCCGAAATTACTTGGGTGACGACACCCCATTTACCTATGACAGAAATATAAGTAAACAACTATTCATCCAAAGGGTTAAGTCTCCAACCTGCCCATGTAATGCAATTTTAATTTAAAAACGATATGCTTCGAACTACCTGAGAAGATTTTAGGAAGAAGAAGAACGAAGGATTTTAGATGGGCGGGATAAATTATTTTTGTAACATACTAAAGCATGATATAATATACTAAATATACTAGTGTGTTCAAGGTAGGTTAAATGTTATATGGGGTAAAAGTACTAAAATATAATATAGAATATATGAAGGGTCCAGGGAAAAAAACCGACTAAGTCACTTTTTCTTAAAACGAGAAAACTCATTTTGAAAGTTTGAAACGCGATTGTGTTTGATTAGATGCAAATAAAAAATTGAAATAAGTCTTATTATGCACTAAAAACATCTATTGACTATTGAAGTGTTCCACAAAATGTTGACGCTATTATTATACTACTTACTTGTTAAACAATTCAAAAACTGAGCAAACCCCCCAAAAAACAGGGAAAGAACCGACGATGTCAATTCTCGTCCAATGGAGAAAAAACATGTTTTTTTCTGTTCGAACGTCGTTTAATTATATTACAGTGGTAAAACAAACAAAAAACAAGCAAAAATGAAATAAGGTGATAAGCTCTTGAGTTTTGCAATGAACTCGTCACATGTTGCGCAGGTGTCAGTGCGAGGATATCCGAATGAAATGTTGAACTTTGTATTAGAAATAGTTCGATAATTTTCGAAGAAAGTGACGACATTACGATGTTTATTTTTAACATGGTGTAGGTACATTTTTTTTTAATGCACAAATCCTCGGACAAATAGATTTTTTTCGAATCTTTCAAACTGTAGTGGCTTTGTTGGCCTCTGAAACTTTTTATGTGAGCATAAATCAAATCTGTAGTGTTCTTGTCGAGCTTCCTGTGGAGAGAAGAGTGTTTACCTCTTCTGTCTGTTGGGGGTGTCCTGTGAGTTTCAAATTCTGCTTTATGTAAATTATTTTACTGTTGGTGATACCATGGATTGAGCAAAATGCTTTTGCACAAACAGGTACATCTACTGCTTTATCTGAGCGGACAATTTTGACTCTGTCTTGGCGAAAGTTAGCCGTTTCCTCTGGCTGTCGTGGTCTTCTATTGGTAACGGCGAGGACAGTAATCAATCCACCTAAGTAACTATTTTGTTCATTGTGCGAGGAAAGATCATTGAACTTACGTATTATCTCCATTCTCTAATCATGAGTTATTTCCTCAAAACATTTGAACCTCTTGCAGTTACACGGTGGTCCCATTTCATGAGTAGCAATCCTCAACTTTTTAGCAACATCATGTACCCGGCCCGTACGTTTTCTTTTCTTCGCCTCCACTCTACTACACTGTTCTTCAACACTGTCGGAACCACTAGTAGACATTTTAATAGTTATTTATAAATATAAACACAAAATTAATAATTATTACTCTCTTTCTCTCAAATTCTTCTCCTTTTTTTTCTCAACTAAGTAACCATATTTTTGTTTCGGTTTTTTTTTTTTTTTTTCCTCTAACTTTTTCTTGTCACTATTCGATATCCGTAATTATTCTACATTTTGCCGTCTTATACAGTTTATTGTAACTTCACCATACGTGGTTCATGTGACCCGCTTGGTAACTCACTTGGGAAAATAGAACATCACTCACTGCTCGGGGTTTACCATTGGAAAAGATTTTCAGGCACCATGAACGGCTTATACTCTCCCTCAAAAGAGGCCCCTTTAATTTAAAAGAGGATTCCGCCGGTTACCCCGAGTTGGAGTTGTCGCAAGCAAACCTTTTGCTTAGATCAGCAAACTTTTTGATTCTTTTCCACACAATATCTCTGAGGGAAGCACGTTCAATTATATGAAGACCAAATGCCTCCGTTCTGGATCTCCAGTACCGGTCACATTTGCAAAGAAAGTGCTCTGCGGAGTCCTCCTCGAGCCCGCTAGAGCACATAGGTGAGATATTGTTATCTATAATATTTAGCATCCTACGGAAATCATAATGTCCGGTGAGGATGCCAATCATGGTTCTAATTGAATTTCTACTTTTACTTAGAAGCCAGTATGCTCTTTGGGATCGGAAGACATAACGAGCATTCTGGTTTGTCTATATCTAGCGGTTTCCCTACTCAGAGAATGTTGAGGTCTTGTGTGACCCAGTTTTTAATTTGGTTTTACAGGCATTTTTGGAAATGCAGATTGAAGGAGATGGGCCCAGAAACTGTTGTCCTGAGCCAGCTCGCGCTAAACCATTCGCATTAACATTGCCTTCGTGATTCTCATGACCAGGAATCCATTTTATGGATATTTTGTTGTTGTTAAGAAACAAATTGTTAATATATTTCTTTATTTCCCAGACCAGTTTTGAGGTCGTGAGGGGGACCAGGAGTGCTTTGATGCTGGCCTGACTATCAGTAAAAATGTGGATGTTTTTGTTAGAAGTGTTGTGGTTATGTAAGGTGACCAGGCACTTATTGATAGCATATATTTCTGATTGAAATACAGTTGCATATTTGTCAAGGCTGTAAAGCTGAAAACAGACTACGCTGACGTGACGTGGGATGGCGTAGTATGACGGGGGACCACGTGGAAGACAAAATGTAAACAAAGGATTCGGACGATCACCAACAGATTGCTCTGACGTGACGTGGTAATGCGTGGGATGATACCGTCTAGCGTATCCTTCGCCTTAACACGTCATCTACGTGTCAGGTCAAAGTCAAAAGATTTGGATTTTCGTCAGGCGTGTGAAGACATCAGCCGGCGTCAGGTCGTGTAGATAATTAAGTTATCAGTTTGTACTCACCTCGAGCAAACTGCCAGTCTGGTCTCCTCTAGTATGCTCTCTCGTAGTTGAGTCAAGCGTTTCTCAATTTTCGGACCAACTAATTTCAACATGATAGAACTCATTTTTTCGTCATGCGGAAATACATGACGAAACGCTCTTCGTCCTCCACCAATTCTGGCATCAAAGTTGAAAATTTCGCCGTACAGGCCCCGCGTGCTGTTGATGGGATGCACCCATCTGCTGCAGCACAGGCAATCGCCATCCCAGCAATTGCTTCCTCTTCCTCGTCAAGCAAGTCGAGAAGTTCTTGCATTGTCGAAGATTACACATCAACTGAACACACCTCCCACCCGCCTTTGAGCAATATTCCCAGCATCACGTCCCTCACCCTCACGTCACGTCAGCAAAGTGTGAACCTGTGGGCCCATCTCTGACGTGGTCTGTCGCTGCCTGATCATGCGTCATCCCACGTCACGTCAGCTTAAGAATCTGCCACTTGAAGAGCCGGGTATGAACACACCAGCACCAGAGGAAGGTTCAGATCCCCTATCTATCTTAGAACCATAGGTGTAACAGTGTATGTTGTCTATAGTGTCAACAGGGGTTTGTTGATTGTTCCACTCGTTTCTTTCTTTTATTTCAAAGGTGGATTTCAAGTTCCAGAAAAATCTCCTCTCATTTCATCAGAGGGCATGAGGGTTTCTGGAGCATAAGCATTAGTAGCCGGTTTAATGTAGGTGAGTCCTACTTATGTGTAGTGAGAGAGATGACTTGTGTCATGCACCCATTCTCCCAAAATATTCAACCTAACCACCGGCTTGCATGGAATAAAACCATTGCGAGAGTATCCAGTGGTGCTAGTCCAAGGATAATTTGGATGCTCCTAGTTGGGGTAGTACAGAAAGCTCCACATTTTCTAATTTTTACCTCAACGCGAAAAATGCTAAAACGTAACCCTTGGGAAGGTAACAATCCAATGGAAAACCCCTAGGAGCCCTAACCTGACAGACTTAATAAAACTGCATTCCGCCAGAATGCGCTGGTTTTGCACTTATTTCTCCTCAACATTTATAGCTGACCTTGAAAAAAAGAACTGCGTTCTTCACGTTGAAGCATTAAAAATGCGAGAAAAAAGCTTTAAAATGCAAGTGTGAAACGGCCTTTATACTTTAGTATAGTATTTTCCCTTCTAAACTTTTTTTCAATGAACCTTTTTAGGGCGTCCCTCAGAAACTAAGCTAGAATAGAGGAAGAATAGAGGAATGACCTATTGGACATCCCAAGCATGAAAGAAAAATAACTGCATACAAATCCATTTCAGATGATTTCAAGTTCAGTTCAGATCATAAACAACTTTTGCAGATCTGTGTCCTCGGAGATTGTGTGGATTGTCGGTGATAGTTTACTATGATACAATAGCTTCCAGATCAAAAGTAGCTTCTACGCATGCAAATATATAAGTAAAATCATGTTATGTTCCTGCATAAAAATGTATAAAGGAATATGATATAAATAATTTAAATCCTCCGTTTTCTCGACCACTGAGTTAAATGTAAAATGTTTCGGGTTTCTCGAGGGTTGGTCAATGAAAAGTCTATATTCTAGGCCGACGTTTCGAAATATTTATATTTCATCTTCTGGGCTTGGAAAACTGTATTTGACGCTTATTTCATATCCTCGTCTTAGAGCTTTAGTGGGCAGCTATCTACTTGAACAACTACTGAACATCTTTGTGTATACCTACTGAGAAAACTGGGGAAAAAACTTTGGGCTGTACTGAGAAAACAATATTTAAGTTATACTGACCAGAGACTAAAATTGAACTTGGGTCATTCTCATTTCATTTGCAGCTTTGGGGCGTTTGAGAACCTCAGTGACGTGAAATATGAAAGTGCTCGAAAATGAGGTTAGATCAGCAAATACTACTCATTGTACATTGCAGATGTGTTCCATAGATGAACAGTGAGTTTTTCATTGATGTATTTTATATGTTTTTTGTATTAAAAAACAGGATATCCAACTCATGAGTGTTACCAGATTTCAAAAATTGATTTCTGTATAATGGATGATTTGGCAAAATTGTTGTCGGGGCTCAAGTAAGTACAAAAGAATCACGTTCAAACGTAATATTCAGATTTCACGGAATTCATGTTGAAGGCAGTGTAATTGAGCTTAAATCTCGGGAGTGTTACCCTATTACTGTTACCGTAATATCAGGAGTGTTACCCATCCTTGGTCACACTCCTGAGAGGTAAAACTCATGAGAATTTCCGATAAAGATGGCGTCACACAGGATGATGAAGTGACAAAACTCGGGGATGGCTACTGTTTGAAACCTGTCACCAAGCAGTATGGTTGTTGATATAGGATTATTTTGTTTAATCACCAACAACACTCGTAATTTGTGTAACACTCATGATTTAAAATAAAAATACTCAACATGTTTTTAGGCTTATTTGGCTGTAAAAACTGCTGCAACTCCAATCACTCCACTACAGTCTCACATCTTCAACTCGACAATATAACCTTCACATCTGACTGTTTCCCGCCATTTTCCATCAGCTTTCTTGATCGCAAAAATGATAACACTCCTGAGGTCCCATTGAGAAGAGATATGGGGGACTGACTGAAAAACTAGTTTTTCACGGTTGGGAAAAATCTTAAAAATGTAAATCCTTACTCTAAATAAGAGGAACCAACTTACTGCAGCTAGTAACCCTGGCCAGTTCTAGATTGTCATTGTTTCGTAACTACAATAACTTCTACTTAGGTGTTAGGTAGGAGGGGACAGTAACACTCATGAGTTTCCAGGATTTCAGGTTTCATTCGCCATCACTGTGTATTGGTTAAAGGGGATTTTGGGCAGTCAAATTATTACTTCGTTGATCTCCCAACTTATACTACCTTTTTTTCCCCAAAATCACTAGTTTTGGTCAAGAATTGTGAGAATTCGTCGTCGGGGACATGAAAGCGGCAAATGAATGAGAATGACCCGTTTATAAGAGATTTATAACTGCAACTTAGACGAAATTACTATCATACTTATCTCCTGTCATCACAGTCATTGACCTGTGATATTATTTTCGTTAAAGTTGCTGTTATACGTCTCTTATAACTTCAATTTTAGTCTCTGGTCAATATAACTAAAATAATGTTTCTCAGTATACCCCAAAGTTTTTCTCAATTTTCTCAGTACCTATACACAAAGATGTTTAAGTAGATAGCTGCCCACTAAAGCTGTATGACGAGGATATGAAATAAGCTTCCAAATACACCTTTCCAAGCCCTGAAGATGAAATAAAAATATTTCGAAACGTCGGCCTAGAATATAGACTTTTCATTGACCGACCCTCGAGAAACCCTAAACATTATACCTTCATCTCTATGATATAACACCCCGTTCATATTATGGACACGAGCAAGTTATGTTTCGTAGGTGTACTCAACTTGTTTTTTTTTTTTTTCCGAGAGAAAATTTTGAGTGAGTGAGTGTTTGAAAATAGTCTTGAGAGGGAATGGTCCAATATTTAGCAGTTTCACAAGTACAATGTTTGGTTAAACCTCAGTTCAGCTCAAGTATAGTACTTATCATGTATCATGCAATATATCATTATTATTTTGAGGCATTTGTCATGGTGACTTACTTATAGCTTCTGTGTTTCACACTGTTTGATGTATATGTGAACTACTTCTCCTTTGACGTTCAGAACGCGGGTGACTGTTCACAAAAGGATATTTGCTTCGACGAAGGAAGCGTGTTTGTAGCTGATATGGGCAGCAATAATTCCGGATTGTCTCATGTCAATGATGACATTCCTGATCTCATTACAGGTAAACATTTCTTTCTTTAGTAGTCTAAAAGTCGTCTATGTTGACGATTAACAAGAAATGTCAATAATATTAGAATTTGAAGTCACACCTATTGAGGGGATTTCGCCCTATATATTGGACTCTCATTGAAAACGAATCTCAACTTCTAAAACAGTGGAATAGATTTCTAGGTCAAATTTCTATAATAACCAAGTTCTTTTTCTCTCTTCCAATCTTCCAACCTATGGATGTTTGAAACACTATTGTAATGTCGGCCACACCTATTTAATAATTATTTAATAATATCCTCTCTCTCTTTCCCTCTCTCTCTCCCCTCTCCCCCCTCTCTCTCTCCTTCCTCCCTCCTCTTTTCTTTTTTGCCCTATCTCCTCTGACGCCTAGAATTTTTCGAATCGCCAATTTCAAACAAAATCAAAAATACCTACTTATGATAACTGAAGGCTGATAATAAAATTACCATACCATTACATTGACGATGGTTTAATAGTTCTAGCAATGACATGGAATTTTGAAATTTTTTTCTGAATTTCCTGTTAAAGGTGGTTTTCTTGGGGTGCTCATTATGTATTGCCCCCCTCCCAAGCCTCGTATCTTATAATACAACAGTTAAACCCCCCTTATTCTGTGAGCAAATCGTAGTGAATAACCCCAACTCCGTATTTGTATTAATGATCAACAAGGGATTTACTTCATACAGATACAAAAAAATAGGAAGATGAAGGTTGTAACAATGGGGAGATTAGAAGAAACCAAAGACATCACCATTAGAACCTAAATCAGGATTTACTGTGGACCTCTCTATTGATATTCAAGCATCCATGGTTTACTCAACATGAGAAAGTCTATGGTTATCTATGTCTAAATTGTACGCCCCACTTTTGTGGGGGATGCTTTAACGGAAGAGGTTCCAATTCTTCCAATCCCATTGTATCTTACCATTAGGTACAGTTTAATGCTATTAGCTTAGCTGAAAGTTATGTGTTGCATTGTGTGCTAATGCTTATTCTTTTGGGTATCAAAGGTGACTACGGCATGTCCAAAAGTTTGCATGAGGAATGCCAGCCTGATCGGTCAGATGGAAGCGATTCAGGCCTTGGGAGCGATTTGTCCGACGAGCGCCTTGGAACGATGAAGTCAGACTCGATGTCTTCAGACGAGCTCAACACGCCGATCAACACGCACTCTGTTGCGGTCAAATGCCCCCAGCTCCAAGGTGAAGCTGGTGCGCCGATTGCTGACGTCTCAGCCTGGGAGGGAATCATGTCTGTGCCTGGAGTCTCGACAACTCCAAGCAGCAACATATCGAGTGACCAAGTACTGCTGCCAACCCACAGTGAGGTCAGTCGAGTACAAACTGTACCTAGGAGTATGCTCAAGAGGCGGGGTCCAGAAGGTGGATCTGAACTCCCTGTCAAGAAGACCAAAAAATCCATAAATTTTGGCGAGGTTGACGTCTTCTACTTTCCCAGGCCCAAGGATTCACTTGCGTACCTTCACAGGTAAATCCACTTGAAAATTGTTTTCATTATTATAGTAAAGTACATTTTTTATATTAAATACATAAATGATGAAAAATTATAAATCAATGAATTGCAAAGTGATATATATCACTGAGGGAACACAAAAATCTTAATGTAAATACACTCAACCTCATCTTGAAAACTTTTGACCAGCTATGGAGGTGGTGAGAAAGTTTACCAGAGTGGGAGTAGATAACTGCCTTACAGAACATCTGGAGAAATATTCCACAGTAAAACATGGTAGTCTTTTTCGAGTTGGAGGCTTACAGAACACCCGCAAAGTTCTCCAAGCCAAAGATGGCGGCGTTACTCCACCGTGGAAAAGTTTTCACACAGAAATAAAGATACAGACCCCCCCCCCCCCCCCGCCCGGGTTGGTTTTTTTTCAAAACCAAATTGTGATTTTTTGACATTTCCCCATTAGGGCAGAATTCGTCATTGAAAAAAAAAAGTTATTTGAACATGCAGTTCAGTGTTAGATTGCTTATTGATCCTGCAATTACTGATTTGGCGAGGCATTTCATGTTGATCCCACTAGCAAGTAAGAGGGTTGTCCAGAAAATAAGTTGCGTTTTGATCTGTAGGGTGGTAGGAGTGGCTTTTGCCAAATCTGGTAACACCCGCTCGAAAGAGGAGAGGTGGGGGAATAGAATGAGAGGTGGGTGACCTCAGTCGGTCAGTTACCAACGTCAGGGCAGGTAGTTGAAATGGAGCCCTCCACGTCGCGTCCCGCCACCTCGATCCCCGTTCCCTCTCGAGTTGTTGTGCGCGGAGTGATTCAATTTCTTTATGCACAGGGTTTCAAATCAGTTCAAATTCACGAACAGCTCATTTTGTTTATGGAGAAGGTGTAATGAGTGAGTCAATGGTGAGGAGATGGGTACGTGAATTTAAGGCGGGAAGACATTCACTTGAGATGAAAGTGGGAGAGGCAGACCCTCAGTTGTGACGAACGAAATTGTCGCAGAAATCGACAATGCAGTTTGCAAAGATCGTCGTTCAACCCTGGATGACTCCATCTGAGTTTCCCAGACATCTCACGATCCCTCATCCATGAGATCGTCTCGGAAAAACTTGACTTTCGGAAAGTTTGCGCTCGGTGGGTCCCTAGAGAGCTGACGCCCCAACGAATGGCCGCCACAAGGAACAACGAATGGCCGCCTCAAATTCACGTACCCATCTCCTCACCATTGACTCACTCATTACACCTTCTCCATAAACAGAAATGAGCTGTTCGTGAATTTGAACTGATTTAAAACCCTGTGCATAAAGAAATTAAATCACTCCGCGCACAACAACTCGAGAGGGAACGGGGATCGAGGTGGCGGGACGCGACGTGGAGGGCTCTATTTCAACTACCTGCCCTGACGTTGGTAACTGACCGACTGAGGTCACCCACCTCTCATTCTATTCCCCCACCTCTCCTCTTTCGAGCGGTGTTACAGATTTGGCAAAAGCCACTCCTACCACCCTACAGATCAAAACGCAACTTATTTTCTGGACAACCCTCGTAATAGGAAACCTCCGTTGCCCCTATGTAAAAATATAATAAATTATCGTAGCTGCTACATATATAACCAAAAGAAATGTTCAGATTGCTCTAAATTGTAGCAGCATGCTAAAAAAATTTACGTTTTTGTTTAGCATAAAGCAACTAACATGCACACATCTAACATACGATTTTATTTCTTAGGGAGGATCTACGCTTGGCATGATGCTTGGGCACACTGATAAGCAGACATTCAGTTTATCGGAGCATTACTCCGAGCAAAGGAGAATCCACAGGAGATCCTGTCTCAGCTGAGAAACAACTCCTCCAACCAAACATCATCGTCCAGTGATTCAGACACGGATGACCAAACCACTGAGTCTGAACTTGACCCGGACAATTACTTCTTCTTGCAGGTTGGTAGTAATGCTCTACTTCCACAACGCATTTTCTTGTTTGTCTTGTCCAACCTTTGTATCATATAGTTTTACCAAATAAACACGCCAGAGCCTGACGGGATAGAAAGGAACAGAGAGGGAAACGGGACTACAGCAAATGGTACAGACCTAGACCAAATTGTTGCTCTCGTCCTCAAAGCTCACCATTTGCCACCAACAACTGCCTTCTTCCTCCAGCCTAACTCAAACCTCACTCATCCGTTTGCCTTAGTTCTCTTTGCTGCTTGGTGTTATATAACCAATATTTTCCTTCTTTAAGTTCATCATTTCAATTCTATTTTTTATTTTTCATCGCACCACGGCACAGCCCTAGTCGTCTGGTTATTAGTTGGAGCTGTGTGCCCTTGTGACCAGCTATTAGATTAGTGCTACGGTTTGATGAGTCTGCAATTAGTGCTACGGACATAATACCTGGCAATTAGAGGGGCGGTTAATGTCCGGCTATTTTGTAATTCCGGCCACATACTGTTAATGTCTGTTCAGTTTTTGTTAGTTCAGAAGGCAACACCACAACGTTTTTCATGGCAGTCCTTTGTTAAATTCACAAAAATCATCACACGCAACCACAACATTGGTGTAGGAATTACATTTAATTAGAAGTAAATGTACTACGTACCTACTATTGAAATATGAATCTACCGATAACTGGTACATACCTGACAATCCATATTGGCCAACTTTGCTCCAATAGAATTTCAATCTCCCAAGTTCAAATTTTAATAACTGAGTGAAATATCTCAAACTTGAATTTATTTTATAAATTCAAATGTCAATACTTAGGTACGAAAAAATGCATTAGATTTTCAATTAGATCAAAAGATTGGTAGAGAATGGCTAATATTGTGCAAATTTTTCTCCTCACTACTGAGGATGGGGAAGTTTTTATTGAGGAGGATGATGCATTTTTCGTCTTCCCAAGTCAAAATATGCACTTGCTTTTTGGATTTAGGTTTTTGAACAATCTCGGTTAGTTTCTACGTGTTTTTTGTAAATTCCTTAAAAAACTTTATTTAGTTTATGTCAGATTCTGATGACAATGTCCATGATTGTGTTGTATGGTATTCGTTAAATTGCCTCTGACAGATATATCATCGTTATAGATGTGCTCTTCATAAAAACTACTTCAGACGATTTAATGACTCAGTATTATTCAACATTTCAGGGTAGTTTAAGGCTGGTTTGGAGTGAATACTCATTAATTAATCGATGAGTTTCGTCGTGATTGGATAAAATGTGCATGCAAAAACGTGAAATTGGTTTTTAGTGGTGAAACTCCAAAACATTTCCATATTCTCCACAATATATAGGCTTTTGGAGGTATTTAGGCAGTTTCCAATTATTGGAAATTGTGTCTGGTATCTTTATATCCTATATCTATCATCAATTAGTAAAAAAATTTTTCTAAAATTGTCATTTAACGTAAAAGTTGACAAGAGAAAATATGATAACCCTTTGCCTATAAGAATGTAAAACAGATTGCTGAAAGAGTCATCCAATAGCTATCAAGGATCTAGGTAGCCCCCCAGAGGTGCAATGGGGTCCTAAATCCTCGATAAAGAGGTAGAGGAGGATGACAGTCCCCCGTCAGAGAGATACCACTCCTACTAATAGCATTAATGAGCTATGTTCGGAGTAGATTGGATTTCCAGGACCTGGATCACCCATCCAACACCAAACTCAGCCTCTCAAGAACACGAGAAGTGGCGTGCGACGCCCGTTGTTTTCCAACGGAGCGACGGCAGCGCTTTCTCTGGGATTCTGACGGGAACTCTGTCACACTCCCCCACTTGAAGACATACTTGATTGAAGAGCAAGTATGTTAACCAGGTGGAATAGTTTACTGGCTGAGAACTGATGCTCAATAATAAATAGCTGCATTGGCGATTGAGGATGGAAAAAGAGAAATTAAAACAGGATGGATTGTCAATGAATCTTCATAAGAAGTATTCATTAGGTTATTAACCCCCAATCAAAGATTGGCACAACCGGGAATAAACGGTGGCTCAACTATGGAGACTTATACCTTAAGGAAAATAAAATAGTTATAAATTAATATGCCCAACATTGGGGACTTAAATTGGGAACTAAGCCCTGGAAATCGGGAAAAATGCCCTTGAATAATTGGGAACCATGCCCGGGTATAAAGAATAATAAAAATGGCAAAGGCCAGGTATATCGTAGGTATGAAATTGAAAATATAAAAAGGGGAATAAAAGAGAAATTATAAGTCAAAGACCAATGAAATTATTTTAAACCGTAGGGTGATAATGGGAATTCCTTTTGGAACCCCGGGCCATGTTTCTTCTGAAACATTAACCACCCAAAAATAGTTGATTGGATTACTAGGCGTTAGCCGTCCATAATCCTAACCACGCTCTGCTACCATATCAAGGATCTAGGTAGCCCCCCAGAGGTGCAATGGGGTCCTAAGTCCTCGAAAAAGAGGTAGAGGAGGATGACAGTATCCCGTCAGAGAGATACCACTCCTACTAATAGCATTAATGAGCTATGTTCGGAGTAGATTGAATTTCCAGGACCTGGATCACCCATCCAACACCAAACTCAGTCTCTCAAGAACACGAGAAGTGGCGTGCGACGCCCGTTATTTTCCAACGGAGCGACGGGAGCGCTTTCTCTGGGATTCTGACAGGAACTCTGTCACATAGCCACTAATTAAATCGAAAGAAGATGAAAAAACTGTTTATGCTACCGCAGGTATTATTGAACGGTAAGGCTTTAAAAGGGAGGCCATTCAGAAAGTATTATTACGATTATATTAATGTTTTATGTACATGCACAAATGCACATGATTCATACATAAAACTTACTGTAGTTTTAATAGTGTTATGTATGAACCATGCGAATTTTGTTCCTCTATCTACATCCTCTTCAAAACAGTCTCAAGTTGTCTAAAATACTTTTTCATAACTTAATAATCAAGAAACAGTCGTGTACGTATAATTTCTTGTCATTTTCTTATAGCCTGTGCCGACGAGGCAGAGGAGGGCACTTCTTCGAGCGGCCGGGGTTCGAAAAATCGACACTCTAGAGAAGGACGAGTGCCGAGACATCAGGACCTCCAGGGAGTTTTGCGGGTGTGCTTGCAAGGGTTACTGCGACCCAGATACTTGCGCGTGTTCACAAGCTGGCATCAAATGTCAAGTAAGCACTTTGTCAATGGAAGAGTTGTTTCATTAGTAGTAATAAAACAGTAGTTGTTAAAAAACGTTTTCTATTTTCACGGGAAAAAAAGATTTGCAATGTTAGATTGATTTCAAAGGTTAAGGTCATCATTAGTTACAACCAGAGTTGTTTGGTAATGATTACTTTGAGTAACTTTTCTGACATTTTATGTCTTTACTTTGGCACAAACGAAAAAAGCGTTAAGAAAAAGCGTCGTTTACAACCGAGTCGAGGTGGAATGGTACCTACTTCGTCGTTTTTCATCCCACAAAATCACATCGAAAGCTCTCGATTTATCCAACCATATTACGTTATCTACTGCGAAGTGCGTGGCCAACAAGCTGAGTTATGAGCATGGTTATTTGAATAATTGTGTAAACTTAGGTGATCATTCTCAATAATTGATATTGTGAACATGATTGCAACTGCTTATTAATTCCTGATAATTTCATTGAGCTGGTGGTGAGTCGTTGCGCTGATAATAAATAAATAAAATATAAGCGGGTATTCTTATACAGTACTATTATGCAGATTTCACGGATTTATGTGAAACTCGTGTGCTAAAACACATTCTGTGTTTCAATAATATTATTCGAAGTATCGAAGTAGAGGTAATCATAGGTCCAGGGGGCTTGCCGCCTGGTAAGATGCAAAGCGCCGAGTTTTTCATAAAATCAATACTCTTATTTCATAATTCAGTAGAGAGTAAGTGAAAAATCTATCACTTTGTAGGTGGACCGCCTCAATTTCCCCTGTGGCTGCACTCACGATGGCTGCGCAAACTCCAGTGGCCGCATTGAGTTCAACCCCATGAGAGTTCGGACGCACTTCATCCACACGATGATGAGACTGGAGATGGAGAAGAAGCGGGAGCAGGAAGAGGAAGCTGCGGCTCGGAGAGGTGGCCTGGAAGGACATCCTCACCCTCCCGACCATTCTTATCCTACGACATGACCTACTACCAGTACGACGGATCCACCCCGCCAGCGGCCCACGAGCTCATTCAGTGGATACCAGTACAATTCTTACTCTCAGCCCCAATATCCCCCGATCTCTCCGAGTTCCACAACCCGGTAATTGTTTTATCGCACCTCAATTATGATAAACGTAGATTATAACTTTAGATTTATACTTGGATCTTTCAGACCCTACAGTGTTACGGCCTGGCCACCCTTTTCTACAGGTAGTAACCACTATGTTATAATCCCTCTCCCACCACCCCGTTTAAATTTATTATTGTAGCTCAATTGCATTCTGTAGTAACATTGATGAACCGTTAAGAGCATCACTGATAAAGTAGCAGATTGAAACTCGTGGAATTTCGAGGAGTGACATATGGGTAGATGAAATGTAATTGGCTAAAGTGAGAGGGCTAGTACAACTCTTTCGTCATCTTGAAAACGTCTGCCACTGTCATTTCCATATATTAGAACCTTCTTTCACATACCAAAAAATCAGCCATTTCTAAATCGTTTCCATTTTTCGACCATTTTTTCAATCTCCAAGGGCTTTTGGGAAGTATAAAGAACTCACGCTTTAACTAAAACAATACTTTATTGAGTAACTAACGGCACGCTTACATTACAAACTTCAGACAACGACGCACGTGATACAAAAAGAGGGGGGGGGGGGTAACAAGTTTGATGACATCAGGCCACAGCCATCAAGAGCACAACAATACCTTGGCAACAGATACAATTCCAAAATTTTTCAGGATGAAGCGGGCTTTGTCAGCAAATCGGCGACCATATTCATCAGTGGGAACGGGCTTAAGAACGATTTAGCCATTCCGCATTTTTTCTCGTACAAGTGGTGCTGCACGTTGATGTGTGATTTTGTTCTAGGCTGATAAGCACCATTTAGGGCAACTTACGAGCCCCCTCATTATCAACATGCAGAACACGGGTTCGCTGTTCCTGGGAAAAATTCCGAAGATAAGCCCTGAGCCATAAAGCTTCTTGAGCTGCTGCTGAGAGACTCATACTCACCTCCGTCGCAGACTTCGCCACTGTTGGCTGTTTCCTTCTTGCATCAAGATATTGGGGCCTGACACTTTGAAAATATGTAGCCTGTAAACCGATTTTGGCCCACAGGATCAGATGCCCAGTCCGCTTCACAATACCCAACAATCTATGATGGCATGTTTGCCATCAAATTCCAACTTGTATTCTGTGTGCCTCTCCAGTAGCGAAGGAGTCTCTTCACCACCGCCCAATGAGCTTTTATTCAATTTCCACGTCCATAATCAAGCCTCCCCTTGAGTTTATCAATGGGAGATAACTGTGACATGGCGGATCGAACAGGCAACAAACGACAGGGCAATGTTTTTTCTTCATCGCGTGATTGAGGACGATTTTGGATTTAACCGTGTAATACTCACTCGCGGATCAGCAACAACAAATTAATGTTGCACAAGGTCCATAACCTTTCAGAAGTATATAGAACTCACGCTTTAACTAAAACAATACTTCATTGATAACTAACGACACGCTTACATAACAACTTCGACAACGACGACATGATACAAAAAAGAGGGGAGCAACTAGTTTGATGACATCACCAGTCTACAGCCATCAAGAGCACAACAAATGTTACTTTCCTACAAGCGTGTCTGCCCTCCCCTTTCGTCATCTTGAAAACGTCTGCCATAGTCATTTCCGTATATATTAGAACCTTCCTTCGCTCCACTTACCAAAAAATCATCCATTTTTAAAATTTGTATTGTTTGACTACTGACAATGGCAGACACTTTGGGGAGCTTTCTGCCCCCCTCCCCTTTCTCTTCTTGAAAACGTCTGCCATTGTCATTTAAGTGTACTAGAACCTTCCTTCTTTAACACACCAGAAAAGAGCTATTTCTAAATTGTTTGAATTTTCTACGACCAACAATGGCAGACGTATTTCCACCTTTGAGGGGCTTTCTGCCCCCTCGCCCTTTCTCATCTTGAAAATGTCTGCCATTGTCATTTTCGTGTATTAAAACCTTCCTTCTTTAACGTACCAGAAAAGAGCCAATTCTAAATCGTTAACAAGATTTTATTGGAGCTAAATTTTTGTGATGGGTTGTGATATGCTGGTCAGCTTCTGTTTTCTTTTTTCATCATTCTTCTCTTAGCAGAGGGCAGTGGGCTCCGTCTTCTAGCCCTAGTTCCACCGTTCCTTGGTAATCCTGTAGGGTCATACTTTTAAGTGGCTTCCTCGATTCCTGCAGCCTAAGGAATCGCTCGGATGGTTGCCAACTGTAACTTTACTCTTACCCATCCTGCGATTACTGACTGTGGTTTTTGCCACCTCTGCTAGGGTAGAGACTAATTTCTTCACAAAAATGTCAAATTCCCTGTGCATCACCCCTCTTCACAAGATATGACGAGTGGTGTGAAGGATGCCCCTGAGGTCTTCGGCTGCTGCATCATACTTTTGATGTTTTTCTTGAGCTGCTCCATCGGAAACTGCAGCCAATCACGGTTGGAATAGAAAGGAGCGGTGTTGGCGTTTACTACGCGATTGTCAAAGAAATCCGCTCTCTCCCTATCCCAAACTCCATGAATCTTTATGTCTGTGATGAGCCAGGTGATCCATCATCTCCTTCACGCATAACAGGCTCAGTCACTACTCTTCTCCACGCTAAGCCCAGCAACCATGTCTCTTATTTGGTCGTTACCCTGTTTCACGAGACTTCCTCACTTACAATTTAAGGCGTGATTGAGAGTCAGTTCCGCTTCACACCCATCATCTTGCTGGGAGACCTGCTGGCTCCTTTCCATAACGCATTGCCAGTGCGTCTCTAAACTGGGTTGCTGTCAAGTCTAAACTATCAGCTGCTAGAGGAACTACAGAGAGCCATTGGGAAGCATTCCTTTCAATGATCCGGGTCATTGTCCTTTTTTGATCCAGGGGAAAGGGATGCTCATTATTTCCTGGCTTCAGCTTTGAGTCCCTCAGCTTTCTGGCCAGTTTTTGAGACTTCGTCTCTCTATCCACCATTTCCATGTGATTTCTCTATCATACACACCCCCTGTCACAATGGTCGAAGCTAATACAGCAGTTAACCTCCTTGAAATTACCCAGGCATTCTTGGATGTCTGTAATGGGTCGTCCATGGCTAGACCTCCCAGCAACAGGCAGGGCGAGTAATTCATTTTCATTTTCTCATGTCTCCATCCCAATAGAGCAGGAGCAAGTTGGTTTCAGATTTAGCCATTTCTAAATTGTTAGTTTTTGAGTAAGTACAGACAATGGCTAGACGTATTCTGCCATCAACCTTGGAGTGCTTTCTGCCCCCCCCCCCCCCCCCCTTTCATCTTTAAAACGTCTGCCATTGTCATTGCTGTATATTAGAACCTTTCATCTTTCACATACCAAGAAATCAGCAATTTCTGAACCGTTTAATTGTTTGAGTTTTTAGAGACAAAACAATCATTTTTTTAGATTTGTTTTTGTGTCACTGTCTCCATTTCTCCATGGAACATTGAGTGAGATATCTGAAGCATCTATATAACCACACCCATTTATATTATGTCTACGAGTATATTATGTCAAATAATAGCGAACATTTGTTATGCAGCGAGTGAACTTGAAGACTTGGTGGTCAAATGGAAAAAAGTGCCAGTCATGTAGCATGATCGTAGGGGCGAATTTTCTTAGATGTTGCCTATCTTATATACTATGGTAAATTGTATTGAATATTGAGCTCAAAGAAATTGTTAAAAACCAATTTTGTGGTAAAAAACTCCTACTAAATTAAATTTGGCGATTCAAAAAGATTTTAGATTTTTTGCAGTTTTTATAGATTTTTCTGCATAATTGTGTTCAAACCACTTAAGTGTTGACTGAAATTCTGCTATAAATGTAACGATTTTTGGCATTTTTAAAGCCATTTTCTCTTCATCTAACTTAAATTAATATTCACTTCATCTTAATTTCAGGGAGGAGGAGCATATGAAGGCTTCCAAGCGCCTTTTGCCGCTGAGAGCAGGTGTTATTCCGAAGAACCCAAAATCGAATCTTTCTCCGACCTCCTCCAAGGCCGCTACCCCGATTCGTCACTCGACCCTCTCGTGCTGCCAGACCACACTGAGTCCCACACAAAACCAACCGTTCAGGACGAAGTGGAAACCGAAAATTTCGGCGAAATAATCAAGAAAACTATGGTCGAAAGCGCCACAGCTTGAGTCAGTGAGACGTAATATAAACCCGATTGACTTAAATTCCAACATATAAGGCCTCCCCGATAAGAAGAGTTCGATATGGCGTGGACCATTCACCGAGTCTCCATTCCAGGAGAAAGGTTCAATCAACATCCTATAGCTAATAATCCTTGGAATTAGTTAAAAAACCACTTTCCCTTAGGATTATTTTTATGTTTAAGTTCGCTAGTTTCCATCTTACCGCAATAAACGTACTTTTTAATCAAAATGCAAAGTGGGAATCAACCGCTATCTACTGCTTACTTTTAATTTATTCGATTTTATTTTTCAACCATGGTAAATTTGGGTGACTATTTACACTATCTTAGTCGTTGAACGTATAGTAAAAAATGAAACACCCTTTTGTCCAAAACGACCTTTTCTATAAATTACAAACATACTATGTCAAATTCGTACAAAGTTAACGTTATCACCAAGTACTCCTAAGTATGTATTCAAGAGGTGGTGCTCAAATCAAGGAACAGTGGTTGAACGTGCTTAACCTCATTTCTTATGGCGACAAAATATTCACAATAGATGGAATCACTAGCAATGTTTGCATTAGTCTTAAATAGGACTTTCAGGAAATGAGTGAAGCCTATGTATAGAGATGTATATCTGCAGACTGGGAGTGGGTATGTGGGCAGTCGAAGAGCTTTGATTACGTTTTCCCCTAAGCTCAACCGATTGGAGCACTAAAGAAATCAATGTCATGAGTTCGATCTCTGAAGAGATCAATTTTGGGTCGTTACATTTGGCGCAGTTCAGTAGAACCCGGACTTTGATACGAAATAATTTATCCCTCCAGAGCCAGACTATAAATATCAATTTTCTCCTGGCGTAGCATCTTTCCTTCTACCCACTCAACTGCCTCTTCTTGCAGCGTCTTCGTCGTTCGTCCAAACCCAAAATCAGCTGAGACGGCTGGTATTTGATTCTGGGAAATCGTTACGTTCAAGATTACCCGCGGTCGAAGATGTGTGATTACAATGGCCTCATAGCTCAGCCCCATAAAAGCGCTGCTCCTTAAAATATTTTTGCGCCATTACAGGTATAGAAGTCCGAGTTTTTAAAGACTAGCAAACACTTTGATTTGAAACAATGATAGTCGCATAATCTAATTGTCAAGTATACTTTCATTTTCCTACCAGAATTTGTTAATAATTAAGCCCATTCTTACCATGAACTGTGGACGTCATCCATCTTTTATATTGTAACATCACGTTTCGGTTTGTATTCAAGGGTTTTCAATTCATCAGTTCATATTATATTAATTTATACTATTCCACCTTAATATGGTTTCTCATAGTATCTTTTATTCGTGAACATGTTATTGTTGTCTTGCAGTCGTGCAATATTTTTGTACAAACGCATCGTTTCTGAGACGTTATGTTCATAACATTAGTCCTCCAAACTTGAATTTATCTGTATCAATTTGTTATGATCTCCTCAATCAATCAAGATCTCAATTACATTGAAAGCGTGCTCAAAACAGTTCCATATTGCACAATTTGCTCCGAATTCCGATGTCGTCTGCCTTTGACTCGCTATTTTCACATGACCGAATTAGCCGATTATTTGTACTAGAGCTGGAATGATTGTATGTTCACCCTTTTGTTGTTATTATTATGCATTTATTCTGCAGGGTTTGTAGGTTTCATTATCCCACGCTTGAGGCTCTATGCTTATGTTATACCTATCTATTCTATACGTGGACATTTTCACAATGTAGAGAGTGTGAATTCAAATTACCACCACTCCTTTTAAAAAAACGACTATTTTGACAACTACCTACGTCCTTCAAATTATGGCAAATACCTTTCAATCAAAGAAGCTAGAAGGAGTCTCGAAAATCCATACATTTTTATACTCCCATACTTTGGCTATCGCTGCTGTGAGTCTCCTCGCCGGAATTTACCCAGATGGGAATCTGCCCCCTGTACGAACCCATTTACATGGCAGCCATGTTAATTGCGAAACGAGCCTTAGGAAACTCCTGTGGTAATATGAAGTACCTATATGATATTGCAAACTGCAGATGAAACGATGTCGTTTCCTCTCTTTGTGGGTTCTGTTCTATCCGAATTTCTACCCCAGAACTTAATGTCACTCTTCGTCTCAAATCTACGATTTCCAAACGTTTAAATTCAATAGGTAACGCTTAAAATGAACATTATTCTCAACCATTCATTTAAACATTTTTGAAATTCATAAATTTAAGAAAAATAGGGATCCACATCCATGTGAGAAGTACATCCTGTTTTCTGGCTCATACTCCACACTCTACATTGAAAAACTGTTTAGGTACTTATTCAACCCTGTGAAGAGACATCTTCCAAGTCTTGGAACAACAAATCGCCAAAGAACGAGCATATTTTTTTACTATTCGTGATTTATATAACCTATTAAGTAGACCCTTCATTGCAATTTACCTACCTAACTCTTTTCTTACCATGATAATATCATTTTCTTATGGCCGATGAACAAGGTAGGGTAGCTGTTCAATAATAATTTATTATATTTAAGTATACTGTATACATATATAATATTGTGTGTAATTTATTTTTCGATATAGTCATCACATCAGGATCACATTTTAATTACCTGCCGAGGAACTTTTTAAGCCAACGTCAATAGCCTGTCAAGGCTATGATAGGTTTTGATAACTGGAATATTCATCCCTAAAACTATTTCTATATTTCTTTCATGAATACTCAACTATAATGTTAGGTTCCATGTAACAATTATAGGCTAGAATCGTTTCCTAATGAAAAATGTTCATCTCACTCGTGTCGATGTTATGGGTTTATACTTTGAAAGTGTATCGACCATTTGATTTATTAATATTGTTGAACAATTAATTACCAGCTAATTAATTTGGATTTCCACGGACATTAACGCCAACGTTTTTAATTATAAAAATAAGAATTATACCTAAAATTCGTTGACAAACCACCTATTTATTATTGCATCTCTTAAGTACCGTTTATTTTATTGATATTTTATTTGCATTTCAACTTTGTAAAAAACCATATTAATAATTTTATTAAAAGTCGAAGCGGTACCTATTTGTAAATAATGTGTACAGTATGTTAGTAACACTAATAATCGTCAACTCATTCTAAACAAAAACAATTTATGCTCATTTTGTATATAAACGATTATTCAAAGATATAATTTTAAGAAGAGTAATTTACAAATGTAGTTGCAGTTGTAGGATTCTTTCGTTGTTTTTATTGTGTATCGTTGAGTGCTAAAAAATTAAAAATTATATTATATTTATTAAAGGGAATAAATTTAGAACGTATGTGTACTATAAACATTGTACCAATTTAGCGGGAGAAATTGGCGTGTAGTGAACCCCTTGATATAGTTGGTTACGATCGTGTTTTTTTGTGTTATCGTTTTATTTGGAAATTCCGGCGGACACGCCGGATTCATCCTATATACCTCTTGAAGGTGCCTTGTAAATGTTGTTCTTATTCGTTTTTAATAGGGTCGTACCTAAGACATACCTCATCCGTTATCGTAATCACTCCATCAAAATATGAAAAATCCGGTATAATCCATAGCTGAATGTCCTTGTCATCACTTTTGGTCATTTCAAATCGTTAAAACTTTGTATGTAGGTAGTAGGTGTCCGTGTTATGCAAATATCCAGCATCCCATTATGCTTTCATTGGGGATAGGTGCCTACATTTATTTAATGGGATGTATTTTTATTTATTCGTTTATTTTAATGGGATACCTATGTTATTTATTGGGGATATAATTATTTTTATATTGGTACGTTTTACGCGTTGATTGCTTCAAAACTTTCACAACCAGCACTAATTGACATTCTATAGTTGACATTATACAGCCCTGATCATGGCATACCCTAAATGTATATTGATAACTCATGAAACCAACTTCATATCTCACATGGGTGCCTTCCGAATCACGATTGCAACGCCACTTTCGCCACTCCAGTTGAAGCCAGTTGAGGCACTTCCCCTCACAACGATGACGTCACGGAGGGGTGGTTGTTCCCTCTCCCTTCGGCATCTCGCGCTTTATCACAGTTTAAGTGATCTCTCTCATTTTCCAAAGTTTCTATCTCAATAGTTCCTCGTTCAATTCGATCACAAACTTTATTATCACTGTTACCTCTATACTAGGTACCTGAATAGGTACTATTTGCGAATTTTCAAAGGACTAAAGCTATTGCAGTAGCTCAAAAAATTAAAAATGAGAAAAAGCGACCAGAATTTCCACAAAGGTACCTTCCTACCTTCAACAGTGCGAAACCCGTATGCCAACATTTCATCGTTTTTCACGTTGGTATGGCTAATATCAATAAATGGACATCCTCACGAGATTAGGGCCGGTTTATCAATGCTCAGTCAAATCTGGAAGAAAAATTTGCCTGAAAGCTAAGGCCTGGCAGTTGCTATGGAAACAAATAAATACTGCGCAGTGTTATACTGTTTGTAAACAAAATCCACGCTCATTTGTGTTATCTGTTATCTTATCGCCCGTCTTATCTTATCACAACACCTTTGAGGCCCAGCTCCGGACTTGGGTCAATGATGGAAGATTCATCCGCCATGTTTAAGTTAACCTTAAGACGTGTCGAAGGGTGGGAGAAATCCGTGACGTCATCGTTGTGGCAGGAAACGGAACGGCTGATGGCGTCTTTTTTGGGGCTGCGCAATCGTTGACGTGATTCGGAACGCGGGCATGTAGATTAAAGAATGAGACACCCAATCTTGGATGATAACTTAATAAAATTGAAGTTATAGAAGTCATATTGAAGTTGTTCTATAGAACCAACATTGAACGAACGGTACCTACTTATATATTTTACCTAACCAATATTGTGGATAGTTGTATAAGGTTGGAGGGTACCTACTTGCAGAAGTTTACCTTGGATCCATGACCGTAATTACTGATGTTTTCATCAACATTTTCCACATTAATTAATTATATTTATTGTCAGCTGAAAAGTAAAAAATGTTGAAGGCGTTCACATTGATTCAACAAAATTTTGAACATGGGGCTAGTCGAGCACAATTAAAATGTGTTATTATATCACAATGAGATGGGAAATTACCCATTTTAACTACACAAGCATCGTGGGTACTTGATGAAAATTATATATCAGCTACCTACCCAAATCATGACCCCCCCTTCCCATCATCATTAATAATCTCGGTGCTCAATTATTTTATCCGTTATGAATTTACTGTTGAACCTGTTGTTTGTATTATTTTCCATCAAGGCTGGTGAGGTGCGTTTCCAAGTAGGTATGTGATTCTGTCATTGGCTGAATGTTAAAAAGCCAAAATTTTCTGTAACACGGTCGAAATAAACAAGGTATTACCTATGCTTAGAATCTAAGTACTATTTATTATAACAGCGCGATAAGCGCTGTGCACCTCAAAGATAGAATAAACTGTTTTCCTGAATATAGTCAGTCACCTTCGTATTTATATACAGATTGAACTGAATTGGTTTATTAATTTTTCTGTACGTCATATAAAAGAATACAAAGAGTATTCGTTTCGTCCAACAAAATTTATTAAATTATGAATTAACTGTCATTCTGATGGTCCAAAACTGGTGTTGTAATTCCAATTTGTTTTCTTGTTTTTTCCTCCCGAAGAAATCAAATCAAATGGCAATGAATTTAATATGCTTCTAGTCTCATTCGAGGGATCCACTTTTTCAACAACCCCGTATCTTTAAGACATTTTCTGTATTTTCTAGAAAATTAAGACAGAGAATTCCCTGTTCAAAAGTCGGAATTATCGATCGACTTGTCAATTCAATGAAATTTATATTACAAAAAAGCTTTGTAGTTTCTAAAAATTGTTTATACGGTAATAGAAGGACAGTGGAACTTAGTTTCCTCGGGGCCAAAGCGACCAAAATGACAGTAGAAAATTACAGAAAAGTTATAGTTGATAGAAAGCGATTTTGGTTGATTTTCTGAAGCATTCAAGGAGGATTTCGGAAAATCGGCCTCGCAGTCTTCAAACATCTTTCCACTGTCCTGGAGTTGATTATTGTTAGTTGAAACCTTTTGTATTTAAACTCTTGAAAAAATGAAACATTTTGAAAATTGTAAAATATTGGACGAGTTAGCGAATTCCCGAACTAAATTGTTTAGGCTGTTTTAGGTGAAAAGTTATCACACTATTTAAAAATGGAACTGTGCAAAGAAATTAACAGAATGGATGTGTTTCTTTTTCAGTGAAATGAAAATGTTTTAGAATGCTGAGTCGATTCATTTGTAATAGTAAAAGGTTATGATTTTATTTTTAAAATATTGATTTCGAAAATCCTCGCAACATTATGGTTAATTATAAACTTGCCTAATGAATGACAGGAATAAGTTATTGATACTTTCGGATTTTGATAGTAAGACGTGAAAGAAGGAAATGCCGAAAAAAACTGTTCTTGTGATCTTTTGGAAAATATAGTTATTACTAGTTGCATCGTTTTGTTATTTCCACAACCTGTGTCCTGCATTGTTGGTACATGCAGGGAAAATCTTACGGTCGAGGAGGGTTGATTGATAAATTGTCATCGGTAGCTGAGTGGTAAAGATGCGAGCAGTCCCCAGAACTTCTCCCTGGTGTTAGATAAGTGATCAGTGATAAGGTACACAGAACCAAGTTGGTTAAATAGGAAAATATTATATAATTTACGAGTGTCTTCATTCGGTTATAGGCACTTTGGTACCCGGGTCATTCTCATTTCATTTGCCGCTTTGGGTCGTTTGAGAACCTCAGTGACGCGAAATATGAAAGTGCTCGAAAATGAGGTTAGAGTTACTACTCATTGTACATTGCAGATTTGTGTTCCATAGATGAACAGTGAGTTTTTCATTGATATTTTATATATTTTTTTGTATTAAAAAACATGATATCCAACTCATGAGTGTCACCAGATTCAAAAATTGATTTCTGTAAAATGGATGACTTTGTTAAAATTGTTGTCGGGGCTCAAGTAAGTACAAAAGAATCACGTTCAAATAAAATATTCAGATTTTACGGAATTCATGTTGAAGGCAGTGTAATTGAGCTTAAATCTCAGGAGTGTTACCGTATTATCAGGGTGTTACCCATCCTTGGTCACACTCCTGAGAATTTCCAGTAAAAATAGCGTCACACAGGATGATGAAGTGACAAAACTCGGGGATGGCTACTGTTTGAAACCTCAAACCTTTGAGTATGGTTGTTGATATCGGATTATTTTTGTTTAAGCACTAACAGCACTCGTAATTAGTGTAACACTCATGATTGGAAATAAAAATACTCAACATGTTTTTAGGCTTCTTTTGCTGTAAAAACTGCTGCAACTCCAAGCACTCCACTACAGTCTCACATCTTCAACTGGACAATATAACCTTCACATCTGACTGTTTCCTGCCATTTTCCATCAGCTTTCTTGATCGCAAAAATGATAACACTCCTGAGGTCCCATTGAGAAGAGATATGGGGGACTGACTGAAAAACTAGTTTTTCACGGGTAGGGAAAAATCTTAAAAATGTAAATCCTTACTCTAAATAAAGAGGAACCAACTTACTGCAGCTAGTAACCCTGGCCAGTTCTAGATTGTCATTGTTTCGTAACTACCTAACTTCTACTTAGGCGTTAGGTAGGAGGGGACAGTAACACTCATGAGTTTCCAGGATTTCAGGTTTCATTCGTCATCACTGTGTATTGTTAAAGGGGATTTCGGGCAGTCAAATCATTTCTTCGTTGATCTCCCAACTTATACTACCCTTTTTTTCCACCAAAATCGCTAGTTTTGGTCAGGAATTGAGAGAATTCGTCGTTGGGGACATGAAAGCGGCAAATGAAATGTGAATGATCCACCCCCAAACAAATTTTTGACTTTTTCATTTTTTTTTTTCTTTAGAAAAACTTAGTTCTGATTAAAACGGTATATTTAAGTTGTTATTTACAAAATTGAAAACCATAAAAAATTCACTCAGGATCTTATATGATTCCCCCATATGGATTCCCCCTTGTAGTCCCTTCACCTGCCTCTTCATGCATCCCAATCCATTTCTTTATTATCTGCCGTGATACATTGTAAATCATTCCGCATATTTTTTTGGATCATGGAGAACCCTATATGATCTATAAGAAGCATATTGGGCATCAAACCTTTTGGGGGGGGGGGGGGGGGGGGGGGGCAGAACCAACTAAACTTTGTTCCCTAAGGTGCTACTAGAGTGAGTTAGCGTCGTCTCACTCATTCTCTTATAAGGAAAAATATCAACCCTCCTTCTTATTTGTCTCGATAACCCATTTTTATCAATGAAGCTAAGTCATTTTAGTATCATTTGAAAAGACAAAGCTGATAATTACAAAAAGTAGCGGTTTTTACACATCTGACCCATTACCTCCAGTTTTACTCAATTGAATTTAGTTTTTTTTTTTTTTTTAAAGTTACACCTAAACCTTCTACATAAATCTGCGGAATTTGTTTTTTTCAACACATCTTCCTATAATTCCTGAATATGTGGCCTAAGCGTGTAATCTAAATGTCTTAACTTCATGGATGTGACAAAATGAGAAATTATCATTTTGCAAATCTGTTTCCGCAGATATCTAGATCCATGCAACATCTACGAGTATAATTAAAAAAAAGAAAAACCACATCAAAATCGGACAAACGACTGCTGAGATAATGGATCCCCAATATCAAAAAGGGACAAAGAATCGTTCCAAATAATTGCATTCAAGTTACGTACACGACAACAAAGTGGGCGTTTCCTACGAAAATTATCATTTAGAGCTTTGTCAAATAGCTTATTTTTCGGATGAAGGGGAATTCCATAATTATTTTACCATTAGACTTTTCCAAGGTAGTAAAAAATCTAAATAATGTCATTATTCATTTTGTCGTTATCATCTTGCATTTCCAATTGACCATATTTATTTACACTGTCCGGAGGAATCTTTTCACACACATAACCTACCAATCACATGAGTTAGAATATCTCGCAATACACACTTTTCAATTGTACACGGGTGAAATAAATATCACAATGCAGAGAGAATGATCACGTTCAACAGTATATGTACTTACTGGACCTCCATTAAGAATGTTTATCTTTATTTACTATCAAACTGAAGGGATGCAAACTACATGCATCTGGAAAACTTGTCGTTAAATATTTATGATTTAGGAGAAAATTACAAAAGTAAAAAACAATTACAAATTAAATCTCACACTAATGCTGAGTGATGCCAGTGCCGAATCAAGACATAATATCTCACAACCCACCGATAAAAATTCTAGTTTTGCTCTCCCTAGAAACATCCGACAAGACAGAAGTTAGTGAAAAACGTTGTCTATTTCCACGAAAAAAATAAAGAGTTACATACAATGTTAAATCGATTTCGATGGGTAAGTCATCATCAGTAAACAATAACTAGGTATTACTATACTATTAATAACTAGAACAAACAATAATAAGTTTTTGTTTGTTACTGATGATAAATAAACTAACCATCAAAATCATTTAAAAGTGTAACTTTTCATTTTTCGTGGAAATAGACAACGTTTTTCACTAACTTCCGTTTTGAAATGGCTTTCCACAATTTCATCACGAGTGATTTGGTTCGTATACTACAAGAGATCCTGACATACCTACAACTCCAGAACTGTATGAACTATTAGCACGAGTCAAAGGAGCAGAGATTGTCCCCCTGCTTCAGCTACACTTATTGGATTCAATAGCTCTCTAAACGAGAAATGATGATATCTAACTTGTGATCAGTTAACCAGAGGAAGGTATACCATAGAACGACACTTACACAACTCTTTGTGCTCATTGAACAACATCACCAATATCCAAAAGGTATATCTCTCTGCTCAGTCAAAAGAACACAAACAGTAGTTACCTACATCTTTCCGCTTGCATAACAAACACTTAGATACACTAAAGCTGGATTCACATGGAGCGGAACGAGCATGGAAGACGGAACGCAATCTGATTGGCTGTTGGGACAACAGTTGAGGAGGGTGGCTGCCATGTTTTTGGAAGGGGCGGGCAGTGGTAGACATTTTCATATTATTTCTACGTTCCGTCGAGCTTCGCTCTGCGCAAGTGCAGTGGACAGGAATGTTGATTTCCGCAAGTAGAGGTGTCAGATCAGAGAGGCTTTCAGAAGGAAGGTTATGATTCCGTTCATGAAGGAGACAGCTTCATGTGAACACTCTTCCCGGCTCCACCGCCCCCTCCACTGGTTTTTCTGTCCTTCCATCCTTTCGCTTTCCGTGTTCGTTCCGCTCCATGTGAATCCAGCTTCAAAGTACAAAATTTATACTTGCACAATAGCACATTATTCCACTTGCACAAGACATCAAAAGTACACCTCTACTCAATCTACTAAATACTAACAGTAGAGCTCTGAGGTTTTACAAAGCAAAAGGTGTGGGACGTGGCAGTAGCGGACTGATACGAGGCTGTAACCCCCCCCCCCCCCCCCCCCCAAAC
>CM061042.1:136347874-136566736 GCA_030762985.1 Adelphocoris suturalis
TGGTTAATGAAATGTTTAATTATTATTATTATTATTAAGGAACAATACGGAACTGATAAGAAATGTTGTGAATCACAGAGGCAAAGGTGGTGGGGACCACCTGTTGCGCTGTTGGGGGTTCAGTCAAGGAACAGCGACCACTCGTCGGTTCTTTCCCTGGACGGGCGAAGACATCGTCGGTTCTTTCCCTGTACACCAAAAACTCCAAGCCTTTTAACTTCCGACTACGTCGGTTTTTCCTCTTTTTCTAGTTACTAAATAAATGAAGAGCATCATTTTGAGTTTCAATGAGTATAAAAAACTCGATTTGTGAAAAAAAGTGACTTAGTCGGTTTTTTTTCCCTGGACCCTTCATATAAAACGGTCCAGCCTCCAATCAGCCCACTACTGCCACGCTCCACACCTTGTGCTCTTCCAAGCCCTGAGCGAGCTCTACCTATATCTTTCTGCTCCCACAACAAATAATACAAAAGTGGAAAATCTTTATGCCCACTTGACAGGACACATTCCCACTCACACAAGACACCAACAGTACATCTCTCTGCCCAGTCAACAGAACACAAATTGTACCTACATCTTTCCACTCACACAGCGAATACTGTAAAGGACATTTTATGGTCAGTTAACAGTACACATTTCCACTCATTGAACTTTACAGCAAACATCAAATGCTGTAGCGATGTCTTGCCAGCGGAGAAGCCTTAATCTACATTTGTACCTTCTAGTAATTGCAGAATCATAATGGTGAGGTAAAATTATTTATGACTCATTAAATTTATCTACCTTTATTTATTATTGTGGGGTTAACTACATGAAGGGTACAATATTTTTCTTTTAATAGGAACCTATTTGATTTTCTAATCTACGTGATGATTATACCTTAGTGCCACATAGAGTAATCCATCTCTCTTAGACGCTTTCCTTCACTGTGCTTTTGGCTGTTCGAGTGGAGACATTAAATCTGCAACATTTGTTTGAATCAGGAGCTCTTAAAGACCAGGCAGTACTACGACATAAAAGAAAATTGTATGCTCGAAACCTTAAGTAATGACATATGTTTTTAGTGGCCAATCACTAAGTAATGGGGTCTGGGGAGGTTTTGAGGTTAAGATTAATAGGGTAACACCTACCTATCCTGATTTCTTGGCATCAGGATTTATCACCCCATCCTGAAGTCCCCTCAGAATCGGCCTACTGGCTAATGCAGGAATTGGTGTTTTCAAGACAAGGATCGACTGGTTGATGCCAGCTCCTCCGAGTGACTTCAGTTTCAAATCGTGTAGGGTAGAATCGTCACACACATCTTACAAGCATTCAAGAAAACATGGTTAAAGCAGAGTCACTGTTAGTTGGATTCGGTTTGCATGTTTCCCTACATGTCAGCTATAATTATAGAGCCAGTCTTTCTGTGATAGGTACGAATTGCATGCAAGATCGACTCAAATATCGAAGCAATACAATATAAAAACTCAACAATTCTAAATAAAAAGGGAAGGATTGTGAAATGAACAGATAAGTTTTTTAATTACTATTCAGTTTGGATGATTACTGTGAAAACTTCAACGCAAGGCTCCCCATACAAATTGCAGCTAGATTAAAGTCCGACAAGGGAATTCGTAGAGGTGGCAGCATATTAGAGTATTTTTCTTCTTTGCGTAAGAATTTTTCCTGCTGAGAGCAGGGTCTAGGGCGAGCAAGCTGGTGCCTAACTTCTTTGCATAATTTTTTACATTTATATTTGGAGAAACAAACGAGATGAATGGTGACGCTAATGTCAATGATCCTCTTAAGTTTGAGATTGAGTAGAAGTTTGAATTAATTTTATTGTCTGTTTATCAAGTACTTATCTACATATGCATGGTATAGCTAGGTTCAATTGTTATAACAGACCTAAGCTATCATCCTCATATCATTAGGCGGCTTTCACACTGGTTAGACAAGATACATCAGACCAGTAGACACGCGACACACTTCTTCCAAATCCAACTCATTGAAATGTATGAGAGCTTCACTTTGAAGAGACATATATGCTTCATGTCTTCTTGAAATATGAAACAAGTGTGTTAGTATTATCTGGAATGGCAGGCGTCCCTGGGTTCACGGCTCTCAAAACACGTATCTCTAGTCGGTTTGTGTGATTCACATTTTGGTTTATTATTTCCAATAATAAGCCTATGTATCGTGTAGCAAAAAATTTTTATAACCCCCCTCAAACTTTGTCACTTTACGTTTCAAGGTGCGTAGAATCCAAATTTGAAATGTCCGTTCGCCGTCCGCGCCATAAAAGGCCTAAGAATTGACTTAAAAAACCCATTCTTTCGCACATAGACTCCATTTGGGGTCTAGTTGGTCCTAACGTTTAACCATCCCGATCGCTTCACTCGCATAGATGCTATGGGCCAAAAACGGGCGAAAGTGTCTTTTTCTACGCGCGCACGCCTGGCACGCTTGGCAGGGGGCCACGGTGGGTGGTGAGGGGGGGTGAGCGGGGGGGGGGGGGGTGGAGTGAGAGGAGGCGCCGGCGCCGCGGCACCTTGTGGTGGGTACGGCGCTGGCGTTCCTTCACGGCATGAATATATGTTTTTTTCAAGGTCATATTTGTGTGTTAATACCAAAGCTTTTCCTACGCATATTTAATAACATATCCTCTCGACTTTTCGTACGTACTTAGATAATGATATTATTAAGGCAATAACTATTTGAATAGATAGGAGCTCAAATCGAGAAATATAAACATGCGTATATAATTATAGAAGTATAGGTTGTGGCAACTCGAAATAGGACACGCCGAGGAGTCTGGGCCTTATGACGTACGCTAGCCGACTAAAACTATGATCATACTCAATTGAAAAAATAATAAACCTTTGTGAAATAATTTGCAGCGTTTTTCAGTTTGTGTCCAGCAGCACTTTGCTTCCATAAACAGAGTGCTGTTCCTTGTACCGCGTTTCCTTATTTGTCTCTTTTTTCCGCGTTTTGACGATGTTGCCGGACACAGAACAATTCAATATCATATTCGTCAGGGCGATAGAAGAATATCGAGCGTAGTATGATGTGACAGCAGCAGAATATTCAAAGAGGGAGGAGCAAGATAAATCACTTGACTAAATATAAAAAGCACATGTCTCTTGTGTGTGAAAGGACTTGACCTATGTTTCAAGTCGCATGTCAACTGGTCTGATGTCTAACCTATGTGAAAGCCGCCTTAGATTTAGTCGATTACCATACAACGTTGACTACACTCGTACGATCACTCACATTAAGCATGACAGTATTTATTGGAAATGAAAAAAGTTCACAAAATAGAGGTACCTACATATTTCATCTAATGTTAAAAATAAATTGTCTCCTATAATGTCCACTGCTCCAGATTTCCACACTGGACAAGAATATATGATCCTTGTTTAAAGTATCTTAATTAAATGGTGACATCTTCCCCAATGGTAGCAAAGATATTCCACTCATAAATTGGATCATCTTTCTTCTTAACTCCTTGTTTACTGATCATCTGTCCCTATTTATTCAGTAAGCAGTAGTTATGAAACTAGTGGTTTCAGCCTAGTTCCCTGTGAAGCTCCTGGTGAACAAGCTCCAGATAATATCCTCCACCCATCAGCACCCAAATGGATATAGGCAGTTTTAAAAAAGGCAGGCTGTGCTAGAGGAGTGGATCAGGAGAGCTAAATGCTAAGCAAGAGTACCAACTGAATAACACTGATATTCCACTGTACCTGTTTCAGCGTTATTGGTTTTGGTTGTTCTTTTGCACAGAGGTCAGCTCAGCGGGAGAAAAGCAATGACGTTTTTTGCCATAAAATTGAAAAATCAGTACAACAGTGTGGTTGGGATCTGTATTCATGGCATTTCACCCGCTTTCATTTGAATATAAGAAATAAACATTCGGGTATCCCTCATTGAATGTATGGTAATGAACATGATAATATGAACGATGGGTTTAAAAATATTGTGTTACAGCTTGTGAGATTGATATTATTATAAGGGATATGATCAATGCTCTATTATAAACATGGGACCTCACAACTTGGATGGCCGAACATTGAATGAACTAAATCACTCACTTCGCAGTGATCGGGTGGGACAACAGGTTTGCATACGAAATTTCCAAATAGGGTGATATTCTCCGCAACGCTCACGTTTCCCAATCTGTTGCATTTCACCACCACACTAATGGCAAGGCCCTTTCGAACCTGAACCTAAAAGCTCGTGTTCGTGTAAAAACGTAACGCACATTCTTCGCTTTGCCAGGCCGTTCCATAAAATTCGCGGAGAAGCATTTTGGTGTAGTTCAGTTGAGACTTTGCCGATATAACTGACGGACAACATGGGATAAGGGATCATAGTGGAACGATCGACTTTGTTCTTGCAATAAGAAATTACAGTTGTCTATGATGAAACTCAACTTCGCGATTAAGGTACAAAATAAACACTTCGAATTCTGCTGAGGGGCGCATTGCAAGTAGTGTGGGGCGCTTTCGGAACTGAGGTGTTCTGTGGGGCCCGTACTAATAGATAAACGCGACTGTGGGGCGCATACTAATACAGCGCCGCCAAAGTACATACATGCAGGATTTGGCAAACAAATAGGTATAACGTGTATCAACGATCTCTCCTGTTAAGTATAATGTATTTTCGGTATATATTTTCTGTTTTCTCTGACTCGTAATGTGTTTTAAATTGTTGTTTAGACTTTAGACCTTTGCACTGCTACAGGATTCCAGAAGAAACCTTTCAGGCCTACGAACACAGAGGTTTTTTTTTAGCTACTGGGAGTGTTGAAAGGTCGAAGTTAGTTATTGAGGAAAAAACATTATCAAGGCTACCTATTAACTTTATCCAATGACTTCTGACTCCAATATAAGAAATATGAGAAAATCTAGATGTTGCGTTCAACGAACAAAAAAGTAAAACAAACCATGATAGGGAAATGGGAATGTGCACTTTAGGAAAGGGACAAAAATAAAACGTAAACAAAAACAGTAAAATAAAAATATAATTATTTACTTTGCAAAAATAATATGTACAGTAGGTAACGAACTAGATAACTAGGGACTATGGATTACTTTTCTTGGAGGTTGAAAATTTTCCAACGATTTCTTTTTTGAGGTTATCCTTTCTGTCCTTCAACTGGTCCTTGCGCTCAGTGTACATTTGCTTGAGTTCCTCTTTTTTGGGCATTTTCTTTAGGAGACCTCTCGCGGTAAGAAATTTGATCGAGTAGGTTGTTCCACCTGAGAAGGGAAGAAACAATAATGAGAAATAAGGGTTTCAAAAGCTTTAGCAATATTTCATGTCTGCGTTCTCATACAGGTAAATACTTCTCCAAAGTGTGTGTGTGGTGAGAAGGATGATATATGGTGGAACTCCACCAGTGCAATTGTGATAGAATTTAGGGACCATGACAAGAAATACAATTAGTCAATAATTCACTAGAATAGTCCCCTTAAGAGAGGTAAATGAAATAAGATCATGAGGCTTCCAGAGATTAGTAATACAGAGTTATGGAATAACAGGAAATCATTTACATCATGTGCAAGGAACTCCTGGGATTGAATAACAATCGCAGTACAAAGTTGTATCCTTAGACAAAGGTACATTTCACTTTAAGATAATGGAATATGTACGGAAACAACCACCAATGCTACGACTACAACTGTCTCGTAAAGAATTAATTCAGCATTGTGAACAGGCCGCAAAGCTATCTTGTGTTTCACGTCTTCGACACTCACTTCACGAAATTCACAAATATGGCGAGTCTGCTAGTTCCATCGTGTGTCGGCACCTGCTGACTTGATCATGGCCTGTTCACAACGCTGAATCAATTCCTTACGAGACAGTTGTAGTCGTAGCATTGGAGGTTGTTTCCGTACATATTCCATTATCTTAAAGTGAAATGCACCTTTGTCTAAGGATACAGCTTTGTACTGCGATTGTTATTCAATCCCAGGGGTTCCTTGTAAATACATTGTTAGTGCTATACCCTTACATTGTTGTTGCTACTCGTCAGACCCACAATCCTTTAATGAAAATGTTTCTTTGAAGGTCAAGATGAATATTTTAATTCAGTTCATCACACAAGCACCTGTCTTTAGAAAAACCGCGCTTAGTGGTTCATCAGATCGCAACTCCGAGAACGGAATGAGAGATTGCTATTCTGGCTTCACCATCGCACTCAGAGCAAAAAAAAATCTTTAAAATGAGGTGTCACTCGGCAAATATTGGAAAAACATTCTTCCAACTAGAAACCCTATCCCCCCCCCTTGGGTAGTTCAAAAAACTTTTGGATTTTTTTTGCTTAAAACTGTGTATCAGGCATCTCAATAATGCTCTTCACCCAAATAGGGTTATACCCGGGTGAATCAAATATGAATGAGACTTTTGGGCCAGTGAGCGCAATAGTGATGGAGTAGGGGAAGCACCTGAGCCAGCCTCCTCGACCCTCTCAGTATCCATTGTGACGATGTCTGAGCAGGAGGTACACCCCTCTGTTGTGCAACGCTTTGTGATTAAGTTTCTAGCTGAAGAAGGTGTAAAACCGGCTGAAATCTTGAGGATATTAACTGCACAGATCAGGGAAGAAACGATGTTGCGAGCTAGAGTGTTTGCTTGGCATAAACAGTTCGTTGAGGGTCGTGATCGTGTTGAAAATGAGAGCCATGACCGCAGACCTCGTACCAGCATTACAACGGGCAACATCAACAGTGTTCGCCAACTTGTTGATGGTTATAGTCGTCTAACAACTTCGGATATTGCAACTGAGGTTGGAATAAGTTGGGAGCACTTCCTCTATACTCACAGAGGAGCTAGGGTATCGCAAGGAGTGCGCCAGGTGGGTTCCTCGCCTTCTCGCAGTTGACCATAAATTGAATCGTTTTCAGGTGTGTGAGCGTCTTCTTGCACGATTTCGGGAAGAAGGAGACCCATTTCTTTCTCACATTGTCACCTGTGATGAAACGTGGGTGCATCACTACACCCACGAGTCCAAACAAGCGAGTATGGAGTGGATGAAGAAAGGAGGACCAGGACCAGTAAAAGCCAAGTCACGATTATCGGCTGGCAAGGTTTTGGCTACAGTTTTTTTTTTACCGGTGTGGCTTGCTGCACCTTGATTTTTTGCATGAGCACAAAACAATTAATGAGGCATACTACTGCGACATTTTGACAGAGGTCAGACTTGCAAATCGCCGCAAAAGACTAGACCTTCTGAAGAGAAAATTGATTCTTCTCCATGACAATGCTCGCCCCCGTACAGCAGCTCTGACCAGAGAAAAATTGGAGCAACTGGGTTGGGAGACACTGGAACACCCTCCATACAGTCCAGATCTGTCTCCCTGCGACTTCCATGTGTTTGGTCCTCTCAAGGAAAAGGTTTGGGAGGGCAAAGATTCAGACTCCAACCCTCCTCCAAGCCACCTTGAGAAAAATTACAGCTAAGGCCGGCCTCGACGCCTGCACCTTTTGACTATGGATATCAGTTCACCTCCTCAAGCCAGATGTGACCTTGGCCTGAGTCAAGAAATTTCTTATCTCATGGTGCGACTATGGATTCCGCCCTTAATGCGGCATACTACGGCGACATTTTGACAGAGGTCAGACTTGCTTATCGCCTCAAAAGACTAGACCTTCCGATGAGCAACTGGGTTGGGAGACACTGGAACACCCTCCATACAGTCCAGATCTGTCTCCCTGCGACTTCCATGTGTTTGGTCCTCTCAAGGAAAAGGTTTGGGAGGGCAAAGATTCATCAGTGATGATGAGGTTGAAGCATATGTGCACAATTGGCTTCAAACACGACCTCACTCTATTTACGTGGATGGAATTAAAAAACACCTGTACGCTGGGAAAAATGTGTTTCCGAATCAGGAGATTATGTAGAAAAATATGTTTGTTTGTTTGAGTGTTTAAAATATGTGTGTTTGTTTGTGTGTTTAAAATCAAAATAAATTTTAAAATTTCTTGATTATTCACTCATTTGTTCAGAATCAGACAGGGATTTGATTTATAAAAATTGTATAATAACAAAGCAGTGAGCAGTGATTAAACAAACCATGCTAAAGAGTACACCGTCATAAACGCGGCAGGCCGCTCGTACTTTCTCTCTTATGAGAGAAGAGCTATGAGCATTGAAAATGTCTCAATCGGAATACTCGGTTCATCACCATATTCCATGTATTGCAATGTGCCCATAGCACCATTAATGAGACCATCGAGCACTTCGATATTCACTTTAACCATATATGGTTTCCCCACAAGTAATTTTGATCATATATGGTAAACTAGCAGTATCATCCGGCTTCATTTTGTGAATTTTGTTTCGAGCACTAGCCAGTTGTATATACAGTTGCTAGTGTACACAATCATAACAACACCTAACTTGTTTATAGGTTGCGTGACGTTTTTTTCTTTGCGTACCACAATTTCCGGTTGACCCGTCGACTAAGACATTTTCAATGTAAAAAAAAGTCTCGTTTATATTTGATTCACCCTCATACAGAAGAGTTTCACTCTGATATCTCAAAATTTGTGGAAAAAACTTGATAGGGAGGTTATTTTTGGGACACCCAGCAAAAGATATTCAGCATAAAACACATCACAGTTAGCTTTTTAGTTCACTCTTAATTCATAAACGCCAAAAGGCTTGAAGAGCACAAAATATTTGATATGCGTAGAATACGTTTAGTACCTCCATTTCAATTTCTTGATAATAGATTTGAGTAACAAAGAAATCGGCTCCAGAGATCACCAGGCAATCTTGTGTTTGTTGTTGTTACATGACATTGTTAGACGACAATTTTCGGGAAGAAGGCCTCCGTAAAAACGTATTCTACGTTGAAATGCATTCTATGTTACAAACATTTACATTCTATAGTACGCTTTATGAACTTACCCAAGGTTACAGTATACCGGAGGGGCGTAAATATTTTGTAAAGAAGATATGCCAGCGTGACGTGGCCTGCAGTTGAATTGGCACTGTGGCGTATTTTATCCATGATTTCATCGCTCAAATTCAAAAATTCGATAGCAGTCGCAATGTCAAATCCACTGTGAAAGAAATTTGAAAATGAACATAAATAAATTGAAAAAAAAAAAATCGAAATTAGAACAGAGTACCTAGGTAGGTAATTTTCTTTTATGGTGCGTACCTACAACTACTATAACCAAGATTAACTTCTCAACCAAGTGACAACAAATCAAGCGGCATTTTTTACTATATCCATTTATAACATAAATAATTTTAAAACTACGACATAAATGGAAGGACAAGTACGAAAGAAATGCGTGATAAATCGAGATCTTTCCAACGAATGGAGAACGATTTTTGTCCGATGAAAACTGAGGACCTTTCATTTCCCCAGCAACGACTTGGTTGTACGTGAAAATCAAAAGAAAAAAAAAGTAAGCTGTCCAATAGCGGTAAGAATTCATGGTAACCTCTTGCCGAAGTTTTGAATTTCCAATTTCTTGAAATTATGAGGGGGGGCACACATGCTGAAATTTCCCAACATCAACACCCTTTCTGCAAAAGGGTTAAAAAAAATTTATCAGATGATCATGAACACCTGTTCTATCATTTGCTAAGAAACGCAGAACGAGTCTGCAACACATTGGGACATTTTATGTCATGACACATGTCGCATGTGTTGCAGACTCGTATGCAAGCTCTAAGAGCCACTCATCTGATCCGGACCCTGGGCATCGTCAAGTAAATGTCCTAAAGAGGCTACATACGAAATTACAGCTTCCTATAGTGTAAAGCATAGAAATCACCAGTTAAAATGATTTAACCACCGCTTCACAAATCAAACCGTTCTCGCAATATTCGGATCACCTGCTATGAATCAAATCATCGAAACACCAACTCAATGAAATCATCAGAAATTAACAAGCGGTTGCAATCATGTTCACAATATCAATTATTGAGAATGATCACCAGTGTGTAAACAATTATTCATATAATCATGCTCATAACTCAGCTTGTTGGCCACGCACTTAGCAGTAGTTAAATAATATGTTTGGATAAATCGAGAGCTTTCGAACGAATGGTCAACGAATTTTGTGGGGTGAGAAACGAAGAAGTACCATTTCCCTAGCAACGACTCGGTTGTAAGCGGAAATCATCAGAAAACAACTGGGACCATTTTCGTCAACAGTTTACGTAACGATTTCGTCAAAAATTTCGTGACACATCCGCGTAACGTTTTTCGCTAGTTAGTCCAAGGATAAAGCATGTTCCATGCTAAAAAGGTTTTTAAGACAGTTTGAACATAGAAGTTTTGAGTTATTTTATATTAATAAACCCATCCAAACTGCTGAGATTGGGGCAGGGGAAGAATTGTATAATGGAAGTGACAGAACTTCGAAAAAGGGAGCTATGGAGGAACGATAATGCAAATATAAAGGATTGAAATCAGAGCGTTAATTTAGTACTAAAGGGTGTTTTAAAAGTTTAAAATGAAATAGACGTAGATGCAGCATTTTTGAGTATATAGACAAGACAGTGAAATCTCAATTAGTGGACACATTTTAGTAGTGAAATGATTCTGAACCCCAAGCAGAGTTCCTAATGACTTTATTCCCTTGGTCCTTGGATAGCCAATATCAATTTTGATCTGAATCAATCCTAATCACTTGATCTTGATTGATTCTTTTATCCTGATCTGATCAATTCTGATTCCAATTTCTGTACTTTTTAATGATTCATGTTTGAACACTGGAAGAGACACGGATTTTATTTCATTTTCCCCTATTTATGATGGAGGTATAAGTCCGTTTTAACAGGATAACTATGTTGATCTGAAATCTCAAAGTCCTTCTCCTTTCAGTTACATGGTCCCCATGACTATAGTAAGATACAAAAACGATCCAATATCGTGTTTTTTTCGGATTCCGAATTTACTAATATTTATTCACCGTCTAAGATTTCACAATCTCTATGTGGAAACTGTAATAAATACAAGCACATCAAATTTCTATTCTATATTCCTCCAACTAACAGACGCATTTGATGGCCCTAATACTGTATACTATTGGAAAGTTCACTGCTGATCGATCACCTTTTGTGTGTCTGAACTCAAAAAGAGGATACATGATTGATATATTAAACATATGTTTGAATGCAAATTGCTATAAGCTCGACGCATTAATAGTTGAAGGTTAAACGATTTATTATTATCCATTTTTTAATATTATTTTCCATCAAGGCATGCGAGCAAAAACATTGTAATACATTAAATTATTACCTTCGAGCAGTGTAGAAGAAAGCACCAAACCACACGCATGAAGTGACGACGTGAACGGGTATCAAGACATACCAGTAGTCTTTGTACATTGTTTTGAAGCGTTG
This sequence comes from Adelphocoris suturalis, assembly GCA_030762985.1. NCBI lineage: Eukaryota > Metazoa > Arthropoda > Insecta > Hemiptera > Miridae > Adelphocoris > Adelphocoris suturalis. The sequence continues at coordinate 136,359,237 of CM061042.1, forward strand.
GTAAAGTGAAGGTTTCGCTGGCGGTTTGGCATCTTCTGCTGGACCTTCAGTGAAATACCTCCACGAAACTGGCACAAAACATCATAAATACAATGATACAATATGAGACAATATGATACACTACTGAAATTCAATATCAATTCAACAGAACAATGGCAAATAGTAACGAGTTTCGCTTGAATCGGCTTGGCATCAAATCAAAAACCTGAATGAGAATCAATCACCAGCCCCAGGAACTGTAGGGTGGATCTATTATATAAAAACCTGTAATGTGAAGAAACATTCCATTTGTCATCCAAACTTGGAAACCCGAGAAAGATTTTGGTATTTTGGTTTTCAGTACACCCAAAATTATTTTGAGAAAAGGTATACATATCTAGAGATTAGACACTGTTATGGATGAGGGCTCCGCAGTGGGATCAACTGTCACAGCGAATCTTTACCCGCGAAGCATCCTTATACTTAGGATCACCTCGAGAGCACAACTTGATGGGATTGCCAGTAAAATGTGGAGAACTAGCAATTGAAAACCCTGTTCTTACAGCTGCTCATGCCTACCTATCCCCCTTAACACGTTCCGAGCGGCCCCGATTTTGGTGGAAACTCCCTGTGACGGGACTTGTTTTTTCGAGGGAAAGGCGGGAAATGAAAGGGCGCGAAAATGTTACTGAACATCAATGGATATGCCTTGATATCAATGGAGAACGAAACGGAACGCATTCTTTCGGAGGCCTGATCATCTACAATAAGTGTGTTAAACTCCACAGCCGAAAGAATGCGTGGTAATCTCGTCAGAAGGCAGAACTTAGGAACCTATGTGCTCTCTGTAGCTGGATCAATCGATCCACTCCGGGTGAATAGAACGAGGGCGCCTGGATCGATCGATCCATTCCGCTCAGAACGTGTTAAAGGCAACTGAAGTATTAATGAATGCAATCAGGACAGGGACACCTCTCAATGGCAATCAGAACCAGGATCATGCGCAGAATGCACAAAAAGAAGAAAGAGCTCAAAGAAAAGAAAGAGAAACCACATAAAGCCTCGAGGCCATTGCTCTCTTACCTCTATCACGAACTTAGGTCGCCCCCAGAGGTACAATGGGGCCTAAATCCGCACTACATAGAGAGAGGGGAGTGAGACAGTACCATGAAAGATACAAGTTTCTCGGATCCTCATCTACCGCTAAACACAGCATTCCAAGAACTCGAGCATGACGGGTTCAACCCAGCGCGAGAGCAACGGATATACGCGCATTCTCTTGAATCTGACAGGGAACTGTCACACTCCTCCCCTTAAAGACATACTTGATTGAAGAGCAAGTATGTAAACCAGGTGGAATAGTTTACTGGTTGAGAACTGATGCTCACTAATAAATAGCTGCATTAGCGATTGAGGATAAAAAAAGAGAACTTAAAACAGGATGGATTGCCAATGAATCTTCAAATGAAGAATAAACGGTTGCTCAACTATGGAGACTTATACCAATAGGAAAATAAAATAGATATAAAAATATGTGCCCACATTGGGGACTTGAATTGGGAACTAAGCCCTGGAAATAATAATTGGGAACTATGCCCTTGAATAAAGAATACATGTATTATAATAAAAAAGGCAAAGACCTGATACCATAGGTATGAAAATAGAAATTATATGAGGGGAAAAATATAAGACATTATAAGTCCTAATTGACCAATGAAATTATTTATATACCAAAGGATAATAATCGGTATTCTTTCTGGAAACCCGGGCCATGTTTCTTCTGAAACATATAGCCCTCAAAAATAGTGGACCTGGATGTACTAGGTATAACCATGCGTAATCCAGAAAACCACGCTCTGCTACCATATCACGAACTTAGGTTGCCCTCAGAGGTGCAATGAGGCCTAAATCCACGCTACATAGAGAGAGGGGAGTGTGACAGTACCATAAAAGATAAAACTCGTACTAATAGCGCAATGTGCTTTGTTCGGAGAAGATTGATTATCCGGTTCTCGAATACTCATCTATCACCAAACGCAGCATTCCAAGAACACGAGAGTGACGAGTTCAACCCAGCGCGAGAGCGATGGATAGACGCCCATTCTCTTGAATATGACGGGAACTGTCACACCACTCAGACAACAAAGATCGATATGAAGAAATGTTGAGGGAAATGCATCCCAATGGCTAATGGTTCTACCATTGGCAGCAAATAACTTCGATCTGTCATGCAGTCAGTTCGTGGCACGGACATATAACCAGTTCAATTAAGTAATATCTCTGTTTGCAGAAGTGAGATTCTAACACTTTTTATCAAGTTTACCTTCATTTACTTAATTTTCTGTATTACTACCTTTATTGTTCTTTAATTCCGTCATCACACACTAAAACCCAAGAGTACATTGTCAACATTGTTTCTTTTCCCAGATGTGACATCGCCACATTAACAAATTTCAACAATAAACATAAGAAAGGACGACACCCGACTTGGAATTATAGTGTTTGAATATAACAAGCAATAGTTACGAGTAGAAAGAGAACTTACTTTGTGAAGAGAGAAGACTAGATGATCTTACAAGACTTGAGTGCAGAGTCCTACACTCTGGGGTGACTGTGGGCCAAAATATTAATAAATTATGAGAATGGCATGAGAATCACAGAAAACTTGAAATAAAGTATTCTTGAAGATAATCAACAAACACAAATGAGCCAACTTAGACTGTATTTACACCCACAAATCAGTGTTTATACAATCTCTTACCTAACTATAAATTCTTTATTTTTTTTCGAATACCAATTTTATTATTTGAAATGGTTATGAATCTGAGAAATATCCTAACTATAAATTAATGCTTCGTCATCAATTAGAATAAGCAAAAATATATTTTAAAGTAAAAAGATACAGCAAATCATTCTTAAATATATGCAAATCTATGTACCTACTATGTAATATACAAAAATGCACACTATGCATATATATATATATATATATATATATATATATATATTAAACAGCGAAAATATATAGGTATATTGATATGGAAGCTTACTGGATCCAGTTAATTATTGAAGTCATTATTTTTCCTTCGTTTTTTGAGATTATTCCTAAGTATGTGGCAATCGTTTAATTTTATTACTTATTTGGCAGTATGTTTATGACTTTTTAATTTGGTGGCTGTATGAACGCATTTACTATAATTACCAATAAGGTGTATAATATGAAAATAGTTTTGTATAGTTACCTAAATTAGTAATACTCGCTTCATATTTCCTTGAAAGGTTGAACGGATCTCTTGTCACTGTCAAAGACCGAGATCCTAATATATAACTCCTGTTGAAATTTACTGGTTTCAGATGGCCTGAAAACAAATTATTTGAACATCATCAACAGAAGCCCGTGGCTGATTAAAAATTATGATGTTTCGTTGCGCTGAGGGGAAAATAAATCATGGAAAGTAAAGCAGACTTAAAGTACTTATTTCGAAAGGAAATTTCAATAGTTGTGCTCGTTTATTAAAATTAAGGGAAACTGTCTGCAAACAAGCCCACCCTGAGCCTATTAGAAGTCCTCATGATCCGACTGCGTGTGTCCATCAAAAAGATAAAGACAACAAAACAGATCTATGCTTGTATAGGCATATACCATCCTTCATAAAAATTACCCCCCTAGCCACCCCAAAGGTTAGGTAATTGTTCTTATTAAAAATTATTATATCGCGTGTAATGGATGAACGAAGTTTTTTAACTTAAGGGCACTTGGTACCCCCCAAAAATGGCGAAATTTGTGACCCATTATCTCGGCACTCGTTGGGCCGATTTCGATGATCTTTTTTTTTAACTGATAGATCTTGTAAAGATCTAAAGATCTGCGGAATCGGATTGAAAAAATATTAATTTGCCGCATTACAATATCGAAGCCAATTTCGGAAATATTGGTGGTATTTGAGGTAACTTCGATTATCTGTCCCGTAATTACAATAACTTATTTCGATAAACTATTCCCGCAGATTTGTGCAGTAGGTTGAGAGATAACTTTCTAAAGAGAGAAAAATGAATTCGGTTCAGTAGATCCCAAGATAGAGGGTCCGATGCGCAAAAATATGCTACTTTTCAGGAGAGCCATAAAACGAAAAAGTAACGATATTCGCGCTTCTGCGACGTTTTGGTGAACTAATATGACTTGAATATGTGTGAACGGGTTAGTAACCCCAATGACTTCACTTTACACAGCCAGAGCATAATACCAACCAACCAGAATGATAAGATGATAACAATGATAAAATGTTCTGTTATTCTATGTTGTTTACGTTTCCACTCGTCCGTGCATTTTTCCGCGTTTGGTTTGTCTGCAATTCGTTTAGTCCGTATAGTTTTAGTGTTATACGCTATGATGAAAAGTAAAAGAATATTCAAGAAGGTCAACCATATCGCGAATTTCTCCAAGAAGTTGTGTGAAGATGATTCTGCGTCCGATATTTGCCACTCACCATCCAGCTCAAGTCTTTCACCCGGTTCTCATCCTTTGGCTTCCTATGATCCTTCCGTTCCTGGAACTTCTTTTTCTGATACCCCTCTTTTTCCGAGCACTTCATCCGGCGACTCAAGCTGGTTATCTTCTTCCAAGAAGAAATTAGGATTTGGATTAGGATTAGGATTTGTAAGTACCAGTATTTTTTATATAATCGACTTTCCCTAGCTGTTTGAATTTGAAGAAGCAGGGGCAGCGGACTGTGAGGCAGGCAACTTCTAAGTTAATTTGTGAGAAATTTGAATTTTGTGGATATTAGATGCAATATATTATCTTGTTCAGGAATGAATCTAGTTTTATTTAAGACAAAAAAAGGATGAAAAATTTTTGTTGAGGTACCAAGTGCCCTTAAGTTCCTTCAATTAATAGCAAGAATCCACTTCGGCCTTTGATCAATTTCATAGGACTTGAAGAAATTAGATTCGTTGGGTAATCAGATTGACCATTACAACAAACGAGCGCAAGTCACTTCGACTAATGGCGTTGTATGCGCATCCGTTTGACAAAAATGTCAAATCTTTTCGACAAAGACAGTGGACATCAGTTCGACAAAGAAATCTTGCCGATGCTGTTGTCAACTACTGACGTATTAACTTGTTCGGCTTTCCATTCATGTTTTCAAGGGATTTTAATTTCAATTTAGCACTTATCTTTTTCCCTCTCTATTGTGTCCTCTGAATGAGGCTCGTGATTATGTTCCCTCTTCACCGACAGTATTCGCGTCCCATGCTCGTCCGTATTCATTAAAACCCTACATTGACGATTTTAACAACGAAAAGTCAAGGAACCTTCGGACACAACTCGAGTTTTTGTCAGTTTGAAACCACCCACAACAATGGCCTCCCCACCCCTCCTACTCGGGTAATGACAATCAATTTGCAAATCCATCGCACGAAACCACACAGCCGACTCGGGGATACGAAGTTTTTAGCAATTGGTTGTGCAAAACCTTGGCCGTATACTGAAATAATCCTTGTAGTGTGGAGCAGTGCCAATCAACCCGAATCATAGAAAGATAATAAACATCACAGATAAAGAGTAATAAATACGATCTCTATTGATCGAAGTGATGGGCCTTTTGAACTCTCAACGTGTGTCGAAGAGATGCGCTTTTGCCCTTCGATCGTTCGTTGAACTGCTCTGCACCCAACACATCTCTTTGACAACACATTTTGTCGAACCGCAATGCTACCCAACAAATAATAACTGCACATTTTTTCAAGTAGATTTTTTTTCAACTAAAGATGTTATGACATATAATCCGTTCAGCTGTCACTGTAGGATCCAAAACAAAAACAACCTGATACCAAAACCAGGTTCAAATGTTTTACATACCCAAAGCTTCTCAGAGGACACTAATTTCTTTTGTAATGAATAATATCCATTCTGTTTCCTAGCACAGAGGAATATTATTTCATAATTTTTGGAAAACGCTTGTGCAATGAAAGGAGGAAGAGTTCGCCCCCAGGTAATACCGAAGCTTCCCTCAGCCACCACTGCCACCATTAGACTGGGGCTCTCCTTGAAAAATGACCTTACCGATATTCTTCTACCTTCTTATCCTTATTGCTATTCTTCTGCTCCCTACAAAGACAGTCATGATGGACACAGTCGTTTATGTTGTTTTATCGGTTTTTTGTTTGTCTGTGTGTTTCTTTATTATATAACTAGAGGCCTGTTAGGGCTTGGAAAGCCCTAATCTAGTACCTAACAGGGGCTCAGCACATTATAGTATCGATATAAGTCCTACCTATTTACGGCGTAAAGTGACCTGGTGCAAGTCACAGCCTAGAAAACAACTCTCGTTTATAAGGAGAGGTATAGAGACGAACGGCGACACTTTTGCAACAAACTTGGGGCCGTGCTGATTCGAATGAGCAGTCTAACACTAAAATCGGACCACGAAGCTCTTCACAATTTCAAAGACCGTTCGAAATTATATATAAAGATTTATAAATTGCTATGCAATTCTTAGGCCGACCCCCAATAATTTTTCACGTCCCCTTCTAAAATGTCCCACTATTAGAACCCGCGAGGTCGTGGGTTCGAATCCCAGCCAGGCTTGAAAAAAAAAAATTTTTTCTCGTGAGACGAAGGTTGTGGGTTCAAATCCCAGCCAGGCTTGAAAATTTTTTTATTTATTTTTTTTTTTTTCTCGTGAGACGAATTGCATAGCAAATTATCCTCGTTTTCTACACAGTAGAAAAGAGAAAAGATCCGGCGAGGCGCGAAGCGCCGAGTATAGATTAGGGGAGGGCGAAGCCCCCCCGCCGGGGTCAAGGGGCGGAGCCCCTTGCGAGGCCTGAAGGGCCAAGTATAATTCATTTATTAATAATATAATTATCATTTTTGATCAGTACTGATGAGATTGATGGCGTGAGGAACGAACTGTAGAGTAAAATGGGGTGCCACAAGGTATCAACAAGGGGAAAATCATGTCAATCGCCATGTTCCTTATGTCCTTCGCCCCCTGCCGCTCCTAGTGGCGGACTTTGTCAGTTCGGAACCCTATTGATATGCACGAGGCTTATAGTTTAGTAGTCTGGATAACTCAAAAACTACAGCACAAATAAAATAATGAAATATCTTAGATCAATCCTTTATTGAAATATAGATTAATTGGACAAATAGATATGAATTACGTTTAAAAGTATGTTTCGAAGATTGAAATGCAAGGAGAACAATTTGTACGTAACTGGATTCAAACCAAAGAACCTCTATCATTCTGCCACCAAGGACATTATCAGATTTCGCCCAAGAACACTGCTTGGCTGCTGAACATAAGGGAACTTCACTGGGGGGACAGCTAGAGCACTCTGAATATCCATCATGGCTTAGGTATTCAGAATCAGAATCGTATATATTGTCATAGCATGATGTAATGTAAGACAATTGTCGGTGTAATATTGTAATACTGTTGTATAAAGTAAATTAACATTCATGTAGTCAATAAAGGAGAGAGAAAAAATAGATTAATTAAAACAATAATAAAATGAAATAAAAGAGTGTAGGCTGGTCATTAACCCGCCTAAAAGGCGGCTCGGCCGGGGCTTCCCGACCGAGCCCGGACCCGACCCACCATGGCGGCCCCCCGGGGGCGCCCACCTATTTCTAGGTAAGCACCCCTTGCTACGATTCATAAATCGCGCAACCGAGAATCACCTGGCGAGACCCCCCCCCGAGTCGATCGAGAGCCATGAACCTAAACAATTAGCTCACTATAAAGTCATACACTCAATAAATTACAAACACACTAAAACAATAACTCATACAACTTATATAAATCTAAAAAAATAAAAATACTCAACAATTTATCATCAGAGTAATTATAAATATCTAAAAAGCTAACTCGAGTACTTTTATAAAATTCCTCGGTTGCTGACATAAAATTAACAATGGCTACAAGATAAAAACTATTTAACAGTGAATAAGTGAAGTATAACGTCCCAATATATATATATATTGCTTGATTTTGTTTGCTTGAAAAATTGACTACCTACTAATTAAAAATGGTACATTTCATTTTGAAAAAATCGCTAGTGTGGTACAGTTCTTGCTCAATGAGTTCACGTTGTATAGTGCGCTTGAAATGTTTGAAAGAAAGCTCTTTAGTCTCCTCGTTAAGTAGATTAAACATACGGCATCTCATTTGGTAGGGTTCGAAATAATTGAAGAATTCAGTCGAACTTGTGAGGGACGGAGGTTTTTGCGGGATCTGGTGAAATGGATGATTAGACGAGCCCCCGGAAAAAACATCCAGATTTGTCTTCACAAGCAACAAACAATTGAGCGCATAGATACTAGGAAGTGTCGGAATCCCAAGTTCTTTAAAATGCCCTTTAAAATGTCAATGTCAAAATTGAAAGGATTTTTCAAATATTATCATTTTTTAAGGATCTTAAGAACGTTAATTTGACAGATTCACAAATAATTTGGAAGTATTTGCTGGGTAATGATAATTAAAGTAGGGATACAGTCATGTTGTGGTGTGTTAAAAGAAAAATGCTCTCCACTGTAAAGTTTGAGAGTGATCAAAAACAGGTACCTACATAAGTACGAAAAAAATTCAGCTTACATTTCAAGAAGGAGGTGGTTGTAGGCCGACAGAAAAAACGTGCTCCACTCCACATTGTTCTGTATTACTTCTATATACCTAAAAACAACAGGGTAAACGTTAACAAAATTGCCTTATTCATTAAAACATCTGCCTTATTGAAAGAATTAATTTTACATGGAACTCAGCTAGTACAACAAAGCAAACGATTAAGGAACGAAGTAGACTAAGAATAATCAGAGAGAAATAAGGGATTCTTACTTTTTTCATTTTCAAATCCATTAATCTTAAACACAGAAAGAAACTTAAACAGCTTTTAAAGACTGCATTTAAAGAGAGGCTGTATTGATTGCAAACCCGGATTAATCAGTTAGTGAACATTTATAGGCAGGTCGGGGTGACATTTTTTGGGGTCTAACTCAACAAAGCAGCATTATCATTTTCCATGTTTAAGAATTATCATTGGGCTGACTAATCTTAACTATTTCAATTTCCCAGCGCCTAACAGGAGAGTGAAAGACTTATGAATTCAAAAGGAGTGAGATGGGGCTAAAATCCTGCTCACTAAGATTCCCAACAGGGGAACACAAAACTCATATTTTGCAGGCCTTCGGCAAAACATTCAGTCCTAGAGTAGGTGAGAAAATGTGAGAAGATTGGCCAAAGTAGGAAATGGCGAGGTGAACAGTTTTAATAAATCCGCTTGAGATTTACACTGGTCTCTAGTGAACCTGTGTCACAACACATCTAAACCAATTTAGCTCTTACCGCACTACCTACCACTTTTGATTATGACACCCATTCAGTTAAGAAGGTAAAAATTAGGTAAGGAGGAGCTACTTCATAGATCCCAGCATGGTACGGTAGTCATACTCTACAGCTCCTTAGGGCCGGTTCATCAATTATCTAAATTAACTGCAGGATAGCTGTACTGAGTATAGCACTATGGGTGATATTCTCGAGACTTGCGACACTAGCGCATCCTTACACCAAGGCAAGCGAAATCGAAGTTATTTCACCTCGTTGTCATGGAGACGAGTAAACATATGCGAAAATGCCCCATTTGTAGTCACAGCTGGACAACAGCATAACATAGTCTCACCTAGTTCCGAGTCAATATTTTCATTATTTGTAATATGCAAGGTGATAAATTGTACGCAAATTACATCAAGTTATTATCAGGTGTTGACCTCAAACGCAACGAATGCAAGATTTAATCTGTGGGGTATCCATACGAAATATGTGTTGGGGAGTTGACAAACAAGTGTTCTAGATGATCCAGACATCAGCCGCAAAAATGGTGTGGATTACCTATCTAGTTTTAGAACTGTTCTTTGAATCAATTGAAACTAAAAATCTTTAGAGTACTGTGAAAGTGGTCTTGTGAAAGGATGTGTTATGAGAGCTCTGTTAGGCGGGAATAGTAAGTTGTATCACATGTGGAAAGGTAAGTACCTAGAGGTAAGGTATACCTACATACTTTCCGTATATTATTACTTGTTCATGTAGGTACTTCATTGATCAAAACGAAAGTAGGTACCTAATTACTTTTTTGTCCATAAAATTTGCGTAACTGCAAAACTCGCGCAATAACTGCACTGCCAATGCCGTCTTTATGAAATCTTACCTTCAGAGGAATGCATTTCAAGGTTTTTTCCTTGCAGCTGGTTTTTAATTCATGTTGCATATTCCCTGATTCGATATTTGACAAACTTGCTAATCAGCGGTTGTATTCGTCGGCAAAGCAACGACCCACCTACTTTGAATTAGCTACTGAAGTAGCAAGTCAGTTTAATATGAACTCATGTTCTGTTGAAAATGAGTTGGTGCAGATTATATCAGATCTAAATCTCAAAGCTACAGCATCTGATACAAATTTCTGGTGTTTTATATCTGAAGATAAATATCCGAATCTAAGGCAAATCGCCCTTCAACTGACGGCAATGTTTGGGTCAACTTACTTGTGCGAGTCTGCATTTTCTGAAATGAAGATAATTAAGTCAAAATATCGCAATCGACTAACTGACGATCATATGTCATCATGCTTGCGATTGGCACTCAGTGGTTACGCACCATCTTATGAAAAGTATGCTGAGGACATGCAGTGCCACGCTTCAACATCCAAAGTCACTCCTTAGTTGAGTTCAACACCATATGTAACTCTTTTGTTTTGTAACAACGAATAAACTCGCAATTTTGAATAACTAGGAGTTTTTTCATTGATATTGTAGAGAAGAACTTAAGTAAACCTAACCCAAACCTTGACTAAAATAATGTAAATTGTGCGGAAAGCTAATATCTATATAGCTACTACCTAGGTAGGTAGGGTGTATCGTGTATGTACGACAACCCTGCATCACACATACTTGCAGCCTCTCAGAGTCGATCGTAAGTAGTCTAAAAATATTGAGGTAGATCGCCAGCAGTTCAAGTTTGAGCACCCCTGCACTAGATAAATGTGATTGAAAAACCGGCCCTTAGGGACACAAGGTTAGTTACATTATGTTAGCTGAGGGGAAAGAGCATTGATTCAAGTGGAAAACATATTTATTAATCAAATCTAGCTTAAGCGCTGAAGTGCAGAAGAAGTATTCTTGCTCACTCATTGCATCCATTTTATCTGTTCAAGGAAGATTTTTGAGATAGTTTACCTACCATTTAAAAGTTAGTAAAAAAAGTTGTAAGACAAAAACTAGCAGAAAATAATTTAATTACTGTCTTAAGAACAACAACATGGAAGTTGGGACTGATGATTTTAATAATTATCTCTAACCAACCAATCACCATAATAAATTAAGCAAAATACGATTAAATTTGTACAATTATAAGTTATAAGCATCAATAGTATTTTAGTCTGTCACTGAAGCTATTGTCGTCAATAACAGCAGCTAAAACGGTAGATAACCTCACATGAATTTCCACTAACCTGCATGTGTCATTAATGTGGTGCTTTTGCGCATTCAACGAAATCCAGGTTTTCCGAAGTTAACTTCGTAACATTAAATATTCACCGATGAGAGTTTGACATCTACCTCCCAATCATTGAGCTCTGAAAAGAAAATAAGAGGAATTGGACACAGCAACTATAATCGGAAAGCTAATGGATGTTATTGAATGAAGTAAACAAATGTTGACTGTTCACAACAACATTAGCTGGTAACTAGTTATTATTATCTTTGGTTGATGAGCAACTCTCTACATCCTTCGATGAAAATACTCAAAAATATTCCCCAAAGATTCCAAGGTACTGACAACAAATCTATTTTAAGATGCTGTCAATAAGATTGCAAACTACCGATTTCACGAAGAAATGTTCCTGCGGACATATGGTTATTTTAGTGATGAGCGTACAAAATACAATCTATTAGTAAGAATTTTTGTAAATGAAATGAAGGAACACGCGATTGTAAATTAAAAGTAAGATTATAAATTAATAGCAAACGGTAAATGCGGTGTTCAAACAACGTCACAAACTCTAAAATGAATGAGAGGGTGTGAGATGGACGCGCAGTATAGCAGGTACATAATAGTTTTTGCTTTTTACGGAAGCTGCCTGTACGTGGCCGTAAGGAGTAGTCAGCTGACACGATGACAAACGAAAAAACGCTGCAAATTATTACACAAAGGTTTATTATTTATCTATTAGACAGCTTATTCATCTATTAGACACTTCTTCTCCCACACTTCACCTATTGCTCTATACTTTTCATCTGGTCCCTTGACTTCAACTCTCTGAAACGTCTCCGAGTCCTCTTCAATACCTGCACCCGATATGTATTTCACCTCAAATCCCAAGGACACATCTCTCCTTACGTACATCGCCTCTTGGGTATGGATATCATTACTTACATTAATGTTCTTTCTTTGTGCATCATCTATAAAGCAACAAAGGGTTGCTTACCAAATTTTGTCAATTCCCTTTTTCCACCGGGCAGTTCTGATAGAGCCAACAACATTGCTATTAAACGGCACTTTAGCATGCCCATGGCTAGGTCAGTTTCCATTGCAGGAGCGAGGCTATGGAATTCCCTTCCAGTTTCGGTGCGGTGTGCTCCCTCCCTTGGTGCGTTCAGGTCTGCTGTTGTGCGCCACTTCCTCACTGAGCATTAAACTCCTTCCTCTTTCTCTCTCTTTCTACTTTCGATATCTATCCCTTTCACTCTTCATATCTCCCTCTCTTCCCTTCTTCTCCTTCTCTCTTCCCCTTACTTGTCAGTATTTTATTACATCTGAAAATTCTAGTTTTTTTTCTCTTTTTTTTTTAACTATTTTTATCCCGTACTTATGTCTGCTAATTTTCCCATATATATATTTCTTTATGAATTATCTTCCTTTAATCTAAGTTGCCCTTCAGGCTTTAAATTTAGATGCCCTTCTGGCTTTAGTTTTAATTTTCATTGTTCCTTGTTTTTGTATTCTTTGTCGCCTATTCTGACAAACTTGGCATGCGAGGTGGGACAAATGTCCTATATGCCAATAAATTAATTACATTACATTACATTTCTACGTAGATCTCTGGTCCATAATTATTAAACGCCGCTTATAGTATATTTAGTATCGGAACTCGGAGCTTCGGACCTCACAAATGGGTTCAATCCATTACAGCAGCGGAATCTCACAATTTTACGCTTTTTAATATAGTTGATAAACAAAACAATTTATTACCAAGTCATCTTTCCAACACATAAAAGTGTTACCTATACTGTATATTGATATCATCTAATTGGTCAAATTTAAAAAAAAATGTGCTGACAAAATCACTGAAAATGGCTAAGAATTGTTAAATTGATATTTTTTAGCATAAGATTGGTCAAATAAAGTTTATCAACTATGAAATAGAACATTCAAAAATTTATGTACGAAATTATGCTAAAAACTTGAACTTCATTAAATTTTGTTTCAAAAAATCTATAAAATTGCAAAAAATAGCCTAAAATCCAAAATCTCTTTTTGAATAGAAGAGTATCATTTAGAATACTTTTTTTTTCATAAAATTAATAGCTAACATTTTCTTTTCACTCATAAATCTCCAATTTCTATACAACTTGAAATATACAAAAACAAAAGACACTTTTTCACCTATTTTTGGCTCATAGCACCCATGAGAGAGGAGCGATCGAGCTGGCGAGAAGTTAATAATAATAATAATAATAATAATAATAATAATAATAAAACATTTATTAACCCAAAGACATATGTAAATATTGTCCATAGCGGGTCACATGAACCACGTATGGTGAAGGTACAATAAACTGTATAAGACGGCAAATAATTACGGCTATCAAATAGTGACACGAAAAAGTTAGAGTCGGAAAAAAAAAAACGAAACAAAAATTATGGTTAATTGAGAAAAAAAGGAGAAGAATTTGAGAGAAAGAGAGGAAGAAAATTAAGCATCCATCGTAAGGGGAAGAAAAAAAAGGGAGGGGGGGGGAGTGCACATAATATTAGGTTATTCAATTGTCGGTATTCAGGTGCTGCTCAAGATAGCTTAAAAACCGACCAATGGAAGGTGACGCACGAACAGACAGTGGGAGGGCGTTCCAAACCCTAGCCCCAGCCACCACAAAGGACCTGGCCATGGTTCGACTGAAATGGCGGGAGATCATCAGGATATTTGACCTCGAAGAGGCAGCTCTTGTGGTCAGGTTGTCCAAGTAGGTAGTCAGGCATAGAACCGCTCAAGATTAAATATAGCTTTTCCAGGTGGCGAAAAATAAAATATTTACTCAAGGGTAAAGTAAAAGGTCAAGTGGAGTCTATGTGCGAAAGAACAGATTTTCTAAGTCAATTCTAAGGCCTTTTATGGCCCGGACGGCGGACGGACATTTCAAATTTGGATTCTACGCACCTTGAAACGTAAAGTGACAAAGTTTGAGGGGGGGTTATAAAAATTTTTTGCTATACGATCACATAGGCTTAATATTGGAAATAATAAACCAACCTAAAGGCCGTATCACACTTGCATTTTTTCAGCTTTTTAGTTTTAGCTGATTAGCGAAAGGCCTACCAGAATCAGCTGGAACAAAACCGGGGACAAATGTATTTAGAGTAGATACATACAGCTGTCGGTGAATTGGAACATTTTCATCCACACAGCACTATTAGTCGTACCTGAGGATAATAGCAGTGGCGTCATTTGAGGAGGGCAGGGCGGGCAGAGACCTCTCATGAATCACAGAGGATGCAGAAGTGGGACTTGAAACGGTTGCTGTATATATTAAAAAATCTTCTCCTTTATATTAATAAAGTAAAGTGTCTGTGTGTGGGTACCTGCAGAACGTTTGAACGGATTGAGCGATTCTTTTTTTAATATGACCAGCCAAAATATAGGACACATCAAAATTGCGCTACCCTGCACAGTTAGGGGTGGTAGTGAAGGGTGGGGGGTAGTAAAACTGGAAAATCCGTGTCAAACGATAGTCCACGACTAGGGGGTTTCAATTCCAGCTACCATAAATAAGGAAGAAGTAAGGGGGTGGTTGTGGGGGGTAGAAAAACTGGAAAATCCGTGTGTGGGCTCAAACGAAAGTTCACTATTAGGGGGTTTAAATTACCGAGCGAACGAAGCGAGCAATATCCCCTACACACATTAAACCTACCCTTAGGTAGGATGCGAGCAAAGTGAGCAACATCCCCTAACCATCAACCAAACCCCCGGAGACCATTAACTTAATGGGGTCCGGGGGGCTTGCCCCCGGCTGGACGTGGAAGCGAGCGAAGCGAGTCGGAGAGGCTAGTTATTAATAATATCAGTACCTACCATTGGAGGATGTAATTCACTTTAAAAATATTTTGCGACTCCAGTTGTCCAGCCACTATGGAGGTTATTAGAAACAACGGAATCGTCATTCTGTTCAGTTTGTAGAAGGGGAAATGGCTCTGCCGAGTGGAGTGAAATAACCTAGATAACAAAACGGAAATGTGGATGCTGTAAAGTGAAAACGGTAAAGTGAAAGTGATGATCTTGTCAGTATCATAAACATCCTGACCGTCCACACATTCTCGGCCTGTGTTTATAATTGCGTTTTAATTCAAGTAGGTACCCATGAGCTCGCTGGCAAGTGTTAGTTGAGCCGTGCGAGGAGCCATTTGATTATACCCATAAAAAAAGTGACAACCTTCATAACCAAGTGCCTACACCACTATAGAACATTCTACCTTCAACTTCAAACAAAGAGGGGTCACCACCTAATGAACAAAACCTATCAAAAATCACCAATCCACCAGGAGATGCAAGACAAAGTAAAAAGAAAGAGAAAGAGAAAAACCTGCAGGGAGGGGGCAACCAAAGATAGAATAAGCTACAATATAAGCTTAAAAACTACTGATGAGGCCTACAAAGGCGAAAGCGCTTGAGACACTGAATAAAATATTAATCACCACTGGGGTAAATCGATAATTGACCCCCTCCACAACCCACTACAAGAGAAGTTAAAATAGAGATGAAAAACCAAAACGTACCTACCAAGTTTTCTCGGATTTGAAAATATTTAATCAATAAGTGTTCCTGCGCCTTTAGAAATATAAGTTGTTTTCTGAGCTATCAGTCAGAGTGTTATGTCATCAACATATCCTACGAATTATAACATTTCATACAATTTGAATGAGTTCTATGATTAGTGAGAGGGTACAACACTTCAATATCAAGCTTCTTTATTTAGGAAGTTAGTTACTTTTTGTGGATAAATATTGAATATCCGTGCAGCATTAGTACTGGTGATAGCAACAAATTGTGGTGGATCCATAGCCCCGGACTCCACACCCTTTTCCCATATGATGGACATTCTGTCTTCAAGTCCATTAACGCCTGGACTCCATATTTGGAGTAAGTAGGCTGTTTATTCCTCTTCCGTAGGTGTTTATGCCCCACCTCTTGGAAGATACAACTCTTCCATTTCATCACCACTCCTTGCCTGTGATTTCGTTCACACATCACGAAATGAATCGCTCAGTAAACCAAAAGGAAGGATACCAATATCAACTTTCTTGGTGAAATAAGCATATGAATTCAATATTAATACGAGTAGGAAGGCCATAGCCACCAATGGCCATCTATACCATTGCCTAAATCATAGAACTAACAATGCGAAGCAGCGAAAAACCTCAGTAAAGGTTTGGGTTGTTGAAAAGTTCCTCCTATAGTTATTTGATGCCCGCAATTATATCTACGATTACCAAGAAACCTGGTAAAATCAGCTGTAGGTAGGAGACGATTATAGCACGTTACTTAGTCCTACCCTCTGCAGCGTGCACCTTAATTATTACTTATAACGCATTAGGATGTCAATGGTTGGACAAGTTTCATCCGTCAATACTTGTCCAGGATTATTTTATGCATAATTATAACACCGGCTTGATTGGTATCATAATTACATCAATAAAATGTGTAGCTGTGCGGCTGAGTACATAGCACTACAGAATGTGGAAGTAGGGCGCAGCTGGTGTACTGAATACAGAAAGTTTACCACGTTCCTGGCCGCTTAAAACAAAACATTCAACATAAAACCAGAAGAGAACATCCAAAGTTAACAGTAGAATGCTAATCGTAAGAAATTCAGAATGATGTTAATGATGCAATTAGTTGTAAAACTTACAGTTTATGCAGCGATCAAAAACAGGTAAACACTTTTTTGCAAATCGTGAACTTTTGTGAGGTTATCAAAATTATTAGCGTCACTCTGCGCTTCAGTGTTCAGTCCACTCTTGAGAGGATCCACTACATAGGAGGCTCGGGAGAACCTTAATATTGAGCAGTTTTCTGAAGAATCTGCTAGTTGCGCTGGCATATCTGATCAATCCGACAAATAATTTATCACTCATAGGATTTATTTGTAGAAGAACGACCTTAGCTTTTCTACGTTCGGTACAGGGCTGGAACTCACAGGTGTGTGGAAGGCAATGAAGGTTTTCCCACGAACACGATATGCCATATTGACGGGAAATCGTAGAAAACAACTCCAAGAAATAGAAAAGCTTACTCCTAAATCGTACCTGTTCCTAAACGTGATTTTTTCGTGATTCCGTAAGTATAAATTTCATGGTTGAATAAGCATAGGTAGTGAACATTTTTCTTCATGGCTCAAAATGGGATATTTCAAACACCACACAACATTTTTAGGCTCAAAAATAGTGGAAATTGTAGCCAGACAAATTCTCTTTCCGAAAAACATATTGTGAAGTACCTACTAATTTTGCCATTATATACGAGCAGAACCACAGAATATTTACTCAGACTCGCTTTGCTTAAAAAGCGGATTTTATTCAGAAATTCCAAATATCCAGAGTTTGGAAGGGTCGAGAATGTCTATAAATATTACCTATCTCAGAAGTTCAGAAACTAGGAATTCAATTACAAGGTTTTGTTTTACAAACAAGAAAAAGGCGCTGGATATAAATCCCTGAAATTTTTGAAATTTTGAAACTTTTCACTGAGTTAAGTATTTCAAAACCTTTAGCTCCCTTATTTCATCCCCGAGTCCCAAGGGACAGTTTCTGGACATTCTCGATCCAACCGGACGTAGGATATTTGTCATCCCTAAATATATATAATACGCTTTTTAAGCAAAGCGAGTCTGAGTAAATGTTTTGTGGTTCTTCTCATATATAATGGCAAAATTAATATTTCCCAATAAGTATGTTGTGGTGAAAACCACCCCCTCTTGTCAACAGCCCTTTTCAGGGCTACCAAAAAGAGGTAGACACAACACAAAAATATTTACAAGACGTCGAGTTATAACTCCGTCAAACAAAATATTTCACCAGAGAGAAAATACTAAATTCTCTCTCAAAAGTGAAATATTAACTAATAACACACAAGGCGACCTCCCTAAACATTTACTGGGCGAGAGAGATGCGACAAGCATCTCGAAACAAGTCGCCTTGAATGAGAAATCTCAAACAGAAAAAACTCAAGGTCGTCAGCCACCCCCGGGGACCCCGTTGCAGCGACGGACGTGGGGAAACCACCCCGAAAAGACCAGCTCAGCTATCATACTCGCAGATACTGAGAAAACAATGTGCGAGCCAATGAGACTACACAGTCGAATTAATGAAATTAAGCGGACCAACCAGGAGGCGGCAGGAGGCGGCCACCTCCCTATAAATACCCCGCTAGGAGCCCTCCGAATTTCATTCCACTCTCCGCTCTCGACGACTACACTTGGAAGTACGAAGATTTCTACACGCTCTACGCTGACGAACCTTCTGCATCCCGAGTTCATCTCAAGAACGGCTTCCTACTGCTTTCTACAAGGCCTACCTTCTCTCCACACAGATCTCGCATTGGCATCTACGAGTCCAGTGATTATTCATCCTGCTCATTGCCCAACGTAGTTCATCTGTCAGGACGCCACCCGGTACATCTATCGATATTCTCTTTAGATCGTACGCCCGAGGGACGTTCCGAGCCGTGTCGCCCGGGTTTCGTAGCAATAAGCTCGTAACCGACCGCTGTGGGCACGCCGGTAAATTACTCTGCTCATCCGCTCTAATTTACCGTCCAAGGAAGTCTTTTTCAAGACTACGAGGTAGGACCCTGACATACGAGCATTGGAAAGACGCTCTGTCAAGCGAGTCCACCTCCCAAACCCTCTATTTTTATTCATAGAGGCATCGAAACGAGCTAAAAAAACTCGGTTATTTCGATGGAACGTCGGCCGTCTTATTTCCTCATGCAAGGGGAGGCAGACGACGGCGAAGCCGGGCCGCGTAGCCCCCGTAGCGCTCCCTACAGGCTACCCGGCGAATCCGCTGAACCCAGCGACGGCGCAAGGCTCGACCCTCACGCCGGGATCGCCTTCTCACCCGACGTATTCGTTAAAGAAACGTTCGATCAAGCCTCGCCTATACAAAAGATCGAGGATACCTTTCAGACTCGCTCTGAAGCCGATCATTACGATTCGACCAAGCTGTCCGAGTACCCACGATATTCGACGCAGGCCTACTCGGCCGATCCGAGTGTCAAATACACTCCAAATGTGCAAAAAGCGAAGGATACTTTTCAGTACCTCAACCAAGCTCAACATATTCCCCCTACAGATATAAATCTTAGGCCGGAATATTACAAAACGGCTCAGTACCAAACTGATCGAACCCAGCACCCACTATGCGAGCCCAGTGCTCCACGCGGCTGCGACACGAACTACCTCCCAGTTCAGTCCGCCAAGCCAGTTGACCTTGGCGGATCCGCTCACATTCCTTACGGGAATAACCCGGGGACTAACCCGCATAATCAGAATATAAATGTCCCACTTGGTCTACCGACGCCAAGTAAAACATATATAAATCCACTACATATGTTATTCAGAAAGAGAATTTTTCTGGCTACAATTTCCACTATTTTTGAGCCTAAATGGTGCGTCTTGTTCAAAATATCCCAATTTGAGCCATGAAGAAAAATGTACACTATGGTTATTCAACCATGAAATTAATACTTACAGATTCATGACAAAATCACGTTTAGGAACAGGTACGATTTAGGGGTAAGGTTTTTCTATTTCCTGGGGGTGTTTCTGACGATTCCCCGTCAATATGGTGTTCGTGAGAAAACCTTCATTGCCTTCCAGACACCACTGAACTACATAAAAGATTTATCAAGGGGTGAAAGATCAGTTTGCCACCTCCCCCTCCTCCTTTTCCCCATCATTACCACCACCCACCATTAAAACTCACAGGTACCGCCCAAGATATGTTTTAGATATGGCACCTAGTTGAAATAACACACCATATATACGTAGTGGTGAATTTACCACCAATATCTTCGACAAATAAAGACGACGGGCCGCCTAAAAGACAGAATCCAAAGCTCCAACACGAGAGCTCCCTAACGGACAAACGGGAAATACAGCTCCCAAGGAAAAGCAGACGACTGAGAATCACAGAGAATAATTCTCATCGTTTCGAGCTCCCTAAAAACGGAACAGAGAAGGAAACTTCCTCACAAAGGATAATTCCAGATCGAGAGGGATTATCAAAACCAAATAAAAACGATAGATCTAAGTATTATCGTTTACTCTACACCCCCTGGGACAAGGGCAAACAAACCAGACCCACTCTTTGGAAAGGGGGCGGAAGTTCGCATTTCACATTCCGCCCACCGAGCGCGATCGATCAAATCCGAGCGCGACCGATCAAATCAGATACTGGGATGCTGCGGACGCATCTCGGGAGCTAACCGTTAGGTGGCCAAGCGGTCCAGCCAATCAGAGACAGCCTCCCCATATAAATATAGGATGCACGAGCCCGTCGAGCTCATTCCAATTCTACACATAGATCTGACGACTCTTCTCTCTCCTCGACGACAAAGTTTCTACATGATCTGATTCATTACTATTCACGACACGGATCTGACGACTCTTCTCTTCTCAAAGACGAAGTTTATACACGATCCGATCTCGCATTCGCCCTGCAGTTGATGATTCTCCTCTCCTCGACGGGGATTCTACACACTTCAAGGCACTCTCTCTCATCACAAGTCCCTGGTAGCTTTGAGCTCAGTACTTTTCAGTATTACTCACTACCAGCGTTCTTCAGTCAGGGTACCACCCGGTTCAGAAAGGTATTTTTATTCTTTCTGGGCGTCCGCTGGGATACCTTAGCCGGTTCACCCGGATCAAGCTGAACTAGTCACTTGATCGTCCGCTAGTCAGTTAATCGAAATTCTCATACGAATCGATCAACGGCTTAAGGGAGCTCTTTTGAGAGCTAGTTGGGAGGACCCTTGCCGATATTCAGACGAGCAAAAATATCGCAAAGCGAGTCCCCCACGTTACGACTGTTCTTATAAGAGCACCTCGACGGACCCTGCCAACACGGCAAGCGACTCCTCGAGAAATTCCAAGTTCTTTTACAGAACCAAATATTTCAAGGAGTTTCCAAAAAAATGGAACGATCTCCGTCTTTTCACCCCCTCAACGGGGTGCCTGATCCTAGCACTGTCGGGAGCACGCACCCCGAGACAGAACGGGCGGGAAACAGTCACGTGAGCTCCCACCCTCGCATTCCAATCTCCCGTGATCCGGCGCGAGATAGATCGCGCCCCAGCCACTCTGAGTTGCTGGAGGACCTCTCAATCGACTCCGTAAAGGATGAGATTCATGTTCAACAACCTGAGACACGGTCTGACCAAGTATATCACCATCAATCTTTCTCTGAAAGAAATAACGAAGATTTCCTGACAAAAACAGAAATCTCTACGCGACTTTCTGCCGAACATACGGCCGATACGAGTGTTTTATTCACTCCTATTATACACCCGTCGCATGAACATAAAGGTACTTTTCAGTACCCCAAACCATCTACCTCAACTCATTATCATAATATAGAGTTGAGACCAGAACATTCCCCAATACGGGAATATCCTCTCGAACGCCCACGAGAAGCCCGGGTTGAGACAGACAGATCTTACGATCTGGCTACGCACTATCTGGGAAATTTTGATAACACAAAAATGGATAAAAGTACTTTTTCACACCTTCCGTCGGGATACGACCAAGGGTACAACCCGCATAACCAAAACATCGGTACTTTCCATGACATACCACTGGGTCTCCCGACTCCCAGTCGAACATATGCAAATCCACTACAAATGGTGACCCCGCCTACGAACAGGCAACACACAGAACATCAAGTTACCCCTTATGAAGCTAGTGGATTTTCCAATCAGAAGTACCTATATAAATCCAGGTCTCCCGACTCCGAGCCAAATATACAGAAATCCACTACAGTTACATTTTGTATTGGTATTACGTCAGAAAAAACGAAAACTTCAAGGTACATTACCATATATTATTCAGAACCTCTAGCAAATCTCAAATGGATCGCATTTCCTCACTATCCTAATCTTAGGCCAGAATTAGTCGATGCCATGAAAACGACTGGTCCCAGATTTTGTGTTTCAATATTTTTCCTGTGTTCAGCACATCGAAAAACATGAGTTAAGGGCTTTTGAGAGTTTTGGCCAGGTTTTTGGCGATTTCGACCACTTTGCGCCAAGCTAAGGCTACCTTCCTGCGCGAAATTCTGCTTCCTTGTAGTTGTTTTTTACACCGCTGCAACGCGTGTATTTGAATCCACCCTCAATAGTTTTCTTTACCGAGCCTTGCAGCACTGGTGTGTAAACGACGTTCCACCGAAAGTTCATGGATACTGCTACTGTTTCTCTGACTGGATACAACCAAATTATAAAAGAAAAGCATACACCACTCACACACACACATTAGTTTGCACAATCACTCACACAAATGCGAGAGATTACAAATTACCTAGTTGTTTTGCAAGTAATCGTAACTACCGATTTGTTGCCATATGTGCTTGTACATAACTTCTTAAAATTGATAATATTGATTACAACAATCGCAAAAGAAAATTCCCCTAATTGTACAGAAAGTTGATAAAGGTCGAAGTATCATAATTGTTCACCTCTTGTGTACATTGGTTTATGTGGACTGTTGAAATTCTGAAAGTGCTAAAACAAATTCTACATCGGTCATGTCAGATCAAGTGGAATTCAATTTGTGGACTGTTCTAGGAAATGTAAGTAGTTCATTTAGTACAGTTATAATGTTATTTAATGTATTTTCTTAGTTTCATTAGTAGTTTTTTAGGTGAGGATATTGTAAATCTTGTACCTAGTTTTCATTCAAAGAAATTCTAATGTCCGGAAAGTTATAATGAAAAGTTGAAAACATGTTCCACAGATCGAATGGCGAGACCCTTTGCTAATTGGGATAATTTGTTTCCACATAGCGGTGACGATGATGGCGCTAATGACCAGAAACCATGGAAATTTCCAGTTGATCCTGTTTTTAACTTTACGTAAGCATCTAGATAATTACTCATATCGATCCTATTAGTTTATGGTGAGGCGTTACGTAAGTTGTGCTGTAAATAGAGCTGGTATTGATCAGAGACGATGGTAGATTTAGGGGCCGTTTATCAATCGCAGATAAAGCCCAGGCAAACTCTAGGTAACCAGAGGCCTCGAACAACTTCTCGTTTGCTGTTTACAGAGTGGCCCCCAACTTCAATAGTCTACTTTATCGTACTACATAATTACGGTGACCATATTTATCTTGAGCAAAATCGGGACGGATAGAACTATCAAGGGGGTCTGAGGGGTATAGAATACCATCCATGGGGAGGAGGGTCCGGGGGTCCACCCCCGTAAAAGTTTGAATTTTTTACCCTTTAAAAGTTTGTTTTTAAGCCTATTTCAACCATTCAAACGTTGGTTTATTAAGAGCTTCGTATCAAACTAAAAATATGTAATATTCATTAAAGAATGTGGCACAAAGAATTACATGACAAAATAATTTCAAGAAGTTTATTACATACACAGAAAGAATATGTACCTTTTGCACGAACAAACTGAACTTCACGAACAACAGGTAAGTTTTTATAGTCAAATAAACAAACATTAACTTTCCAAAAAATGAAAAAATGAAAGTTAACAGAGCAGTCTGTTTACATCATTGTTCTTGTTATATTTTTTCACTAGGGCCAGGGGTACTCTTTTTACTCCAGTCGTACTTCTGCGTTAAGGAAAGTGCTCTCAGCAAGGAGCCGTCTTTTCTTATTTTGTCGAACATTTCAACACGACAAAGAACTGTTCATTTGGGCAATTACGAGTAGTAATGCTTTAACACAGTCTAGTGCCATTGAAGATTTTTCTGCGGTCCAAAAGTTGTTTATCAATGAGAAAGCTCGCTTGACTGAAGCATTTGTTCCTGGTAAAGAAAGAGCAAATTCTACCAGAGTTTTGAGATTAGGAACGCTTATTTCGTTTTTCGGCAAGTCCTGAAATAAAGTCAGCCACCGTTGCTCAGGTGATAGTTTTTGTTCTTTCCATTCAGCCAGGACGACATCAGGAAGCTGTGTGTTCAGCACACTAAGCGAGAGAGGTGGCATGCTATATTGAAACAAATTTCAACTTTCCTCTAGTTCTTCCCACTTCAGCTGCTTCTTTAAGTCTAACCAAGACAGTTGACTCAAGCTGTCAACATTTGATTTCCAAAGATCAAAATAAGTAATGCAGTGGTCATAAAAAGTTCCTACTGTATTTTTCACCTCTTGTAAATCGCATGCATTTCCTGCAGCAACACTGTTTCTTTGAAGTTCCTTTACTTTCATGGGTAGAAATAAAGACTCTTTTCTGTCAACCAAGTTTTTGTAAAGAATCAAATATTCATTTGCTGCCTGTCTCCAGACTGATGATGATTTGGTTTGAAAAAATCTTTATTGGTGAAAATCGGGACATTTCTTTCCCAATTCGGGACCCCGGGACACAGGCTTTAAAATCGGGACTGTCCCGATAAAATCGGGACGTATGGTCACCGTATACATAATATTTCATAGGTGGGTTATCCGACTGCCAAAAATAATTATCAAGGGTGGTGGTTAAACTGTTCAAAGAGTACCTAACTCGCACATGCATAGTGACATCAATTTGTCTTTGGCTCTCGGTTACTACAACGTAACAACGCTACACGCAGATACATTTTGTATGGATATGTCGCTTGGCTCCGTTTGTTACTACGTCACCTAGTGTAAATGATAAGTTATGTGAGAATGTTATCATCGAAGTATTGAACTATGGAGCAAACCCAGTACAGTAGTGGACTGATCCAGTGAGAGTCCCACAACTTGTTTGTATACATAAGCTAAGACTTCTCAGGAGCGTTAAGGAGAAATTGGCCATTGAGATGTGGAGTCATGTGTAATAAATTCACAGCTTTCCAACGAACTGTTTTTGTGGGGCGGGAAATCGGGTAGTTATATTATCTGTGAAAACGACTGGTTGTGGGTGACATTTTTTGCTGTCGGACGAAAATTTGGAACTACCTAGGGTAGCGGCACCAGTATTCGACAGTGAACCAGTATTCGACAGTTTCAATTTCAATTCAAAAAAAATAAGAGTTTGGCGCTACTTAGAGATTCAAACTTGGCGCCAACTCAACAATCAATCATTTTTCTACAAATTCCCGCCTAAATCAAGGTGGCACTGGACAAAATAACGGCGGTATACAGTGGTAGTGATAAGTCCTTCTTCAACCGTTGTCGTGGCAGCTGTTCTGTGTAAGGAGGTGACTGAAGTATTTGTTGTTTTCCATCAATATTCTTTATTTAGCGTTGTTTTGAATTTTATTCATGCATCTACACATCCTGTCGTGTGTTTACGCCTTTGAAAATCCCTGTAACTGTCGATTGAAGGCACGTGGGGGGGGGGGGGGGGGTCGGATACTGGGAACTCATAAAGACCAGAAACCCAGTTATCGACGCATGTGTCGATTACTGGATTTCACGATAGTTTTTTGTTCTTCACGCAGTCTTCATCGTTTTTAAATTCTAAGAATGATGGCGTTTGAATTTCAGTAACCAACACCTTATTGACCCAGTTTCCGACACTCCATCTTGCTGTTCATTTCTTAGCAAATTGTCGAAGAAATTACGGGAACTGGGTGCCTAATCAGATGAAGGAAATAATGTAGTTATATAAATATGTTCCAGTTATCCAAATGTCTAAAAAAATGAATAAAATAATGGTGCGAATGAATAATGCTAAAAAATGAATTTTAAAGACTGATTTATAGCTGCGTTAAATACAGGGTGATTCCCTCGCAGATGCAAAAAAAAAAAAAAAAATTGGGTAAAACTACATCAAAAATGGAGTAAAATGCCACCAACTGCATATTTTTATCTCAATCCGTTCTCGAGATATGATTTTTTAAAGGTTTTTTCAGGAAAACCGTGTTTTTTCCTTTTAAACTCAAATTTCTCCACTTTACTTCATTCAATTTTAACTTTTGACCACATTTTCGGAATCAGCATAAAATTTATCATAAGAATAGTGTACTTGGGTTCTTAAAAAGTACCATCCAAAGGCCCTCACATCAGCTCAAACATTGACGATTTTGAAAAAAGAATATTTCTGAAAATCTTTAAAACTTTACTACTCTTCCAAAACGAATCCTGGAAACTGGCAAATCTCATAAAAACTGCTTCATCTAATACTCTTTCCAACAGTATAATCAACTTTACTTTTATTTTGTTATTTAGTGGAGAAAATTATGTTTTAATGTTAAAAAATGTGGGTTTTTCAATGAAATTGTAGGTTTTCTCGAAAGATGACCCTCCATGAACCTACGAGTATGGGGTCGGTTTCTATGTATTTTTTCACGCTGTATCGAATGGTAACATTTGTAGATCTCTCCAACTCCGTTATAACCGAGTTTTACACTTAAAATCGCAAATGTTTAGTTTGTTTGTAACGTTTAAATGTATGTGTGTTATGGGGTAAAACTAGTTAATTAAAGTGTAAAACTCGATTATAACGTAGTTGAGAGATCTGCAAGAGTTTCCATTCGATCCAGCGAGAAAAAATACATAGAAACCGACCCCATACTCGTTGGTTCATGGAGGGTCATCTTTCGAGACAATTTCATTGAAAAACCCACATTTTTTAACATTAAAACATTATTTTCTCCCCTAAATAACAAAATAAAAGTAAAATTGAAAATACCGTTGGAAAGCATATTAGATGAAGCAGTTTTCATGAGATTTTCCAGTTTCCAGGATTCTTTTTAAAAGAGTAGTAAAGTTTTAAAGATTTTCAGAAATATTATTTTTTCATAATCGTCAATGTTTGAGCTGATGTGAGGGCCTTGGGATGGTACTTTTTAAGAACCCAAGTACACTATTCTTATAGGAAATTTAATGCTGATACCGAAAATGAGGTTGAAAGTTAAAATTAAATGAGGCAAAGTGAAGAAATCCAAGTTTAAAATGAAAAAACACGGTATTCCTGAAAAAACCTTTAAAAAATCATATCTCGAGTACGGATTGAGATAAAAATATGCGGTTGGTGGCATTTTACTCCATTTTTGATGTAGTTTCACCCAAAAACTTTTTTTCATCTGCGAGGGAATCACCCTGTATAAATATTAAAAAACTGTTGAAAAATGAGGTGTCGAAAACTGGTTCATCCCCCTGTCGAAAATTGGACTTCCTATGTCGAATACTGGGGTGAAAAACCACCTTACGTTTTATTGGCTCAAACACTTTAATTTTGGTTTGTTTATGAAAACAAGACCTGTGTCCACATCTCAGAATGTTGGCCAACTGAAAAAGCGGTGAAAGTTGTCAAAAGGTTGAAAAATAAGGAATTTCTTGTTAAAGAACTGGCAAAAATTCCTTATAGTGTCGGATACTGGTGTCATTACCCTACCTCCAGAATAACTTTCCGCCTTGAGCCTTCTGCTAAAATGCTAAAACATGGAACATGCTTTCTTCCCGCTAATTCGTAAGTGTAAATAAATTTAAAACTACGACATAAATGTTTTAAAAATCGAAATTAGAACAGGGTACCTAAGTAGGTAATTTTCTGTTATGGTTCGCGTCTACAATTACTAAAAGCAAGATTAACTTCTCAACCAAGTGACAACAAAGCAAGCGGCATTGTTTACTATATCCATTTATAACATAAATAAATATAAAACTTCGGCATGAATAGAAGAACAATTACGAAAGAAATGCGTGATAAATCGAGAGCTTTCCAACGATTGGAGGAGGATTTTTGTCCGGTGAAAAATAAAGAAGTTTCATTTCCCCAGCAACGGCTTGGTTGTCAAAACAGCGTGACGGAAAAACCCCCCGGTTGACTCTTTTGACATTTTATGTCTTTACATAAATGAAAAAGCGTCACGCGGGGGAGCGTCACGCGGAGAGCGTTACGCGGAGATTCCCTAATGATCCCACGATTCTGAGATTTGGTATGTAGCCCCTTGAGGGACTTCTGAACACAACTGACCGATCCCAGATCAGCTGAGTGGCTCTAGAATCCAGTTTTTTCCCTAATGATCCCACGATTCTGAGATTTAGTATGTGGGCCCTTGAGGGACTTCTGAACACAACTGACCGATCCCAGATCAGCTGAGTGGCTCTAGAATCCAGTTTTTTCCCTAATGATCCCACGATTCTGAGATTTAGTATGTGGGCCCTTGAGGGACTTCTGAACACAACTGACCGATCCCAGATCAGCTGAGTGGCTCTAGAATACAATACGGGGTTTTATAGGAAGGGGAAAGGGGGCGCAAAGACATAAAATGTCTCTCGTGGTTGCGTACTTGTACGAAAGCTGTATCCACCGTATGAGTTTCAAGAGGTTCTAATACCAAGTTCAGAGTTTTCCATCTCATCAGGATTTTGGAATTTTCCCATCAAGTTTCAAGTACATTCATAACTCCCTTTGGACAAAAATTGAAGAAATTCTACAAACTGTCTATCTGTAAAATGAAAATTGTAACTATGATTTGATACCTTAAGATAATGCGCAAATGTAGATTTTTCCTCATTTTCCCTGAAATCCTCCTGATGCTCGACTGTTCTTTCCCTGAATTTCCCACCAGTTTCACCGCAATATTCGTAGCCACAAGAACATTTTAGTTTATAAACCCCACTTTTATCCTGAACATTGATTTTGTACTTAACGGATCCTAGTAATGCTTTAAGACTGTTTTTAGTTTTAAAACCTACTTTGTAACCTCTCGATGATAGAATTTTGCCGATTTTATCCGAAATTTTCCCATGATTAGGTATACTTATCCATTACTGTTCTTCTAAATTTACATCTTCCCTGGCCAGATTGGAACCTTTTTCCCTACTCTTTTTCCTAAGAACCTTTTGATGATGGATTTTTCTTTTGACAAATTTTATTTCCACACCTCCGTATGAAATTACTAAAACACAGAATGTGTTTTTGCGTTTTTAATGTAAATTTTACCTCATTTTATTTTATCAATAAGCAGGTAACTCATGGAAGCTTGTATCCATAAACTAACCTACGCATAATAATAATGTGTAAGAAATAACATGTACTCTAGTAATCCTAAGTATAGCAACCTTTCCTTACATAGATTCATTTCGGTTTTTAACCGGTTGGTGATCGCAAAAACATTTTTTTTTTTTTTCCAGTTGAAATTATTTAAATTTAAATTTGAACTTCAACAAATCGCTTCAGATCACGAATTGAGAGTAAATTTAAAGTCGTGCAGCTTGATCTTACGAGCGAATTTTCGTAAATTATTGTATTACATTTAAGTTAAATTGTTTTGAAATACGAGCGCTTAGGTAATGTTACAATTTGTAATGGCAATGTTGTAATGTTATGGCAAAAAAACTTATTCTAATAGTTATTCAAGATTAATAGTTTGATCAGCAGTCTTTGTTGATTTTTTAGCACATATTAATGAAATTCAAGGACATTTTTTTCGGTATAATTTTGTGCATACAGTTTTGAATGTTGTAATTTATAGTTGATAAACTTTATTTGGGTAATATTCCGCTAAAAACATAAATTTAACGATTTTTTAATGTTTTTGCCATTTTTGGTGCTCATCAAGCTCTTTTTTCTAGATTTGACCAATTTAAAGTGCTCAAAAATGTGCTGTCCAACGAACTAATCCTTTCAAATGGAATAGCTCATTTTTTATTTGAAAATTCGCTAAAATTACGAGAGAAAAAAATAATAAAATATGACTTTGATATTTTTTGTGAGGGAAATCTGAAGTTCAGTCAGGGAAAAATCAGAGAAATTTTCCATTTGGGGAACCTGTTGTAACCTTTATATGAACCCATGATAAAATGATAAATAGATTTTTGGTAATTTAGGTATTTATGTAGGATTTTCATTTTACCGTATTTTCGCGTACAGTAACGAGATTGCTACCGTACACCATTTGTGCTTCTAAATTACCTTATGTTTACGGTAATTGCCGTACTGATGGCAACCTTGCTGTACAGTGGTTGCAATTTTCCGAGGGGGCTTCCAGATGCCAACTGGGGTTACTGATTTCATAGCATCATCCTATGCTGTAAGGCAGGGGTGCTCAAACTTGAACTGCTGGCGATCTACCTCAATATTTTTAGACTACTTACGATCGACTCTGAGAGGCTGCAAGTATGTGTGATGCAGGGTTGTCGCACATACACCATACACCCTACCTACCTAGGTAGGGTGTACCGTAGCATATATAGATATTAGCTTTCCGCACAATTTACATTATTTTAGTCAAGGTTTGGACTAGGTTTACTTGAGTTCTTCTCTACGATATCAATGAAAAAACTCCTAGTTATTCAAAATTGCGAGCTTATTCGTTGTTACAAAACAAAAGAGTTAAATATGGTGATAAACTCAACTAAGGAGTGACTTTGGATGTTGAAGCGTGGCACTGCATGTCCTCAGCATACTTTTCATAAGATAGTGCGTAACCACTGAGTGCCAATCGCAAGCATGATGACATATGATCGTCAGTTAGTCGATTGCGATATTTTGACTTAATTATCTTCATTTCAGAAAATGCAGACTCGCACAAGTAAGTTGACCCAAATATTGCCGTCAGTTGAAGGGCGATTTGCCTTAGATTCGGATATTTATCTTCAGATATAAAACACCAGAAATTTGTATCAGATGCTGTAGCTTTGAGATGTATATCTGATATAATCTGCACCAACTCATTTTCAACAGAACATGAGTTCATATTAAACTGACTTGCTACTTCAGTAGCTAATTCCTCAATGTTTTTACATGAAAAAGGATAACTCATAAATGATGCTATATTTGCCAATTTACTGCAATCATAAAAACGCATTTCGAATTGTCCCAAAATATTTGATAATTCAGCCTCATACGTATCATAATTCAACTGAGGAATCCTTGCTTTCAAAGACGGAAAATGTTTCAGATCCTTTCTTTTCAGTTGATCTATCATACGTTGCAATTTACTTTTGAATGCGTTTACTGCGCTAATCATCTCAATAATAGTCTAGTACAGTCTAGTCTAGAAACAACGCGGCTTTTCTTTGACAAGTACCACGCGTTCCTTTGATAAAGCCGCCTTTTGCCGCAAGCAGTGTTATTACGTAATAAATTTTTGTAGTTTAGTTACCTACTTATTAAAAAAAAATTTTCTTCTCGAGATCTACTCAAAAAGCACTCGCGATCGACCGTTTGAGCACCCCTGCTGTAAGGGTTTTCTAATTTTAAAGTAGAATCCTTCCTCCACTCTACGGTGTTTGTAATTCCATGGTGGTTTCCTGATGCTAACCGGGAATCACTGATCCCAAAACGTCATCCTGAGCTGAATGGAGTTACTAATTAAAAAGCAAAAGATTAAAAAGCAAAACGAGATTGCTACCGTATACCATTTGTGCTTCTAAATTACCGTATGTTTACGGTAATTACCGTACTGATGGCAACCTTGCTGTACAGTGGTTGCAATTTTCCGAGGGGGCTTCCAGATGCCAACTGGGGTTACTGATTTCATAGCATCATCCTATGCTGTAAGGGTTATTCTCATTTTAAAGTATAATCCTTCCTCCACTCTACGGTGTTTGTAATTCCATGGAGGTTTCCTGATGCCTCCGGAATCACTGATCCCAAAGTCATCCTGTGCATGGAGTTACTAATTAAAAGCACTCTTCTCCCACTGTACAGTGTTGATAATTCCGAGTTGATTTTCTGATACTGACTGGTGTTTCTGTCTGAAGTATGATCCTGTGCTGAATGGGGTTTCTAATGTAAAAGTACTCTTCCTCCACTCTACAGTGTTTGTGATTCCATGATCGCTTCCCGATGCCAACCAGAATCACTGATCCCAAAGCTTAATCCTGTGCTGTATGGGGTTTTTAATTAAAAAGCCCTCTTCTTCCTCTATACAGTGTTGATAATTCCGAGGTGACTTTCAGGTACTGTCCGGCGTCTCTGTTTGAAGAATGATTGTTACTAACATATTTGTCTGCTTGCGGTCCTGTTTCTGGAGAATAGAGAGTTATAGCAAACCACAAACGGGGCCCGTTAGACCCTCGCATGGATACTATAGCAACGGGCCCCCGTGACCTTGACGCGGTTTAGGAAACGGGAGACGTCAAACATGAAGCAACTTTACCGGGGGCCGGTAGAGATCACTTTGTATGCCCGGCAAACGGTTAGCCTTCCCAAAGGGTAACCAGACTGCTCTGCTTGCGGCGTCGACTTTCCGTTTCTTACTGTAGGACTTTCAGTAAGAAAAATCGTGCTTAGTTGAATAGGTACTTACCTCTAAACAGTCCTGAAGCAGGGGCAAATGTTCTCGATGGAACCTCAGTTGTAGCACAACATCCTCGTTCGATAGTTTTGCGAGGTCAAAATTATGTGCCAGGGCTCGTTGCATTGGCATTCTTCGCTCCCCAAGTGCAAGGTAATATGCCTCAATTGTTCCTTCCACTTTATCCCATTCCACTACACCAACATTCATATTTTCAATTATTTCCATTTGTATTTTTAGTAGAATATTTTATGCAAGAAACTGAACCACAGCTCGCTCAAAATTAATCAAAAACACAATTCCCGTCACTTTAGCGGTAGTATGCAAAGTTTGGTATGACTTTAAACCTCAACGCAACCGGGGGTTCTCCACCATATGTTCAAATTCGCTACAAGAACGGTAGCATCTCGTTTTGCTCGCTCTAACTACCGGTCACGGGCCTCGTTGAGTTGTCGTCACCTGTTGGTTGCTATAACTCTCTAATAACTCGGAGCAGGAAATATTGGGAAGTTCACACCCCGGCCGTCAGGTTGCACCCTTGAGCCAACTCATCCCTTCTGAAATCCTGTATCCTCTGTCGAGCGGGAAGAAGAGGGAGATGGTCAGGGGTGCAACGATATAGGAACTCAAGGTTATTGGGTATAGGCATCTAAACATATAGAGTATATGTGATCTAGGAACCCAGCTGGGCAAACACTCATACCGCTTCTCCTCAACCTCTCTTACCAAACACAGGTACCGGCCTTACAACTCACTCACTCCCCTATTTCTAATATAAAATTTTAAAATACCAAAAATATTCTAAGTTCAAGCATATTGTGATGGTGATCATCACATGGTGACATTGTTTATTGTTGTTTGAAAAATCCCGTTGTTACCTGTTAGGTTTTGTGTTGAAAGTTGGTTAACAAAAATAAAAGCTCTATTTCGGCCGTTATTGCTGTAAATTTGTACATTTGGCGCCCAACGTCTTTCGGAACCGACACCCTGTGAGGGAAGTGAGTGTTAGATGCCACGACGCACAGTATCCACTCGAAGAAGACCCGCGGATCCGGATGATGATGGCTCTGTGACCGACAACAGGAATGATGAAGTGTCTCAGAGGGCCAATGCCGTAGGGTCAGATGTTGGAGCTATAAGGAATCAAGTTGGTGAGCTCATGAATAACCTGTCAGAACCTAATACTCAATCTAATGTTCTTGCCCAACGAATTAACACTATAGAGTCCGACATTAGCTTAATCAAAGTACAACTTGATCAACTTCTTGCTGCACTCAACAATCGAACTGTGCAAGAAGTTCACACCCCACCTGGTCGAGTAGAACGCACAGAAAATTTTGTAGTTGATAACCGTCGAACGAGACATGCGAAGTTCCCTAAACCAGCCAAATTTGATGGTTCCATTTCATGGGAGGAGTATAGAACCCAGTTTACCATTATTGCTGATGCTAACAAATGGAATGATAAGGAGAGAGGAGAACACCTTGTAGCTTCACTCTCTGGACCTCCTCTCTTAGTTGTCCATAACCTTCCTAGGCAACACCAATCAAGCTTCCATAAATTGTCGGAAGCATTTCAGTTAAGATTTGGTTCCGAACACCTTACTTCATTGCTTCACTCTCAGTTGCAGGCCCGCAAACAACGTGACTGTGAGACATTGGCTGAATTGGCAACCGACATAGAAAGACTTGCAAGAGGTGCATTTCCCGATTGTCCACCAGAAGCAGTCGAGAGGATTGCAGTAAGGTCTTTCGTTCATGCCATTAGGGATGCCCATGTTAAGTCGTCAGTCAGCATTTCATCTCCAGACTCAATTAGAGCAGCCTTGAGCAAAGCTCAAAGACACGAGGTTGAACTTTCATCACCAGCTGAACGTAGAACACACAGTTCAACCAAGCTGGTTCAACCAGCACCAACCCCTGGACCCTCTAGGTGTTATGAATGTAAGGGCTTGGGTCATTTCCGGAGAGAATGGCCTAAACGTACCCAATCGGAAAACTAGTAATAGCCGAGGCGACGGGCCATGCCGAGGCTAACACTCCGACTTCTGGCCCTGTTGAGAGAGAAAGGAAACAATCGAGTGGTGCTGTTTTTGTTGAAGTCCTGTTAGGAAAACGTGGTTGTGGGATGCTTATTGATACAGGTGCAACTGTATCCATTGTAAGACCAGATGTTGCACGAACCCACGAACTTGTGATTACTGCACCATCCACAAAATCTCTCCAAACTGCAGGGAATAGTAGCATTAGGGTCATTGGAGAATGTTTTGCCAAGGTAAACATTGCCAACATGCAAGTTGAGCATAAATTTCTGGTTTCTGATATTAAAGACAAAGGAATTTTGGGGTTAGATTTTTTGGAACAAATTGGTGCACGATTGGACTTACCTCTCCAAACACTTTCAGTTCTAAACCAAGATGTACCACTCTGTAGAAGATGGCAGTGTGTAGAGCGAGGTCTCCAATTAATAGCCAATACACAAGACTCCTCATGGATTGATACAGCTCTATCTGATTCAGATTTGCCGAAAGAAGATGACAAATACAAATCAGCAAAAGCACTCCTTTCAAAGTATAGCGATATTTTTGCTATAGGGGATCGACCATTAGGAAGGTGTTCCATTGTATCGCACTCCATTGATACTGGAGACGCAAGACCCATTAAGCAAAATCCTAGGAGAATCCCTTATTCCCAGCAACAACATGTTGACCAATTGGTGAAGGAAATGTTAGATCAGGGTGTAATAGAACCATCACAAAGTCCTTGGGCGTCCCCTATAGTTTTAGTCCCCAAAAAAGATGGCTCCTCAAGATTTTGTATTGATTATCGCCGTCTTAACGCTGTTACCAAGAAGGACTCCTATGCCATTCCATGCATTCAAAGCATGCTTGATGCTCTCAGTGGGTCCACCTGGTTCTGCTGCCTTGACCTGAAAAGTGGATATTGGCAAGTCGCAATGAATGAGTCTGACAAAGAAAAAACTGCATTCACTCTGTATGGTAAAGGACTGTGGCAATTCAACGTCCTACCATTCGGCCTCTCCAATGCTCCAGCTACCTTCCAGAGATTGATGGAGAGAGTCATACCTGCCCATCTTGCCCTTGTTTACCTGGATGACATTATTGTACATGGGAAAGACTTCAATGATGTCATGTATAAATTAGAAGAAGTATTCGAGAGACTTAGGGAAGCAGGATTGCAAATACATCCCAAGAAATGTTCCTTTTTTCGCCAGGAAACTCACTATCTAGGACACATCATATCTGGAAATGGAGTTTGCACAGACCCAAAGAAGACAAAAGCAGTTGAGGAATGGCCTACGCCCAAGAGCAAGACTGAAATCAGGTCATTTATGGGCATGTGCTCTTATTACAGGAGGTTCGTGAAAGATTTTGCAAAGATTGCCCAACCTCTGTACCAACTGATGGATAACCATACTCCTTTTCTTTGGGATCGAAAATGTCATGAAAGCTTCAGCCAACTCAAGAAATCCATGACGTCTTCCCCGATTTTAGCATTTCCTGACTTTCAACAACCTTTTGTTCTCGATTGTGATGCCAGTTCACACTCAGTGGGATCTGTATTATCTCAACAGATTGATGGCGAAGAAAGAGTTGTTGCTTATTTCAGTAAGACTTTAACAGCGCAGCAAAAAAACTATTGTGCAACTAGGAGAGAACTTCTCGCTGCAGTTCTCAGTATTGAACATTTCCATGAGTATCTCTATGGAAGAAAATTCACATTGAGAACTGATCATGCGTCTTTGGTATGGTTGACATCCTTCAAAAGGCCTGAAGGACAATTAGCCAGATGGTTGGAAATGCTCCAGACATATTCATTTGAAATAGTTCACCGATCTGGAAAAAACCACGGAAACGCTGATGGACTTTCAAGACGTCCCTGTGGTGATCAGTGTTCATTCTGTGAGAGGAAGGAAACCCAATTCACAAAGGAGATAAATTTTTTATCCAAAGAAGCAATGGATCCAAAAGCATGGCAGGACAGCGTCATCCAGGAAGTAGTTACCATGTTATGTAAGGGAGTAAGACCAACCCAAGAAACTTTAGCCTCCATGGCCCCCAAAGTAAGGCAACTACTGTCTCGTTGGGACTCCCTGCTGACAAGAGATGGGATATTGTACCACAAGTGGGAGAGGCCCCGTGGAAGAAGTTACTGGCAGGTTGTGGTGCCTGAACATCAAATCCCAGGAGTATTGCAACAAGCCCATGGTAGTGCAACTGGCGGTCATTTTGGATTCTTGAAAACCCTCGGAAAAGTCCGCCAAAATTATTTTTGGCTTGGTATGGCAGGTGACGTAAAAGCTTGGTGCAAAACTTGTGCAGACTGTCAAAGAATCAAAGGCCCCCACAAGAAAAACCAGGCACCCCTTCAACAAATTATGGTTGGTGGACCTTTTGAAAGACTCGGTGTGGACATACTTGGACCATTTCCTAAAACGCAAAGGGGTAATCGTTTTGTATTGGTAATCTCAGACTATTTTACTAAATGGCCAGAAGCCATCGCAGTTCCAAACCAAGAGGCTGACACAGTAGCAACAGTTCTCATTGAGGAAGTATTTAGCCGATATGGGATCCCGAATGAAATTCATACAGATCAAGGAAGAAATTTTGAATCCAAATTGATGAATGAAATGGCAAAGGTCCTTGGAGCACGTCACACTCGATCTACACCTCTCCATCCGCAGTCTGGAGGGCTAGTCGAACGTTTGAATCGAACCATCACAAAATACTTGACAGCGTTCATAAGTGCGAAACAAGATAATTGGGACACATTGCTGCCATTATTCCTATTGGCATATCGGAGCTCTCCTCATATCACCACTGGGTTTTCTCCATCACTTATGGTATATGGTCGTGAGCTTCAGTTACCCGAAGAATTAGTACGACCAGCTATAATGGAACCACAGTTTTCAACTAACTACGCATTCCAGTTACGCAAGGCATTGACGGAAATTCGGGAATTTGCTCAGACAAATATGAAACTGCAAATGAAGAGTCAAAAAGAAAGATTTGACCGGCATGCAAAACCTGTGAGCTTCCAGAGCGGGGACTGGGTTTGGCTTCATGAACCCAAGAGAACTATAGGGCGTTGCCCTAAATTACAGCCCCAATGGACAGGACCATGGACCATCGTTCGGAGGAAGAATGATGTGCTGTACCAGGTGCAGCTTGGAAGAACGAAGAAGTTCATTCATGTGAATCGGATGACCCTTGCTGATGTGAAGAGGACGGGGGTAGTGTGATGGTGATCATCACATGGTGACATTGTTTATTGTTGTTTGAAAAATCCCGTTGTTACCTGTTAGGTTTTGTGTTGAAAGTTGG
The DNA here is from genome assembly GCA_030762985.1 of Adelphocoris suturalis. Classification (NCBI taxonomy): domain Eukaryota; kingdom Metazoa; phylum Arthropoda; class Insecta; order Hemiptera; family Miridae; genus Adelphocoris; species Adelphocoris suturalis. The sequence goes on from CM061042.1 coordinate 136,397,222, forward strand.
TTAACAAAAATAAAAGCTCTATTTCGGCCGTTATTGCTGTAAATTTGTACAATATATATCTTACTAGAATCCTCTAAATATAAGCTCTGTAAAATTATTCCTAAGATGTTGTTTCCTCAGTTGAAAGATTTACTATGGCATAATACCCATTCAATGAGAGTTCTCCTTTAGGTACCATATTAATTTCCTATCTTCCAAAAATACTCGACGGTTTCCATAGGGTAGGCTCAGCAGGCTATTTATGCTTGCGGGCATGTTCGGAAATTATTCAGAATAGGGTACTCACAAGCAGGCAGTCTCGCCCGTGGGCATGTTCAGTATCCAAAGAATACTCTGAGAATATTCCGAAGGTTACGCTCAGCAGGCTATTTTAGCTCTCGGGTGTCAGAAATACTTAGTAGATAACCGAATGTTTGCTCCATTTACAAAAATATATTTAAATTTCAGAACAATAGAAATTTATCTAAGTCTTGATCTTCTTGCAGATTAAGCTCAGCAGGTGCTCCACCTCGGGGGTATGTTTCTGAGGGCTAGTAGGTAATCTCTCTCCCATTTAACAAATGAATATCATCACGCCGAACGCATACAGAGTAAAAACATAAGTACTGATAGTATGACAGACTAGGAAGTGACAAGTATTTACGAGCGTAACAATGATCCTTTGCTGAATGGGGTTTCTAATGTTGTGACAGTACCCTGAGGGATACAACTTGTACTAATACATTTATGTGCTATGTTCGGAGAAGATTGATTTTCCGGTTTTTGGATCCTCATCTATCGCCAAACGCAGCATTTCAAGAACTTGAGCATCACGCCCGATGCCATAGCGACGGACGCGCATTCTCTTGGATTCTGACGGAAACTGTCACAATGTAAAAGTACTCTTCCTCCAGTGTATGGTGTTTGTAATTCTGAAGTGGCTTCGTGATGCCAACTGGGGTCGCTGATTCCAAAGCGTCATCATATGCTATTTATAATCCCGAAGAAATTTCCTTTCTCTCTGTACAGGGTTTGTAATTCTGAGGTGATCTTTTCCTACCGTCCTCAAACCTCTTCCCACGAATTTCACTAAATTCAATCAAACCAGTTTGAGTCATTCACTGATTGGAGTCACAACAGTGACCTTTGGCTTCTATTTTTCCTTACAAATGTTCCACTCTCTTTTTCTCATAGTACCAGCCGTAACTGTTATACAGGGTGCGGCAGAGAGGTTTTAAAAAAAAAAATCGTAAAATAGTTAATTTTTACTCAAAAACAAATTTATTGATGCAGTCAGGTTCGCAAGGAAATAGCATTTGAGACAGTCAAGTGTGAAAAATCACATCAGGCATGTGGTGGCCGAAATTGTTGATGCAGTGCTGGAGGTGTTCTTGGGCGTTATCTCCAACATACTCTCTCAACTTGGGCGACTTCCACGCGAATTGCGTCCTTCAATTCGTCCAGAGTTCGGGGCTTGTTCTCGTATACTCTAAGCCTTGAGGTGTCCCCATAAGAAAAAATCGCATATGGATAAATCTGGGGACCGAGGAGGCCAATGAACATCGCTAAACCTGGAAATGAGGCGACCAGGGAAGAGAGGGCGAATATCGTCCATTGATGCTCTGGCTGTGTGGGCGGTCGCCCCATCCTGCTGGAACCACACACGTCGGGTTGGAACACGTCGCCGTCGTAATTCAGGGAAAAAGAAGTTGGTGATCATTTCGATGTAGCGTTATGTTAGAAAGAGTCTACGCGAACTTCCAAGAACGCCTCCAGCACTCCATCAACGATTTCGGCCACCACGTGACCGATGTAATTTTTCACACTTGACTGTCGCAAATGCTATTTCCTTGCGAACCTGATTGCATCAAGAAATTTGTTTTTGAGTAAAAATTAACTATTTTATGATTTTTTTAAAACCATCCGTCCTCTCTGCCACACCCTGTAGATATCTTCATTAGGGTGCCCGCTATTTTTATTCGCTTCATAACAAAAACCTACGCCGGTAGCTCGATTTTGGTTTTTAAAATACGTTTTTTTTTGCCAATATCAGACTTTAGAATATAACTTTTACAAACTTCTTTGTAAATTTGAAACTTCGTATACCTACTTAAGTTTTCAGGGTCGCTGAACTCGGTTTTGCTGTCAAAAAATAAATTTTTTGAAAAGTAACGGGCATACACTCCTAAAATAATCAGCCAAATACATAACAAACATAATTTTTAACAAAAGAAAAGCTAGCTAAACCAATGATTCTTGAGGTGATCATTTTTATGAAGAATAAAAATTATGTTTGTTATGTATTTTACTTATCATTTTACTTGTGTGTGCCCATTACTTTTTCAAAAAATTGGGTTTTTGACTGCAAATACGAGTTCAGCGACTCAATAAACATAAGAATACAAATTTTCATTATTTTTACAATTAATTTTGAAAAAATTTCCATTTTTGATATGATTTTGACGATTTTGAGATACCAAACTATCAAAAGTTGTTGCTGTCGACTTGTTTTGACTGCATATTCGAGTTCAGCGATCCCAGAAACGTAAGTATACGAAGTTTCACAATTTTACTAAGAAGTTTGTAAAAGTTATATTCAAAAGTCTGATATTGGCAAAAGAAAGGGTATTTCGAAAACCAAAATCGAGCTACTTGCGTAGGTTGTTATGCAAAAAACGCTGCAAATTATTTCACAAAGGTTTATTATTTTTTCAATTGAGTATGATCGTAGTTTTAGTTGGCTTGCGTACGTCATAAACTCGGTATGACGTAGTTTTAGTTGGCTTGCGTACGTCATAAACTCCTCGGCGTGTCCTTTTTCGAGTTGCCACAACCTATACTTCTATAATAAATTATATAAGTATGTTTATATTTCTCGATTTGAGCTCCTATCTATTCAAATAATCATTGCCTTAATAATATCATTATCTAAGTACGTACAAATAGTGACGTTCCGATACTGGTTTTGATTCGATATTTGATATCGGTACAATATCGAAAAAAAGTATCGATATTTCGATATTATTGAATAAAAAATATCGATACCACTAGTATCGGATCATTCGATATCAATGACCAAGTAATGGGTTTTTTTTTTTTTTTTTTTTTTTCAATTTCATGCTGGAAAGGGCACGGAAATCATAGCTTCATCAACTTTATTTTATATTAGCTTTTTATTACATATATTTAAACTTTGACTTATTTAACTCAGAAATGTAAAAAAACTGACACAACCTACTATCTACTAACAATATTAAATTTATTTTCATTATATTTTATTTACGTAAATTGAAAAATGTGCATATATATATTGTTATAATCGTCCATGTAAAAAGAAAACAACAACTTTTGAAATTGAATAATTGCCATGGTCATGGCACCATCATCCGTGGCCCATGTCCCTCTATCCTGTTTCCTCCTGAGGTTTGTCACCTTACAAGGGTTCTGCTTCCACTTATTCCCTTCACCTCTTCAACGCTCAAATTTCCACAGCCCAATATTACATATCAGTGATTCGATCCGATATCCGATCCGATAGAAATATCGAAAGTATCGAAAGGAAAGTATCGATATCAGTAAATATCGATAGTATCGAAACGTCACTACGTACGAAAAGTCGAGAGGATTTGTTATTAAATAAGCCCTGGAGGTACTCCCTAGGTCTCGTTACCTCACAACCGGAGGTTCACCGCCCTATTACGCTTACACTATCATATCACTCATATTTTTCCATCAACATTCATTTGAAAGTTGTGCATTTTGAGATGAGTGAATTTTGTCCTAACATGAGAATAATAATTATTAGGTCATGCAGTTGTGGTCGTGCATGATCTGGTCCTAAAGTGTTCTGTTGCGAAGTCCTACTGCCCATTGTTATCCTAACCGTGGAATATTAGCTTGCGCAGTTGTGGTTGAGCAGGTTGGAGTTTTAACACGTCAGTCTAACACTCAAACCTCGAAAAAGACACTTTTTCGCCAGTTTTTGGTCCATGGCATCTATGCGAGTAAAGCGATCGGGATGGTTAAACGTTAGGACCAACTAGACCCCAAATGGAGTCTATGTGCGAATGAACGGGTTTTTTAAGTCAATTCTTAGGCCTTTTATGGCCCGGACGGCGGACGGACATTTCAAATTTGGATTCTACGCACCTTGAAACGTAAAGTGACAAAGTTTGAGGGGGAGTTATAAACATTTTTTGCTACACGATCACATAGGCTTATTATTGGAAATAATAAACCAAAATCTATCTTCATCCATCGGTCTTATTACAATTTGCGCTTCCCTATTTCTAACTTAATTAAAAACATTGTGTATGATTGTATGTAAATTAACTGACTTGAAAATTTACTGTATATGACGCAGTTTTCTAAAAGTAAAGAATAGAAGTTTAATGATGGTAATCATTCTATGAAATCATCCCACCAATAATTATCCACGAATAGGTTGTAGTTATGAATGCATAGTCATTGAAGCATGGCCTTGGAGCTAATCTAAATTGTCTTCAGTTAACTACATCGTTAATTACATCGTAAGTAGTTATTATATTAACTTTAATTGAGGTTCTTCAGCCTGTTTTAATCGAAGTGTTATTTGTTTCACAAATACTTGAATGTTTTCATTTATCAAAACTGGTGACCTCCCAGTTTGCTCCACGGATCTATTCTGCTTACACTTTCGAATTTCTAACATTAATTTAGGATTTTCAATTCTCAGCACATGTGCTAATGGAATGGGTTCAATTACATTTTCAATATTTGAAGCTACTATTAATGGAATTCAAAATAATTGATTGTTTGAAAAACAAAATGTTGATGTAGTATGCTTGCATGAACATCATTAAAATGAAAATAGATTTTACAGGACGGGGGGGGGGGGGGGGGGGGGATTAGATGCAAATAAAAAATATTTAAATAATGGTAATTATAATTATTTGAACAAAATAACGTAAAGAAAGTAATTTAATAACATTTTGCATCGTGAAAAGAAGAATTTGAGAGGGGAAGGAGGGGAGTGCACTAAATGCTGGCTACTGCCTGCCGCTAAGACCCATTTATCAATTACAGCGGTAACTTCCAGACCACCTCAGGTAGATACCTAGAGGTTACCAAAACCTATTGAACAAATTTGGTAGGGCGTTTATCAATCATCTTTATGCCCTCAGGTAGCTACCTGCAGATAGCTAACTGCTGAGATAACTTCGTCTGTGGGGAAAAAGGGGTACCACTTGTAACAGAGTTACCTCCTGAGAGGTCCACCAAGCTCCCGTCAGAGCACCAGAGATAGCGTTGGCGGCGTCCCGTTGAGGAATCAATGGGAACCACGTGCTGTTCTCGATCGTTTTAGACAGCTGGTTTGGCGTCGGATGATTTCCTGGTGACAGGAATATTAACCTTCCCCGAACATGGCTCATTAAAAGCTATGACTAGGGGTGGTATCTCTCTGACGGGATGCCTGTTACCCTCCTCTACCTTTTTATGAGGATTAAGGCCCCCATTGCACCTCTGATGGGGGGGGGGGGGGGGCACCTAAATTCCTTATATGGTAGCAGAGCGTGGTTTGGATTATGCACAGCTGACGCCTAGTAGTCCAATCCACTATTTTTGGGGCGTTAATGTTTCAGAAGAAACATGGCCCGGGGTTCCAGAAGGAATTCCCATTATCACCCTTTGGTATAAAAATAATTTCATTGGTCTTTGAATTATAATTTCTCTTTCATTCCCCTTTTATATTTTATATACCATATTTTCTTTCAATTTTATGCCACCTGAGTATTGCTATAATGTCAATTACCAGGTTAGTGCACAATTTAAGTCCCCTAAGTTGGGCAAATTCATTTTATATTATTTAAATTTTTTCGCCACCTGAGTATTGCTATATGTCAATTACCAGGTTAGTGCGCCATTTAAGTCCCCATAGTTGGGCAATTTAATTTAAAAGTCCCCAATGTTGGGCAAATTAATTTCTATATATATTTTGATTTCCTAAGGTATAAGTCTCCATAGTTGAGCATCCGTTTTGTCCCGATTGTTCAATGAAGATACTTCTTATGAAGCTTCATTGACAATCCAGTTTTAATTTCTATTCCCCCATCCAAAACTCCAATGCAGCTATTTATGATTGAATGAGCATTAGTTCTCAGCTATTCACTATTCCACCCAACTACCATACTTGATCTTCAATCAAGTATGTCTTTAAGGGGAGGAGTGTAACAGAGTTACCTCCTGAGAGGTCCATCAAGCTCCCGTCAGAGCACCAGAGATAGCGTTGGCGGCGTCCCGTTGAGGAATCAATGGGAACCACGATCATTTTAGACAGCTGGTTTGGCGTCGGATGATTTCCTGGTGACAGGAATATTAACCTTCCCCGAACATGGCTCATTAAAAGCTATGACTAGGGGTGGTATCTCTCTGACGGGATTGCTCTTTACCTCCTCTACCTTTTTATGAGGATTTAGGCCCCCATTGGACCTCTGGGGGGGGGGGGGGGGGACCTAAATTCCTTATACACTACTACAACAATGATTTCCCCACAAAATAGCCTTACAACACTGGTATTTTTAGTTCTTCGTGACGTCCATGGGTAAAAAGTAGATAGGTATAGCACAACACAACAACAACACTCCTGTCCTTTCTGTTTCATCTCTGATGCCAAGGGATCTCGATTGTCATTTTATGCTACATTATTAGGTAGCAACTACTCACCAAGACCATAGAAGTCTTTTCAAAGCAAAACCCAGTAATTAAGTCAGCGCAAGCCCGTTGCTGAAGTTGTTTGAACTTTCTTTCAATCAGTGGTATGAGAAAAGTTATGGTGATTAGGTACATCTGTATATAGGTACTTTTCTCCACCTTCACCGATTTACAATCCAATCCCAGACAACCAGGAACCCCAAGCCCGAAAAATCAAGCGAAGATGAACTTTCCTTTTTAATTTTTTCGTTTCATTTGTGAAGTTTTATCGAAGTGTTTGATTTTGTTTTTTCAGCCAATTCAATGACACTTCTATTTGTTATTTTTGACTAAATTAATTTGATGAACATCTAAATTTTGTTTAAATATAGGTACGTACGGTGTTGGTACGGCAGGTTTAAGGATTGATGTACGAGAATGTACGGTAATTTGGAAGAGATTGGTACGGTACTGGATGTCCATGAGTTGGCAACTCTGCTGTAAAGGAAGAGTACTCTAGCATTAGAAAGCACGTACAGCATAAGATGACGCTTTGGATTAGAATGAACTCATTAAGGGCCCGTTTATCAATTACAGCGGTAACTTCCAGACAAACCTCAGGCAGATACCTAGAGGTTACCGCAACCTATCGAACGAATTTGGTAGGGCGTTTATCAATCAACTGTATGCCCTCAGGTAGCTCCCTACAGATAGCTAACTGCTCAGATAACTTCGTCTGTGGGGAAAAAGGGGTACCACTACAACAACAAAGATTTCCCCACAAAATAGCCTTACAACACTGGTATTGTAGATAGTTATAGCACAACACGACAACAACAACACTCCTGTCCTTTCGGTTTCATCTCTGATGCCAAGGGATCTCGATTGTCATTTTATGCTACCTACATTATTAGGTAGCAACTACTCACCAAGATCATAGAATCTGAGCGTAAGGATATCTGCGATATGAAATTGTTTCTCAGACTGCGGGAATCTAATTTCCCTTCAATCAACTCCAGCACAAACATCGTCGTTTCTTTCGATAGTCGTAAACAGGTGTGAAAATCGACATCATCGAGTTAAAATAATCCGGACGTGGACGAACCGTATAAGGTCATCGTTCGTATTCTAGAAATTGAACGATTTCCTCATCCGAAAAATCGGAATCAATCAAGTTAACATCGTTGTACATTATGACTTTATATTGCTATTACTATTAAACGTTGTAACCTCTCTACAAAACTTTATCCACCGGATAAATTGCTAACTGAGGGAGATGAGTCCCAGGTAAGGATACCAAGCAGGTAGCAGCTGTATCTTGCAGATAAATGTGAGTTGTTGCCAACGAGAAGTTGTCCAAGACCAAGATAGAGGGACGCACACACTGATAGGAGGAGGGGGTTAGTCCTCCCCTTCCAAATGACAGTTGATACTCAGAGAATTAACCAGTTCATTAGAAATAGTTCGCGGTCACTACATTTACCAGACACTAGATCTAAAAACTTGATCAATTTGAAAATGCCCAAAGCTAAGAACGACCCTGGCACAAATTAATTACATTTAGTATAGAAGTATACCCGCTTTTAATAAACTACCAACTAAGCTCAATAAAAATCACTTTAAACCAATAGCGAATTTGAAAAATATAGAACTAGAGAAGTATTTTCTAAGCTGACTTAGTACCTACCTGTAGTAAACAATATTTTAGTGAACAATTAAATTTTAAAATAAGTTTTACGATGCTTTTAGTTTTTAAATTTTGCTAATTTATTCAACAAAACAGCAGGTACCTATGTTAACATCCTTCTAGCATGGAACATGCTTTAGTTTTGGACTAACTAGCGAAAAACATTACGCCGATGTGTCACGAAATTTTTGACATTGAAAATGTCTTAGTTGACGGGTCAACCGGAAATTTTGTTACGCTAAGGAGACACACAACCTATAAACTAGTTAGGTGTTGTTATGATTGTGAATACTAGCTATGAAATTACTGAGCAACCTATAAACAAGTTAGGTATTAGTAGAGAGTTCCTGGTTGATCCGTCAAACACAATACGTCGTGTGGTATCGACTATACGGCGCCGTAACTCTGACGCAATGAGTCACGGTGAAGCCGATTTCACATGGAGCGGTATGTCCGGAGACGGAAAGACGGAACGCAATGTGATTGGCTGTTGGGACAACAGTTGAGGATGGTGGCAGCCATGTTGCCGTCGGCGCTCGGCGGTAGAAATTTGTATACCGTTGCCGCTTGCCATCGAGCGGAGCGCAAGCTCATTGGACAGGAATGTTGATAACCTCAAGTAGAGGTTTCAGATCAGGTAGGATGGTTATGATTCCGTTCACCAAGGTGCCGTTTTCATGTGAACAACGTGACGCATTCCGCCGCCCCCTCCACTGGATTTTTCGGCCTTCCGTCTTTCCGGTTGTACGCTCATACCGCTCCATGTGAAACCGGCTTGACGCATCCTTCCGTACAGATAGGTTAACGGATCGCAATCCGGAAAAAACGTAATCGTCTAAAATAATCTCCTTCCATGGACAAATCACCTTCTAGGGGTAATTTCCTCCTTCCATGGATTTAGCGTTACAACTAGATCCGTTAAGGACTTGATGTGACTTTAAGTTGCGGTAAAGTTTCTCGTTTCCGCTCGCCGTATTGAGACCGACGGATCTCTAAGAAGTCTATATTGTTATGGTTGTGTACTAGCATTGAAATTACTGAGACATTTTCAATGCTCATAGCTCTTCTCTCACAAGAGAGTAAGTACGATGAAATCGGCCTGCCGCGTTTTTGGGTAGTTTCATCAAGTTGAAAGCCTCTTATGGCCTGGTTTCAAATGTCAACGATGGAAAACGGGGGAGAGTCCAAAGATTCCAAATCGTATTTTTTTCCTTAGAGTCTTCCAATCAAATTTCAAATTCCCAGGGTGAATAGGAGAAAATCTAGATAAGTCAGAAGATCTGGTTGGAACTCGTCCTTGCATTTGTCTTATAATGTCCTGGAGAGTCACCCTATCAAATTTCAACTCCCTTGGGTGTCCAGGAGAGAATATTTCTTTTGATTTTCACGTACAACCAAGCCGTTGCTGGGGAAATGAAACTTTATTTTTCACCGGACACAAATCGTTCTCCACTCGTAGGAAAGCTCTCGATTTATCACGCATTTCTTTCGTACTTGTTCTTCTATTCATGTCGTAGTTTTATATTTATTTATGTTATAAATATAGTAAATAATGCCACTTGTTTTATTTTCACTTGGTTGAGAAGTTAATCTTGGTTAGAGTAATATTGTAGACACGCATCATAACAGAAAATTACCTACTTAGGTACTCTGTTCTAATTTCGATTAGTAAAACATGTATGTCGTAGTTTTAAATTTATTTACATTTACGAATCAGCGGGAAGGAAGCATGTTCCATATTTTCCGTTTATTATCAAGATTTGATTATCATGCATCCAAGGAGTTTTCTTGGATATTAAAATGTTGGCTGGTGCCCATCCCCTATCTCAGATATTTCTAACATATTGGGAATTAATAAAATCTACAATAGGTAATTTAGTATTTTATTTTTCCTGGAATTTCCTCTTCTTGATTATTTTGTAACTAAAGTGTTGTGTATTTGTAATGTGTTATCGTGTAGAAAAAAAAAAGAATTTAAATATTAGAAAAGTGTGAAAATGTTTTATTTTTACATTCGTATGCATGATGTAAACATCTAATTAAACTTATTTATATTTCTAGTGTTGCTGGTGTATTTTTCTGAAAATTTGAACGAGATGGCATCAAATCATTGGAAGTAAGAAATCTGCGGTAACTCAAACTCCTCTATTGTACAGCTAATAAGAATATAGTGAATAATGGATGTTTGTTTTTTGAATTTCCAGGTTGTTATCGAGGCAGCAATACTTTGATAGCAAAGGGATGTTTATATCATTGATATTCTCAGTACCTATCTTACTAAACTGCATGGTTATGATGGTGAGTCAGTCAATAAATTACTTGTTTAATTAGTAAGTTATTACATAGGAATTTTATAAGTATTACCCACGTATCGTTTTAGCATGGAACATGCTTTAGCCTTCAACTAACTGCCCAAAAACGTTACGCGGAAGTGTCACGAAATTTTCTTATGATTTTCACGTACAACCAAGCCGTTGCTGGGGAAATGAAACTTCTTTAGTTTTCATCGGACAAAAATCGTTCTCCATTCGTTGGAAAGCTCTCTATTTATCACGCATTTCTTTCGAACTTGTTTTTCTATTTATATCGTAGTTTTATATATATTTATTGTCTTTTATATATATTGTTGTCTCTTGGTTGAGAAGTTAATCTTGGTTAGAGTAATTGTATACGCGCACCATAACAGAAAATTACATACCTAGTAGGTAATTTCGACCAGTAAAATATCTATGTCGTAGTTTCAGCGGGAAGGAAGCATGTTCCATGTTTTAGTATTTTAGCCGAAGGCTCAAAGCCTTCTTTTGAATTAAAACTTTATGTAATAATTCGCAGCGTTCTTAGGTATAGTCTAACTCCTAAACAATCAAACATCAACTGCCTACTTTATCATACTACATATGATTTCATAGGTGGGTTATACAAATGTCGAAACTGATTATCAAGATTGTTGGTTAAACTGTTCAAAGAGTAACATCGCTACACGCAGATACATTGTGACATGGATGTGTTTTTGGCTTTCCTGGTTACTACATCACCTAGTTTAGTAAACCATGTGTGAGAAAAATCAACAGAGTATTAAACTAGGGAGCAAACCCAGCAGAATTGGTCCAGTGAGAATCCCAACTAGTTTGTAGTTTGTATACATAAGCTAGGACTTCTCAGGAGGCGGAAATTGGCTCATTGAAATGTGGAGTCATGTGTAATACAGTCGCACTTTCCGAATTAGCGTTCAGATTTTGTACGTTGTTGAAATTAGAGTGTTCCCGTGTACCTACTTAGTTAAGTTTTGGTTTGGAGTATCCCACTGATTAACTTTTTTTCAAATACAATCGTGTTGTGTTTGTGCACAACATATTTGGTGCAGTCAGTAGGACTCAAACCTACACTCCCAAAAGGTCAGACCTGTGACGCGGAATGTAGGTTTGTGAGCGTGACATTCTGGTTTTCTACGTTGTTGAAATTAGAGTGTTCCTTGTGAATCAGACTTCAGAAGATATAGCACAAGCTCTCCTTCAGCACTTTGGTCACTGCGGTGCACCCAAGCAACTTCTTTCTAATCAAGGAGCTAACTTCACATCTGAGCTTGTGACTCACTTCCGTCAATTTTTCAAGGTGAACCGTATTCGCACCACAGCCTATCATCCAATGTCCATTGGCAAGGTGGAACGAATCCATCACACAATGGCAGACATTCTGTCACACTATGTAAATACAGCACAGAACAACTGGGATGAGTTGCCCCTTGTGCAAATGTTGATTAACTCTAAAATACATACCGCTACCAAGTTTTCCCCATGTGAAGTGGTCAATGGAAGGGTTATGAGACTCCCGACACCTTCTGATATGGACCTGGGAGAGGAGGTAGAACCCTATGTAAACCATGTGGAGCAGCTAAGAACACTTTGGAGGCAATATGGCAGAAAATATTGGCAGCATAGCAGTTAGCAACTAGGAAGCAGGCTGCCTACTATAATAAGAAAGCCACTAATCCAAGTCAACTTACAAAATAGAGGACAACCCCCCTCAGATCTAAATGTCACTCTACACATTCGGGGGATACAAAAACTCAAGTAGGTAAGTACACAGGAACACGCTAATTTCAACAACGTACAAAACCCAAATACCTACATTCCTCACACCACACTACATTCCGGGTCACAGGTCCGTCCCCCCCATTCTCTCCTTCCTCGTTGCTGGGTGACGTTCCCTTTCTCGCTTTCATCACCTTACGAGCCACCTTGTTGCTGTTAAATGTTTTCTGTCCACAGCATAACAACGATAATTTGCGAAAATTCGTTCATGCGATCATGCTGCATAACTGGAACTTTAATTTAAAAATAGTAAACGATACGTTTTTAGACCAATGAGGTAATCCGTGTTTAGCTATGTGCAGGGGTGGACCGTTCTGGGATTAATGATACAAGGATCGGATCCGCAGTGGGATCAGTACGTATTGTTACCCACTCCCATTTTTACCGATCCACACGGATTGGATCAAAATCATTGTGATCGCACTAATGTGTTGGATCTGCTCGCAGAGTAAAGTAGGAGTTGATTGATCTGGAATTTGCTTCATTACGTCGAGGCAATGACTGAAAAAATTTGGAAGTCCTGCAGTATGATTGGATGAGCGAACTTTTCCTAAATTTGTAATGTAACGTTATTTAGAAATTTGAACACTTTGAGTGCTAAAAAATTGTTAACTATGTACCAATTTTATGGCAAAAAACTTGATCTAATTCTAAATAGTAGACTGCGATTCAAAAATAAATTTTGGAATTTTAGATTTTTTGCAGTTTTATGGACTTTAAAGCAAACATTTATGAAATTTAAGTACATCATTCAGCATAATTTTATACATACATTTTTTTAATGTTCTAATTTTGTCGATACACTTTTTTTACACGCCTAGTAAACATTTAGGATTATTGTCTCCAGGATTTTCAGATTTAGTTACACAATTTCCTTATCATTGAAGCCACTACACAATAAGGTATCTCTCCTTCAATCCAATGGTTTATCTAGATTTTCGCTACTGATTCATAGCATTGAGGAAACTTGCTGGTACACTTGAAGGATTCGTGGGGTTAATTTATTCAGGATTTTATTCGATCCGTGAAACCGGTGGATTGGCCCATCATCTATGAGGCCCGTATTAACCCCCCAGCGCCCAACGTCACCTACAGGTGACGCTTTTTTGATGACGTTTAAATGCTGCTGGTAATGGTTTGGGTACTTGATTAGCATATTTTCACCTCCTTCAAGTATCCATGAATACAGAAAACCAAGAAGAAGTTCGTTTGAAACCTATGGATCAAGTTTGTCAGGGCTAAAGTTTGTTTTATCACCATTTTCTGGCGCCTGCTGAGTTAGCTCTCGTTTTTCGTTCACCATGCCCAAAAAACGGTTTGTATTCCAACTGCTTTCACATTTTTGTGTAATTAGATAGTTATTTGAACGAGATCTGTTTGAATATTCGTGAATGTATCTGGGTTGGAAGGAAAAATGAGCTGTAAAAATGGAGTGTCACCCGCAGGTGACGTTGGGCACTGTAGCAACTTGAACGTTCATCTGTTGTAGGAGCTCGGCATTGGTAATTCACATTCGTGTTACGTGTTTTGGGCTACTGCCTTTTCAATGTTCAGCTCGTTATTCTCATTTTGTTGGCATGCCAAGTAGGATTTTCATGTGTTTTATGTGTACCTACGTTTCATTTCATATGTACCTACCTGTTTTGAGGAGTTCCATGTGTATCTCACCATAGTGAAAACCCTAACTTGTTGCAATAGCATACAACGCGTTTTGACCAAAACATTGGATCATTGCGAGTGAGCGTGAAGGGCAGAAGTGGCGGTGCCCAATGTTTGCTTTTGGACTGGATGCTGCCTGTCAGAATGTGTGGCTGCTCTATAAGTTAACAACAAGAGAAAATAAGGCGATAACCTACTGTGAATTCCGAAGAGCAGTAGTTCAGAACTGCCTCTTCAATCTCGGCTCCAAGCCTATAAATACTATTGAAGAATAGAGAGAAAAAGGATATTACTAGTGACCCAGTACACGTAAGAGTGTCTTGCCAGCAAAGGAGGTGCAAGCAATGCCATAAGCAAACCCGTTTTATGTGTGAAAAATGTGCAGTAGGATTGCATATCCATTGCTGGTATGACTATCATCGCAAATTGACCAACCAATGAAGTGACTTTTTATACTCCATTCCATTTTCTACATATTGTTTCATTTTCAAATAGGTATTTTAATTAATATTGTGTACATTCATAAGAATGAAACGTTTTCAGATCAGAAACCACCAGTTTACTTCATTTGCCATCTTATTTTCCCGGGTGCCCAATGTCACCTACAGGTGACGGTGTCATAAGGGGTGGGGCGAAGGGGCGGGGGTGGTAAAAACACATTCAATGTTCTATTTAGAGCCTAAGTAGATGGAAAAATATGAAAATTTTGAAATTCCTCTGGTAGGTCATCTTTGGGCGCTGGAGGGTTAAGTGCTCCTCGTCTATCTTTAAGCACGAAGACTTGAAATTTCATCTGTGTTAGTTTTTATTTAATTTAAATTTTATCTCTTATGCAGGCAAGCTGGCTGTGGGAATCAAGTCAATTGATGGTCCAGTTGAAGAGTGCTCAACTGAAACAGAGAAAGAAAAGGTCCAGCCTGGAATTGGAAGGCGAAGGCGATTCTTCCAAGGAGAAAACAAGCTAAGCAATTTATTGATAGATCCAAGATCCCAATCATAACATCACGTATATCCTAAGCTACTCCACCATCTAAAACTGATAATATAATTGACCTTTGGAATTGATACTAGCGTCCCGTTTTTGTAAAACGCAATCGATTTATATTGGTGTGCGTAAATTTTAAATTGCTGACCATTTTACTTCCAGAAATGTTATGTAGGCTCTCAAGTTACATTGAGTTTTTATTCGAAAACTTAGATAATTTTATTGCTTAAGCTACCAACCATAATGTAAAAATTATATGTCTGGTGTACACCATACAGCAGGGTGGATGGAATAATGTACAGGCTAACGCATTTATTTGAATTATGTTTTGTTGTGAGTTATCTGTTTTCACTCACATAACTCGGTCAAAAAATGTTTAAAAACGGGATTTTGACAAGCATCTGTCCCTTTGAGTTGACCTAATTTGTATCTTCTGATCTAACGTACTTGAATGTCAGTTTGCAATCTTATCTCTCGAGATTAGCAGTTTTCCTTGGAAAACAGGTCCTAGAAGGTGACTAGTTGAAATTTTGTTTTATTTTGTACTGATTCCTACAGGGGATCAACATGAATCGTTGAGCCAAAAATGAAGTTGAAATATTTGAATTGAACCTACGATATAGGCGGAGGATTTCCCTTGTCGATGTGGGTGAATTTCAAGTTGTTGTTGCTTCTTAAGATAAGGTTACTATGGATACGTATTCCGACGAACATGTTTTTGGACGAATTCGTTGCAAAGAATCGTCAGAAAAAGGTAGGATGGGAGGATACACTGACTGCAGTTTTTGATAGTCAGGACGTTTCTCTCCATCACGGAAAATGGACAACGGTGATTTTGTTGTATTTGTTTTGGTAGTCCCTAGTTTCTTGTTTTTGCTATGAGATCACATTTATAAAGAAGAAGTAATCAAAACAACAAAAAAATGATAAAAAAAACATGATAGTTAAACGTACTTACCTACTGGTAGAATTTTTTCTACTGTTGAGTTCCTTCTCAACTTTCTATTATTTTGTTTCTCATGTCCCTCAAAGACCTATTGTAAAAACACTAGACTAGGTATGTAATTAATTTATTAACATCCATGGCAATAGAAGAAAAACGTGAAGAACGACGAAAAAAGCATGAAACGAAAAACGGAGTTCCCGCACAAAATAGGTAACTAGGTAACACGTTGTCTGGACTCGTTTGCGATCTCACTTGGAAATAACTTGCATAACGAAATGGGGAAAATTGGCAATGTTACCTTTCTCTCAAAAAATGAAGATCATCCTTGAAATTAGTGAAGATCGTGACGGGTTCAGCGAGTGCCACCACTCTTCGATCAACTGTCTGTCCAACATGCCCCCGGCCGGCTCCATTTACTTTTATATCATACACATACCGAAGACCCATGGCCATTGCCCTCTTGTGTCATAATTCCATTGAGTATCATACACATCATCATCATGGGGTGTGTCTGAATCGGATGCGGCATGCTTCTTCGTATACAGGGTGAGTCTCTCGCAAATGCAAAAAAACATTTGGGTAAAACTACATCAAAAATGGAGTAAAATGCCGCCGACTGCATATTTTTATCTCAATCCGTTCTCGAGATATGATTTTTTAAAGGTTTTTTCAGGAAAACCGTGTTTTTTTTTCCTTTTAAACTCAACTTTCTTCACTTTACTTCATTTAATTTTAATTTTTGACCACATTTTCGGAATCAGCACTAAATTTACTATAAGAATAGTGTACTTGGGTTCTTGAAAAGTACCATCCAAAGGCCCTCACATCAGCTCAAACATTGACGATTTTGAAAAAAGAATATTTCTGAAAATCTTTAAAACTTTACTACTTTTTTAAAAAGAATCCTAGAAACTGGCAAATCTCATGAAAGCTGCTTCGTCTAATACTCTTTCCAACGGTATAATCAAGTTTACTTTTATTTTGTTATTTAGTGGAGAAAATGATGTTTTAATGTTAAAAAATGTGGGTTTTTCAATGAAATCGTTGGTTTTCTCGAAAGATGACCCTCCATGAACCTACGAGTATGGGGTCGGTTTCTATGTATTTTTTCACGCTGTATCGAGTGGTAACATTTGTAGATCTCTCCAACTCCGTTATAACCGAGTTTTACACTTAAAATTGCAAATGTTTAGTTTGTTTGTTACGATTAAATGTATGTGTGTTATGGGGTAAAACTAGTTAATTAAAGTGTAAAACTCGATTATAACGTAGTTGAGAGATCTGCAAGAGTTTCCATTCGATCCAGCGAAAAAAAATACATAGAAACCGACCCCATACTCGTTGGTTCATGGAGGGTCATCTTTCGAGAAAACCAACAATTTCATTGAAAAACCCACATTTTTTAACATTAAAATATTATTTTCTCCCCTAAATAACAAAATAAAAGTAAAATTGATAATACCGTTGGAAAGCATATTAGATGAAGCAGTTTTCACGAGATTTGCCAGTTTCCAGGATTCTTTTTAAAAGAGTAGTAAAGTTTTAAAGATTTTCAGAAATATTATTTTTTCAAAATCGTCAATGTTTGAGCTGATGTGAGGGCCTTTGGATGGTACTTTTCAAAAACCCAAGTACACTATTCTTATAGTAAATTTAGTGTTGATTCCGAAAATGTGGTCAAAAATTAAAATTAAATGAAGTAAAGTGAAGAAAGTTGAGTTTAAAAGGAAAAAAACACGGTTTTCCTGAAAAAACCTTTAAAAAATCATATCTCGAGAACGGATTGAGATAAAAATATGCAGTTGGCGGCATTTTACTCCATTTTTGATGTAGTTTTACCCAAATTTTTTTTTTTCATTTGCGAGAGACTCACCCTGTATAATTCATGGAGGAGCATTTCTATAAATGGCCGGACACTGCATACTGACTAGGCACTTACTGGCCACATGAAAAAAGGAGGAACCGAGAGATAAGGAAGGTGAAAGGCCGAAGTTTGGTGTTTTGTGTTGAAATCGCATTCAGATCTTTGAGATCGCATATTGGAGGTTGAAAGTGCACTGAGATCGCATATACAACTGGTACCGTTAACTAATACTGTCATCATTGTTCACATTCACTAGTGTGACGTCAGTTCAGACGAATTCTTGTGGAAAAAAACTCGTTTGGTCGCTCGAACAGTTCTGAAGTTCACGCAAGTGTTCGAACAAATCGGTCGCTACCAAAGTAACCACTCTCATTTAAATGCGTACCTAGTTTTTTCGGACGAATCCGTATGAACGCATCCAAAGTAACCTTAGCCTAAGGCAAAGCTTCACTTAGGAATAATCTCAAAAAGCCTAAATTTCCTTTTAAATGTGACGTTTTTCTTTTGTAATTACGTTTCCTTCAAGCTTAGGTTTCATGGGAGAAACTTTAAGAGTTATTAAAAAATCAAATAGATGAAAACAACCCTATTGCGAAGTGGGAACAAAGAAACTTGATCTATTACCGCAAATGTTTCGAATAAAATCCATATAATTTTCAAATGTTTTAAACTGTTGGTACCTTAAGCAATCGGCCATTCTTGAAACAAGTTCTGAATGTATATCCAAAATGAATAATATTGGTAGGTGCCTTTTTTTCTGATTCGTTTCTTTGTGGATGGAAGAACGTCTTGTTTATTTCTCATGATCGTAATAATAAAAATCGCTAATGGCGAGTAATCATGTTATCATTAGTGATTTTACTAGTTCATCAAGATACTTCGAATGTTGTGTTGTAGTTACTTCATTAATAATTCAAGATCTATGCTAACCTTTTACTGGTTTAAGTTTGACCTATCGTCCTCTCATTATAATGTAATGTCTACATTTTCAATGGGCAATGCGTTGTGATGGATAGTGGGGTGAGCGGGGAAACTCTCCATGTGCTCCCGTAGTTCCATGACTCCGAAATCGCATCTAGCGTCTCAGGTGGCAGTACCTGGAACTACTGGAAGCTTTTACACCACAATTACAGCTTGAAGTTTAAAATTCCTTTTCTTTATTTTATCTCCATGATGGGAAAAATGTGGGTACTGTTAAGCTTTTTCTACAATTTCATACAATTCCTACATACACAGTTTATAAATTTTGTGGTAATTTTTTTTCAAAGTATTTTCCCAACCTCACTTGTTTATTGTCTTATATTTTGATTAGGTAAGATCTGTGCTGTTTTCGACAATATTGACTGATTATTCCCAACTCTGCTTTAGTATCCCATTTTGGGAGCGATCACCAACGGTAATTGCAATCGCCAATCGAAGACAGACTGGTGCAGGGAATGCCCCCTCCACTTCCCCTCAGCACCCACTTCACCAATCATCTTCTGAAGCAGGCTCACCTGATTGTTCAACCAAAATCAGCTGTTCTTTCCTTGCTATTGATAAATATTATTCTTCTGCAATTTTCCTACTGAATTCGCAAATTCGGTCAGGTGATTTGATGTAGTGGGTGGTGCAGGGATAGTGGAGGGGGCATTCCCAGCTCCAGTCAGACATCAACGAGCGTGGTGGTCAATTGCACATTCTCTTTTGGACCATCTGTACTGCAATGTGAAGCAGTGGCTGTGGGTTCAGAGTAATAGAGCAACTGGAGTACAAAGAGTCATGCAGAGATTGCGTTGCACACTGTCCACATATCTAACTCGATTGTAAAATGGCTACTGCTTTTCTGAATGAAATCGAGTGTGTTCCTAGCATATTTTTACATGTACTTTCAAGGAAAAATAGAAATTATTTAAAATCATAGCGCATTGCCCATCTTATTAACCTATTTTATTACACTACCATATATTTACAGCCTATATACTTGAAAATTAATTATAGATTCGTTCCAGTGTGTCCTGAATTTGTCAATTAGGTCTGCCTATGGATATATTGTGTTCCAGTGTGGTTACAAATGTTTTCTACTTTTTCCATAATGTGTACCTTCTCATACTGAACAGACACGGACTTCTTGCTTTCAAAAGATCTCACGATTCTCAACAGAAAATTCGAATAATCTCTGCTATGTGTAACCTCCCTAGTTTTTAATGTACGTAAACACAGTTGTCTAGCTTCTGGGGCTCTTTGGAATTTTGGATTTTAAACTTTCATTCGTAGATATAGCTATGAACATAGATGCTTTCAGATCATTGTCAAAGAGCTGGCAGACAATCTCTCATCCAATGGTAATAGCTGTAATATTTGCAGTACCTATTCCAAAAATGAAGAGTTACTTCCACAAGAATGAATGCCCGAAAAAACGTAGGTTTCAATGACTTTTTAAAGCTCTTCCGCATAAATCAAAAATATTTACGAATACATTTGTACTTAATTTAACCTCAACGGTTTCAGCAGTTTGTTTAGTTTTCGCTTTTTTCCTATTTTTCGTAGAAATCCTTTAATTCCCCAATGGAATGCCATTTGAAGGATCGCAGGAAATAACGATCAGTGTCACTTCTTCACAAATCTGCAAAATTCAAATTTTAAACTTTCATGTGCATAATTTTCGGTTTAGGATAAATAATTCTCAACTCCAAATAGTCATTTCATTGAAAAAACACACTTTAGTGAAGAAACCAAAATCAAAACGTTTTACAAAATATGAAGAGAATGGGAAAAAGTCCAGTCATGCAACATGACCCCGATGAGCGAATTTTTGAAGAAATCTTCGACATTTCAGTCGCTATTGATCGTGTAGAGAAATTTTAGTTTATGATTTTGATAGACAAACATGGAATCAAATTCTATCTACAGCATGGTTCTAGGATTGGCTATACAGGGATACTTCCATAAGAGTAGTTCAATCTGAATTTGGACAATGTTTCATGCAAATATTACCGATTTGTACAACTAGCGAACGGCATTATTTCGATTTTTGACTGATTTTTCAACTTTGAAATTTTTGAAAATTTGATACAAATTCTTATAGGAAATTTTACGCTGATTCCGAATATACCATATGTTAGTATGCTGAAAAAATTATTTCGCACAACAAATCGCAAAAAACAGGCTATTTTGAAATTTTTGACTACATTTTTGAAAATTTCAACCCGAAGATGTAGTCCAATCATGCTGGCCAACGAACTTGAACTTTCGTTTTGTGTCCTTAACATTTTAAAATTTGTTTGAAGTTTCTAGCACAATCCTACGGACAGTTATCGTCTGGAATGACACATTCATGTACATACATATATATACACACATACATACATAAAAAATGCGTTAAACTTCAGAATAGCCTGAAACGGATTTCTGCATACATTTTTTTCAAAAATTCACATTCTACAAATTTTGAAGCGAGAGCAATAGCTTAATTTTCTTCAAAAATTCGCTAAAACTGATTTTTTCAAGAAAACTGCTGGACCTTGATATTTCTTTCATGTTAAACTTCATCGATAGGTGGATCGTCCAGATCGCTGAAGTCTGTCGACATTACTGATTAAGTTTGTAGTATCAAAAAACAAATAAAAAAATCCTAACAGAATGATTATATTATTCGTATTGAGAGACAAACGAACAGTGAATGGATGGGCACTGATCAACAAGTGAGGTTTTCAGCTCTTTAGCTCTCTTTTTTAGCGAATTTTTGAAGAAAATTAAGCTATTGCTCTCGCCTCAAAATTTGTAGAATGTGAACTTTTGAAAACTTTTTATGCAGAAATCCGTTTCAGGCTATTCTGAATCATATTCTGAAGTTTAACGCATTTTTTTATGTATGTATGTATATATGTATATATGTATATATGTATGTGTCATTCCAGACGATAACTGTCCGTAGAATTGTGCTAGAAACTTCAAACAAATTTTAAAATGTTAAGGGCACAAAACGAAAGTTCAAGTTCGTTGGCCAGCATGATCGGATTACATCTTCGGGTTGAAATTTTCAAAAATGTAGTCAAAAATTTCAAAATAGCCTGTTTTTTGCGATTTGTTGTGCGAAATAATTTTTTCAGCATACTAACATGTGGTATATTCGGAATCAGCGTAAAATTTCCTATAAGAATATGTATCAAGTTTTCAAAAATTTCAAAGTTGAAAAATCAGTCAAAAATCGAAATAATGCCGTTCGCTAGTTGTAAAAATCGGTAATATTCTTCAAAAATTCGCTCATGGGGTCATGATGCATGACTGGACTTTTAACTCTCTTAGCTCTCTTAGATCCTTTTTAGCCGTCAGCGCATGGACTCGGATCGTTGTTTTGCAACACCTATAATCTATCCATCTGTATTTTGATGTTAACCTTTATCATCATTCTTTCCTGAAGCGATACATGCTTCGAATCGTTTCTCTAAAACCTGCAAGATGGCGGCACCAGTATCTCATTTTGGACAAAAAAATTGACTCTGATCGTTCTTTCCCGTGACCCTTCATTCACAAAGAATGTTTCTGGTTCAAGATTTCTCATCAAATGTGGAAATATCGATAAAGCTCCTGGTTCGAGGTTTATGTATTAGCACTGAAGATGAGGAGGTTCTAATTGAGAAATCCCCAAGGTTGGAGGATTTTTCGACCTAATCTATACCTACTTCTGACAAAAATTTCCGAGTAAATGGTGGCGGAACAAGTTTTCTTGAAACTTGAAGGCAGCACTTTGAATATATAAATTAAGTTACACAAATCGGTAAATGGCAATAAAGTTTTGGGTTAGGTTGGTATGGGTAGCAGTGGCGGCTCCTGTCTTGAAACTCAGGGGGCACACAGAGATCAACAAGGGCTATCGCGGGGACGGTAGAGGTGCTTTTATACTAAATACGTACACCAGACACGAGAAATGTTCTCAAATGGGAGACAGAAATTCTGAAATACTTAACCATCAAAAGAGTTAACCCAAGGAATGATTGCAATAGCTGAAATCTATATCCGCCCAGCAAGAACCATCGTGGAGGTGAAAGCAAATCTTGCCATGGAGGGGAAGGAAAGGGAGAGGAGAGGTTTATGGGGAAAGAGAAGGGTTAGTCATCATCTAGACAAATAATGGGGAATATAAAAATAAAATCTATCACATTATAGGGGTTGAACTTACGGACCGAATCAGAACGATTTTTGATTTTCAAAGTTTGCGTTAGTCCCAAGGGGCCGCCAGCATCGCGAGTCCTGCACTTTTCTTCGATTGACAAATAGGACCAGTTCAACTTGATGAACTCAACTGAATTATTCATCGTAAAAGTATCTACTCAACACTCAATAACTTCAAAAAATCGCAACACTAAATGAAATAACACTGGGAAAAATAGAAGAAGTGTGACTGATAAAAATGATAAAGGAGAACGGAAAGTACTCAGTGTCGCTACCTAGTGGAAGAGCATGCCCCTAAGTATGCTCATCTCGGAGATGTTAGGCGCTCTCTGATTGGTCAATCTCACATGCCCGCTTCAATTCAAACTGAAAATCCTCAGTCCCGAGATATGCAGTCAAGTCTGAGGTTGAGCAACAGCTCGCTGTTGCTCCCGCTCGCTTCTGATTGGTCAGGTTGGGTGAGCTTCCCCCTTCAACGCCTCCCTACCGCAACCTTCTCTGTTTCGCAAGTAGATTTAGATTTCCCGTCTTCTGTCACTAGCTAACTTCAAATGAGACTGGAGAAATGTTATTTTGGTTTGACTGGGGGTGCACATGCGCCTATGCTCCTATCAGTAGCCGCCCCTGATGGGAAGGTAGGTCGGTTTACGAGTAGTTTAGTTGAATGAATGCCCATGCGGGTGTGAGGACCGATGCAGGATTGATGGAGGAAGGATAGCTTCAGGAGTTTCAGCAGTCCACTTGATGAACTGAAAAATGGTTTTGACGTTATCCTCGCTGTTTGAGTTCTTGTTCTGAACTAGTTCACGTCATATCAGAGCGCTCGAGCAAACCTAATGTAGTTTCGAAATTGATCGATTCATTTTCAAGGATAAAACAATGCAGGATCTGAGATCTGGTGGGTGATTCTCTTCTGTTTATCTGAACAGATGATACCAAAGAGATAATCATAAAATTACTTAATTTCTTTACATGAACCAGGGCTACAGTGAACACTTTCTGTGTGATTGTGATAGATTGTGGAGATCTAGGCAAGAGGCCCTAGGACATTATACAATCGAAAGGGCCTCACTCAGAGACCTAGATTGGAAACAGATCAAGAAGTTTGTTGAGTTGAGCAACAAATTTAGGGACATAGCGCAGCCGTAGAATCCCCAAATTAAAAGAACCCCTTTTTAGTGAAATATAAGCCATTAGGCCTGGAATTTCTTTCTGCGGAAGTCCTATGCAGTCACTCAGTCAGTCAGACCAGGGCTATATGGCAACGCATGATTCTCTCCATTTAGTGCCAATATTCTGGGGAAAAAAAAAAAAAATCTGTTATTTGAACTCTTGAGTGGTTCAATAAGACCTACCACATTTCTATTCTGGTAAAAATCATTTTTCGAAGAATGAATAGTTAATGAAATTAGGATGAATGAACAATGAGAATGAATATCACAAGATTATCATTTTTAGTTAGTTTCGTACCGCAGATGGTAAGAACAAACAATTTTTCTTCATAAAGACAGGTGAGACAAGGTACTTCTTAACTTTTCAGACCGAATGAGCTATCATCATTTGAATCTCTGGTGTTAAATATGCTGATTAATTGTAGAGTAGGGGCAGATAGTGAATATCAGTGTTACGTAGTAAAACATACATAGCTAACATTAACTGATTAGTAAAAAAGGTGAATTTGGTTTTGTAAAACTTGGTATGGGATTACGAAGGAATGTTAAAGTAAACGTGAAAGTTGAAAAAACTCAAAACACGGTCCATTGATCTATGTTATTAAATAAAGAAATAAAAATCTGTATAAAAAATCTAAGAAAAGAAAAAAACCTAAAAAAAAAATCGAAATGAGGTGGGGGGGGGGGGGGGGGGGGAGTTCTCACATTCGCTCTGTCTTTCAGTGGCGTACATTTTTCTATTTGGGGTGTGTTTGGTCTATCCTAATTCACAAGCAGATTTGAGCTGAAAACTGACAATTGGAGGTGTGATGTGCTATGCCAAATTATAGTCAACAGATAAATGGTCTCTAAAACCTTCTTATTTAGACAGTTTTAGAGATAAAGCTTTTTTAGATGTCACCTTTGTAGGCTGATCGAAAGTGGTGCCGTGATTACAGGATCATCCCCGACCAATAGGTGATTTTTGAGAGGATTTTTTTTTTTTTTTTTATGTGATTTTTGGAATCTACAGGGTGCGGCAGTATAACTTCCTTTTTTAAAAACTTAATAAAACGCATTGTATGAATCAGAAAATTTTTATTCGTTTTTTATAATATAGGCACATACATAAAGTTTTGTTTTACCCAGTTTTGACGTCCCCCATTCTCCATACACTGTGTAAACCGATTTCTGGCGTTTGTTATGACTCCAGCCAGTATAGCAGGCGTTACGTTGGCAATTTCTTCCTGGATGTTGTTCTTCAAATCTTGTAGGGTCCTTGGACGGTTCACATAAACACGAGATTTCAAAAAACCCCATAGAAAAAAGTCACAAGGGGTCAAATCGGGAGAGCGGGCTGGCCACTCCAAATCGCCCCTAATTGAGATAAGGCGCTCTGGGCGTTGCGCCGTCTTGTTGGAACTAAATGTCCCCTAAGTCCAACTTTTTCTATGGGGTTTTTTGAAATCTCGTGTTTATGTGAACCGTCCAAGGACCCTACAAGATTTGAAGAACAACATCCAGGAAGAAATTGCCAACATAACGCCTGCTATACTGGCTGGAGTCATGACAAACGGCAGAAATCGGTTTACTCAGTGTATGGAGAATCGGGGGCGTCACCTACCTGATTTGATCTTCAAAACTGGGTAAAACAAAACTTTATGTATGTGCCTATATTATAAAAAACGAATAAAAATTTTCTGATTCATACAATGCGTTTTATTAAGTTTTTAAAAAAGGAAGTTATGCTGCCGCACCCTGTATTTACGTTTACATATCTTGAACTATAAACCAACAAAGGAGGGAAGGATATTATTTTTTCTCTTGCCCGATTGATATAATATCCAATACTTCTGGCTCAATTGCTCATTAAGGGATAAAAAAAGTGGGTAACAAGATCTTTATGGTCTTAGTCATTTGCTAAATCAATTTTCTCATCCTCAATCGCCAATGCAGCTATTTATTAGTGAGCATCAGTTCTCAACCAGTAAACTATACCACCTGGTTTACATACTTGCTCTTCTATCAAGTATGTCTTTAAGGGGAGGAGTGTGACAGTTCCCGTCAGATTCAAGAGGCGTCAATCCTTCGCTCTCGTGCTGGGTTGAACGCATCATTTCGAGTTCTTGGAATGCTGTGGTTGGCGATAGGT
Source organism: Adelphocoris suturalis (assembly GCA_030762985.1). NCBI lineage: Eukaryota > Metazoa > Arthropoda > Insecta > Hemiptera > Miridae > Adelphocoris > Adelphocoris suturalis. The sequence continues at coordinate 136,423,559 of CM061042.1, forward strand.
GAGGATCTGAGAACCGGAAAACCAATCTTCTCCGAATATAGCACATACGCTATTAGTTCGAGTTTCACAAATGCCACCTAAATGTTGGTGTTCAGTAGCTTTTACTACAGCACTTACGATTTCGGTTGGCACGCAGTTGTTTCCAGTGACCTATTTATGCTTACAGCTCACTGATATAGGCGAGGGTAAACTTGTGGTGCTTTGAAGACTAAAAAAGATTTTATTCTGAACTACATAACAGGATTTTTTTAAACATCGATAGCCATTTGCAGGAACCCACATGAAATTTGGTGTTCTGATATCTACATTGGTAATCTTGAGGAGGTATTTCACATCATTATATCAATAATAATGAAAAAAGAAAAAACTGGATGTTTCCTCTCTCTCTCTTTGCTTTCTATCATAGTGTCGTTCATTAAACTAGTTGCCAATAAATTTCGGGGTGTTATGGATGATTGTTGTGTAACATTTGATTACGCTTAAAAGTATCTTCATTCAAAACAGAGCCAACCAAAATAATGGGGAGGACAAAAATGATCTTTCCGCAGTGGAAACTCCGTGAAAACAAATCATTGTTCGAATTAGCGGAATGTGCTGTGCATCTGCATTTTTTCACTTTTTCCAGATTAAAATTTCGGGGCCATTTTATGCTTGTAAACTTCATTTGTGTGGTCTCTACAGAAGCTTGAAAGACCTACCTGCTTCCAAATCTATCCAATAGACTGCAAATGTATTAACCGATGGTAGTGTTTCTAGCTTCAAATTTCAATTTAGCGTTTATAGATGTAGGTACTGAAATTTGTATCGAGTTCTCTCAAAACCAAAAAAATAGCTGTACCTTCTTGTGTTTTGCATTGACGAAGTAACCTTTGCTTAATATGTACCTTTAAGTTTACTAATACCAACCTAATCGTATGACGTGATAGTTAAAACTAGTACGATAAGTATGTACCTATCAATAATCTGTGGCTCATTGTCATATTTTTTCTAGCATATAGTATTGTGTCTGTACTACGTCTTTTTTAGAGAGATATTTTTTGTATATCCATTGTGATTGAGTACTAGTTGAAACAAACAAGGGTTTACGTTTTTAACATGCCTAATAGGTTTTAAACAGGGTAGATGAATTTATTTTCTTTTAATCGTAAATTTTGTTTGATTCATTTGCGAGTTATCTACTCTAGCTCTTGCTCTATAACTAAGCTTCAGTTCATAAATTTGTATGTTTTGATGTTGCCTGCTTAATAATCATATTGTAATGATAATAATAAGACTGAAAGCGTTTTAATAAATGATTTGATGATGGCAGTTTGAGTTTTCTTTCGTCACTTTTTACATCCACGTTCCTTTTTGAAGCAATTTATTATTACTCTACCGTCCTTTCGTCCTTAACCCCTTCGCGACGGGCTTCGTTCAGCCACTGCAACGCGCCTGGCCTGACTGCCTCGGAGCCCTCCAACCCCCCGTGCCTGAATAATTGGCCCTCCACGCACGGTGAACCACCTTCGCTTTTCGGAACTGGATCAAGAATATTAGAATTTGAAATTTCCCGAGTATCATGATCACCATCATCGAGAAAATTGTCAAAACTATCGTCTTTGAATTGATCCAAAAAGTTTGTTGAACGAGCTTCAATTTCAACGTCAATCACATCCAGAGTTGGGCATTAGCTAACTAATTTATTAGCTAGTTAATTTTTCGAATAATAGATAAATTAGCTATTACAATTTGTTAATAGCTAAAAGATAAATTTAGCTATTAGCTATTGAGGAGCAGACGTTTTTTTCTGTTGGGGAATTCTTACTTACAAATTAAATCTTATAAAACTACGTGGAACCACGAAAAGTTTATTAGGGGATGTTGCTCGCTTCGCTCGCAAGTCCGTATTTATTCTGTAGGGGATGCTGCTCGCTTCGCTCGCTTGAAGAAGTTATACTGCCCACCCAACTTGGCAGACGTTTTTTTCTGTTGGAAATTCTTACAAACAAATTAATTCTTATAAAACTACGTGGAACCACGAAAAGTTTATTAGGGAATGTTGTACTGCCCACCCAACTTGGCAGACGTTTTTTTCAGTTGGGAATTCTTACAAACAAATTAAATCTTAGAAACTACGTGGAACCACGAAAAGTTTATTCGGGGATGTTGCTCGCTTCGCTCGCAAGGTATACCTGTATATGTGTAGGACAAAGTCCGTATTTATTATTTGAAATGGCTCTCGCTTCGCTCGCAAGGTATTGCGTAGAAGTGCAAATGGGAACCCCCCTGTGAGGGTCCCTTCAGGTAAGCAACGTTGTGTAACGGCGGCCCGTGGTCGATTAATTTCTGATGTTAAACGCTTCCCTCGCAATTCCCCTCCCAATTTGACCTACTTTCCGTCACTTTTTTCGATATCCGACTTCGGATTCAGATTCGGCGGGATCAAAGCTGTATATCGCCCGCGAAAACCGTTCCGAAAAACGTACCTTTATGGGGTATATTTTAATCGGAAAAAACCAAGTTTTTCGGCGGACTTTTCGAGAAAACGGGTCCGTACTCTCGCATTTTTTTAACGCATTTCCCGATACTTTTTTCGCGATCCGATCGCGCCGTCGTCTTCCTCGTAGGAAAACCTACGAAACCCGTATTTTTCCGGAATTTTCGACGGCCGTTTAGAGGGGTTGGGGAAGCGGGGAAGTCCAAAAAGCGCACATTAATTATTACTTCGACCAACATATCCTACATGCCAGACTTTGCGAGCGAAGCGAGCAATATTCCCTACCCGCCACACGTTGCGAGCGAAGCGAGCAACTTAATGGGGGGTCCGGGGGGCTTGCCCCCCGGCTGGACGTGGAGGCGAGCGTAGCGAGCCGGAGCGGCTATACAAAATAAAATAGAAAAAACCTCGCTAGACCGCCACTGTATTAGCAACGGCCACGTTCCAGATTTCCAAAATGTTACCTCCCTAACCAAAGAACCTATACTTTTCAAAAGACAAATTTATGAAAACATTTATATTTTAAAACATCCAAATACCATGAATAAAAAAACAGATATTGAAGCTTTAGGCACCCAATTCCAACCTCTGTTTTACCAAAATTAGTTTAAGTAAAGACTGTGATTACATACAACCCTGTATTTTTACTCGTTTATATTTTCATTTTAGCACGGTTAGAAATACCACGAACATAGGAACAAATTTAGTACAATTTAATTTAGAATTTAAACTTTAGGTACCCAACTACGTTGTCAAAACTAGTACACTCACGTCAGGAATAACTGTAACTACATAGAAGCCTGTACTTATCAGCCTATGTAAGTATGTAACCTGAAAATATCAATTATCAACTCATTACCTACCTTGTAAAATTTCGTAAATTTCAATCTCACCCAGTGGGTAGCGAGGCCCAGTTTCGCCTCGGCTCCATGATCAGGACTCAGCCTCCGGAAAACGCCAGCAACAACCACCATAGATGTTACCTCCCCCTTGTTACACTTGACGTGCTGTATCTTCCTAGTCATAGTTTGTAACGGCCTGTTACATGTGTTTTTTTAGAAACGAAGACGCCTGAGGATGACATGTTTATGTCGAAAGCTTGCAATAAATAAACTCTGAGAAGAACTTTTCTACTTATATCCGTCACACCCTGACAACCCCATTGGCCATAAAAGCCTGACGGATGAACCACGAATCAATCAATTAACTGCTGAGTTGTTCCAGCGAGCATCTGCTAAGCCAGCGACCTGCAGTTTCACTTTGTCATTCGCCCGACCCTAAAACCAGCCGGGACGGCTGGTATTTGATTTCGGGGAAATGTTACGCTCCACGAAAATAACTCTCACAGTCGAAGAGGTTAGATTATACTGGCCAAATAGCTCAGTCCTTTGGACTGTTGCAACTAAGGGAAAGTTTCCCCGTAGTAGTAAGGACAAGAGTTCCAACTGGTGTCGCATTATCAAATATTTTTGGGCCGTTACAGTGGCGCAGTCAAAATAGGACCCAAAATAATACGAAACAATAATTAATTAAATCCCTCTCGAGCCAAAAGACTAAACATCACATTCCCTGTCGTATACACACTCACCCTCCCATTGCTCATGCCAGATGGATTTGGCTTTATGTTGCATGTTTATTGCTGTCTATGTTGCTTCTATTGTTACTAATTCGTCTATATGACGAACATTAAATTAATTTGTAACGTGACGGGTATTATTGGGAGCCCTTGAACCCCTTTTCAGAGTGTAAGATATTAAACTTTTTTGTTTGTCAAAATGCTTTAAATGACGACTTTGCAAGTGTAATTTTTTAATTATTAGGAATACCCCCCACTATTCTGGGGTATTCCATACACCTTAGACCCCCTGGTGGCTATTAGCCCGCCCCCACCTCTTTTATTAGATCCTGGATCCGCAATTGTAATGCATTGTATTTTTCTATAAATAATATAAATGGAAATAATGTAAATCCAGTAGAATGTAGGTAGGGCTTTAAGGAAAAAGACCCCTATTTCAAAAAATTTCAATATGTAATCCAATAATCACACCTCATGATGTGAATTTTGACCCAAGTATGATACACTTTTGTTTAGCACCTAGTTCGAGATGGAAAAGATCCGGTCGGCGCAGCGGACGAACGGAGTTTTTTTTTTTAATTAGATTTTTGTATTCTTTGCACATTGAAACATAAATCAACAGATTGGAGTGGGTTACAAATTTGTTTTTCCTGGTCGATTACAAAGGTTCATTCTATTCATAAACCTTAGAGAACTCCTGACGTAGAGGGTTAGGCAGTATCCCGCAACACAATGCTGCTTTGCAGGTACTGTCGGTCGGAGCCCCGTATCTACATCTTCCATCTTTGGGCGTGAAAGCGATAAAAACCGATTCTCTCCCCGTAAATCATTTACCACCAGCTCAGTAGAACATTTTGACCGGGAGATTTTAGTGTCGACATTTTCCCTTCGAACTTCCGAGCCCTTGACAATTCAGAGTTAACCGGGATTGTGTATTAACCTGCAGAGTGGAGCGTAGGCACCGAATCATTTGAGTAGTTTTGCTTCCGAGACTGCAAGGCAGCGGAAGCTTTGTTTTCACTTAAAAAAAAAAAAATTGTGTTCTCCAAAATTAAAATTTCCACTATCATTTTGCGTTTCATGGCCTCCTGTACAAATTTGGTTTCGTGTCTGTCTGTCTGTCTGTCCGTCCACATTTCCTTGTAACAGCCATAACTTCCACAATTTTGATCCGATTTTAACCAAATTTTCAGGGATCGTGCGGGTTAAGCTCTAGATGGTCCCCTATCAACTTCATCATGATCGAATCAACGGTAGCTTCTGCTCAGGCGCTAACGTGAATTCCTTGTGACGGTCATAACTCGGTCAATGTTGAACGGATTTCGGTCAGATTTTCAGGGATGATGTGGGTAAGGTCCCTTGAGGTCCCATAAGACAATCATCATAATTGCATTAGCGGTACGCTCTGCGCATGCGTGAACGAAATATTCTTGTTACGGTCCTTGCAACAGCCGTAATTTCCACAACTTTGATGCGATTTTCTTCACATTTTTAGGGATCGTGCGGGTATAGCTCTACATGGTCCCCTCTCAGTTCCGTCATGATCGAATCAACGGTATCCTCTGCGCAGGCGCAAAAAAAAATTTCTTGTTTCGGTCATAACTCAGGCAATTGTGAACGGATTTCGGTCAGATTTTCAGGGATGATGCGGGCAAGGTTTCTTGAGGTCCCGTATCACATTCTTCGCAATCATCAGCAGCGGCACGCTAGGCGCATGCGCGAAAGTGATGTTTTTCAGGGAATATGCGGACTACATCCTGGATGGTCCCATATTAAAATCAAAATTTTCCTTATTAATTTTATTTATTAGGTATATGTATACCATTCAGCTTCCAATTTCCCATCTTATTAATTCCCTGGTGCCAGAACCGGTCGTTTCTAGTTTTTTGGAATTTAATGATGACGTAATGTGAAGGTCACGAGGAAGCTCATGTGCTATTTCCTTGGCAATGTTTTTTCGCTTAAAATACTAAAAAGCTATGGAAAATAAACTTACCTGCCATAGTGGATATATATACTGTTAAAAACACAATAATTTACACTTCAAATAAGAATTATTATGTTACTCAATAGCGTCAGAAACGCGTTGCCACAGTGTAATGAAAACCACATATGTTGCCAATGGACCGATAAAAATGTTTGGATTTGAAAAATTGTCATTCAGAGTTGGGTCCAGAGTGATGGACAGTGGGACTGAGAGGGTTAAAGACATATTTGTGTCAATATGAAATAATTTATGGAAAATTGAATATCGGATATCCAAATTGTGAATGCATACATTATACTCGTAGGTACCTCTGTAATTGCATACTCCCCATTTCTTGTTCTCTACTGTAATGACATACTGCACTCTTTGTAATTACGTAAACATTCGTACGTATATACTGTAATAAAAAACGTATCAACAAGGGTTTAGAGTTCTCATTGGAAAACTCCCTGAGATTCCGACAAAGTCTCGGTGAAACTTCTTTTGAAAGTAGTCGCATCTCAAAGTTTTAAAGTCGGACTTTAATTCAACGGAGGTTTTATTTGTTTCTGCCTCCGCCTTTCTGTCTTTAGCTCTCTTTGTCAATAAGTGGCCTCCCGAACCGAACTACCCCCGGACCGCCCCTTGTGTTAAACCCCCAGCTAATTGTTTCTCTTGAGGTTATTGCTGCTGATGGTGGGGTGAGGAACGGCGGGAAGCACTTAGACCCCCCCTGGGCCTCCCCTTCTCATCGGCCCCCTGAATTTTCCCTCCGTTCGGAAAGAGGAAGAAAAGCTCAGGGGAAACAAATTAAAAAGACGGAATAGCCTTCTGGGACGGGGAGTTTCGCTACAGCTACAGACTCGGGCCGCCGGCCAAGTTGGCAAAGCCTTGATTGTTAATGAGGGCCAATTAAAGCTCGGAAGGGTCAGTTGGTCAGTTGCCAGCTTGTTTCCCTTTTCCCGCGCATAATCGCGTATGATCAGGTCGAGTTTTCCTCTACTTTCAGAATAGATTAATTTTGCTGAATGTTCGCTTCAGCAAAATGCTACATAAACTTGCATATCATCCTGTTACTGAAACCATGATTTTATTAGTGAAAATTTATCCAATCATATTTGGGATTGGTGTTCCTAATAACTTATTTTTATAAACCCTTCGAAGTGCTCAGTTCACCCTCGGAAGGACTGACCGACTGATATCCTATGAATACTTCCCATGTGGTGCACGGCTGGCACCCTTCCACAGATTTTGGCGCCCAGAAGATTTTAGAAAATTTGTACCGTCGCTCAAACCGCAAGTTTTTAATACTCTTTTAGCTCATATTAATTTTCCTACAAGTTGTTCTTGTATCATACCTTACATTGTTGCTCTTCACGAGCAGAAAAAGGAGAAGAAGAACGTGTTAAGTTTTTTCGCTGTTATCTGCTTCCAAACGTGAAAATAAAAAGCTGGTTTGAAATGTTCAGTGATTAGGTTTGTTCGCTGAGCAGATTGGCAGTGACTTGCAAATAATTTAAAACTGATTGGAGATTACCTAAGTGCGCATGCGCGACTTCTACCAATTTTCGAATCGATTTTAAATCGGTTCGTAATTGGAGTCTGTGCAAACGGTTCTGACTGTTTTGTAAACATGGTGGAAGTGGAACCTTCCGAATGAAAAAACAATCTGCCGCTCTCCGTCGTTTATTTTCCGCCTTGTTCTCCAACAACAATAACGATTGCGCTATTTCCCAAGGCACCCCCTGCATGATGTGGTCACCCTACCCTCCCTATATGAGACATATTACAGGCTCCAAACACGAACTCGCCCAGTGGGTATTCGTGTTCAGGAGCTTACTAGGTGGGATACCATAGAGAGATACCCTCCAGTTCCATATGAGATGCCCCTGCCCCTCCCTGGACCTTGTCTGGGATTCGCGTTGACCTTCGCATGAGGGTCATATATTGCTACTTGTTCGTCTCTATGACGATAAATAAATAAATGTTTAAAGTGACCAATTCATCCCTGTTACGAACATAAAATTAACATGTATTGCGACTCATTCGTCACATTGATGACGTGACAGTCAGAAAAAGAAAAATTACTCACCAAGGCGCACTTTCCAACGTTCCAAATTTTTCGCCTTTTAAGGCAAACTAATCCGTCGAAGCATACCTGAAGCCCCCCCCCCCCTCCCCTTCTTCTAGAATCACTGAAAGGTTTTTGGAAATTTTTCGATTCGACGAACATTGCATTTCATTGTTAAGAATAAACCTTTTAGTTATTTCTTAATAGGGTTAAGAATAGCCTTTAGTTATTTTTCTTATTTATTTTAAGAAGCTGTAATTTTTGGAAATAACCACTCAAAATCATACTAATCCAAAAAGAGGGCATTTTTGGGAGCACTTGAACCCCTATTTCAGACTGTAAGATATTCAACTTTTTTGTACATCAAAATGCTTTAAATGACGACTTTGCAAGTAAAATTTTTTTAAAATGATTAGGAATATCTCTTTTCTGAGGTATTCCATACACCTAGCACCTAGACCTAGGTGGCTATTTATTAGCCCCCCCCCCCCCCCCCCCTCACCGCTTACTTGATCCTAGCACTGTATTTTTCTATAAATAATATAATTGGAAATAACGTAAGTTATAATTATATTTCGTCAGTAGAATGTAGGTAGGGCTTTAAGGAAAAAGACCCCTATTTCAAAAAATTTCAATATGTAATCCAATAATCACACCTCATGATGTGAATTTTGACCCAAGTATGATACACTTTTGTTTAGCACCTAGTTCGAGATGGAAAAGATCCGGTCGGCGCAGCGGACGAACGGAGTTTTTAAAAAATTAGATTTATGGATTCTTTGCACATTGAAACGTAAATCAACAAATTTGAGTGGTTTAAAAATTTGTTTTTTCTGGTCGATTACAAAGGTTCATTATATTCATAAACCTTAGAGAACTCCTGAAGTAGAGGGTTAGGCAGCATCCCGCAACACAATGCTGCTTTGCAGGTACTGTCGGTCGAAGCCCCGTATCTTCACTGCGTGCCGCGTACTCTACATCTTCCATCTTTGGGCGTGAAAGCGATAAAAACAGATTCTCTCCCCGTAAATCATTTTACCACCATCTCACCACCCGCTCAATAGAACATTTTGACCAGGAGATTTAATGTCGACATTTTCCCTTCGAACTTCCGAGCCCTTGACAATTCAGAGTTAACCGGGATTGTGTATTTACCTGCTGAGGGAAGCGTAGGCACCAAATCATTGAGTCGTTTTTAGTTATTTGGTGTCGGATGTCTAACAAACTAATACCAAGATTAAATGAATATCACAGATTGGGGTGTACTTTAGTCCTGTCTCCCACTTTCTAGTCAGCTGTAACAACCAGAAACTATATCACAACTATGAATTATGACACAGATACACATAGATCGAATAAGTTGAGAGGTTTAGATGCAATAATACAGTAATAAGTAGGTAATCACTATGGGTGTTATTGGACTCGTTACCGTCAAGCAATAAGTTGGTTAATGACTGTTGGACTCGACCAAGTTAGGTCTAAGAAGTGTCTGGGAGATATCAAGTGTATGATTTGGAAGTCATACTTGCAAGCTCGCATCTAAAACCTGAAAAAATTTCTTAAATCAATTCTTTTGGTAAAATATAGATTAGTTGGACAATTGGATCAGAATCTGTGATTGGAAGTAGTAAGGGGGGGGGGAGTAGACTTTCCTGAGATGGAACGGGGACGAGTACCTCTGCCATTAATTTCTTCTACGTTGACAATTTATTCTCATTTCACCGTGCAGACTACTGATATTTTCCTTTAATATCACAGAATTGATTTATTGATTCTTGGATAATAAACTTGGAATGCCAGGTTTTTCTGATTCGGTGATCATTGTATATTATACATTATCATTTGTACGAAGCAATCCAATGTGTTGTCTGTGTGCGTGTGTGTGTGAAAGTGTTGAATTCTAGGATTCGTGTCAGAATGTCTCAAAACGGATTTCAATACGAAGTTGTAGAAACCCATTTCAAAACGGAAGTTAGTGAAAAACGTTGTCTATTTCCACGAAAAATAAAGTTACAATGTTAAATCGATTTCGACGGTTAGGAAATGGACAACGTTTCTTCACTAACTTCCGTTTTTTAGCGAATTTTTGAAGAAAATTAAGCTATTGCTCTCTCCTCAAAATTTGTACAATGTGAATTTTTGAAAAATTTTTTATGCAGAAATCCGTTTCAGGCTATTCTGAATCATATTTTGAAGTTTAACGCATTTTTTTAATGTATGCATTGATCTATGTATATATATGTATGTACGTATGTGTCATTACAGACGATAACTGTCCGTAGAATTGTGCTAGAAACTGCAAACAAATTTTAAAATGTTAAGGACACAAAACTAAAGTTCAAGTTCGTTGGCCAGCATGATCGGATTACATCTTCGGGTTGAAATTTTCAAAAATGTAGTCAAAAATTTCAAAATTGCCAGTTTTTTGCAATTCGTTGTGCGAAATAATTTTTTCAGCATACTAACATGTGGTATAGGTATTCGGAATCAGCGTGAAATTTCCTAGAAGAATATGTATCAAGTTTTAAAAATTTCAATGATGAAAAAATCATTCAAAAATCGAACTAATGCTGTTCGCTAGTTGTAAAAATCGGTAATATTTGCATGAAACATTGACCAAATTCTGATTGAACTACTCTTATGGAAGTATCCCTGTATAACCAATCCTAGAACCATGCTGTTAAAACGTGTTAAAAGTGTTAAAGTTAAAAGTGTTAAAAGTGTTAAAACGTAAGTAGTAGGTGCTTGTTTTAAAAAAAAAAAAAAAAAAAAAAAAATAATAATAATAATAATAATAATAATAATAAAAACTGATGAGTTTACTCTGTGAAATATTCCGTCCTCCGATTATCTCGGTCGCTCTCTTTAATGTTTAACGCTCAACTGTTTTAGGACTTGATGTAGCTTTAATACTGACTGTGGCTTAGAAAATATCAGCCATGAAATAATGAAGAAGTTCTATTTATGTACGTACTAGCACGCAGACCCAAGGCCTCGCTCCGCTCGGCCGTCAATTGTGCAGCTCCCAATGCCTCGCTCCGCTCGGCCGTCAGTAACGTAGATCCCAATTCCTCGGTCCGCTCGGATGTTATGATTTCGACTGCCTTCACTACTGACCACATTGGACATCGAAATCTATGAATATTTACCTACATTTGTCTTTAAATCTACAAGATTAGTTTAATAATAATAAAGTAAGAGTACCTCCTAATTATTTTTAATAATTTGATTCCATGTTTGTCTATCAAAATCATAAACTAAAATTTCTCTTCACGATCAATAGCGACTGAAATGTCGAAGATTTCTTAAAAATTCGCTCATGGGGTCATGCTGCATGACTGGACTTTTTTATTTACGAAGTCTATTATGGTAATTCTCGGTTCTTGTGTTTCATGGGTGTTTCCTTTTGAGGAATCACGTTTTAAACGTCTTCTAATACTTAGTAACACCACAAATGATTGAAATTTGAATTCATATGGTTTCTAGAGAGCAGTAAGAAAAAGAACTGTGAAATTTAAGTCTGTAAGTTCTCTAGAAGTTTGTTTAGAAATAGAGAAAGAAGAATATTCCGCGAGAGAAATAAGCTTCTTTTACCACGTCCTTCATCCTTTCTTGCTCCGCGACCATAAATAAAGCAAAGACCCTACGCTAAGCCACCAAGGCTGCAGGGAAGCTACAAAATAAGAGCACCTACGTGATGAAACCTCTGGCTTCTGCTTCACCTGCAATGTCTTTTCTCTATCAAACTACCGCTGAATGACTTTTAAAGGTCCTCCCCCCCTCTTACCGATAGCGATAAGGGGAAAAGGAGCCTAATGTCAAGAAATTTATGCCAAGTTTTTTAAAACTTTCAACGCTCCAGGACTCACCCCCCTCATCCCTGGTCGGTTTCAGCCCTTTGCCAACTTGGGGGGAAAAACCGGTCCCATTTGCCAACTGTTCCCAACTTTGGGAAGTCTAAAGACCAAGAAGCCGGGCGTGAATTACACCCTCAGTAATATATTACAAAGGGAGGGAAGAGAGGAGAAAACCTTGTAATAGCGATGTTTACAGATGAAATTTGAGATGACATCTATCTTCTAATAGATCGTTGTTATGAAGCTTTGGTCATTTCAGTAGATCCAGCCACTCAGGTGAATGATATTATCAGTGTTCATCCATCAATCACCCAATTAGCCCCAAATTTTCGTAGAAAATGTCTTATAATTAAATAATGTAGTACCAAGGTTTGTGGTTTGATACAGAACTGAAATTTATTTTGGTTTATTATTTCCAATAATAACCCTATGTGATCGTGTAGCAAAAATTTTTTATAACCCCCCCTCGAACTTTGTCACTTTACGTTTCAAGGTGCGTAGAATCCAAATTTGAAATGTCCGTCCGCCGTTCGCCGTCCGGGCCATAAAAGGCCTAAGAATTGACTTAAAAAACCCGTTCTTTCGCACATAGACTCCATTTGGGGTCTAGTTGGTCCTAACGTTTAACCATCCCGATCGCTCTACTCGCATAGATGCTATGGGCCAAAAACGGGCGAAAAAGTGTCTTTTTCGAGGCTTTGAGTGTTAGACGTGTTAGACGCACGCCTGGCACGCTTGGCAGGGGGTCACGGTGGGTGGTGAGGGGGGCGAGCGGGGGGTGGAGTGAGAGGAGGCGCCGCGGCACCTTGTGGTGTCTGGGGTGACCAGGTTCGTAGCAGAGGGGAGAAGGAGAGGTGGGTACAGCGTTCCTTCGAGGCATGAATATATGTTTTTTTCTAGGTCATATTTGTGTGTTAATACCAATGCTTTTCCTACGCATATTTAATAACATATCCTCTCCACTTTTCGTACGTACTTAGATAATGATATTGTTAAGGGAATAAATATTTGAATAGATAGGAGCTCAAATCGAGAAATATAAACATTCGTATATAATTATAGAAGTATAGGTTGTGGAACTCGAAATAGGACACGCCGAGGAGTCTGGACGGGCCTTATGACGTACGCAAGCCAACTAAAACTACGATGAAACTCAATTGAAAAAGTAATAAACCTTTGTGAAATAATTTGCAGCGTTTTTATAATGTAATCAATGTTGTCAACGGGCCAGGTTAATGAACATATGGGATAACAATATGGAGGCAGAATTTGGATTCCAACACTCCCCCTCAAGTCCGTACTTGTCCCCTCCTGGATCCCAATTCCCGATGACATTGGTACCCCTTTCTGGGTGCATATGAAGATTCTACAAGTAATTCCTGACTTGATGCCTTTTCCATGACGTCAGAATCTGACAAGTGGCTTGTAACTTTGAACTCTTACATAATTTAAATTGTTGCAAGAATGATATGAGTAGTTATTATTTGCAGTTTCAAATAGGGCTTTAGTCTTGGATTTCCAAAATAGTCCAATATCGCGTAAGTTGTGTTACAGTCATTGTCGTCTTTCGTAGATAGATTGGTATTCAGTTCAACAAGAAGTTTTATTCGTTACTCTTATTTTTGAACTTCATCGTCCAAATTATTTGATGTCTCAATTATATAATTTTCTATTGAATTTTTTGTGTTAATAGCCGACTCAAGCCCTTGGTTTTGCTGGTTGAACATATTTTCAACCACAAAATTGTTCAAACATCTTCCTCTTTCGTTATTATCGCTGTATTTCGTGATGTTTTGTACAATTTGTACATTAGATTCAGACATATATATCCTTATATTATTTTCCATTTTTTCGTGGGTTTCAAGATCAGCAGCTTCAGCATTAATCCCTCCGATTGAGATAGTATTTTTCTACTTTTGGTCAATATTGATATCAACTTCATTAATTTCCGTCTCGTGCTGCTTGATTTTTTCTTTTTGTTCTGTATTGCGGATTAATGAATGTTCTATTATAATGTCCTTTTGTGAATGTAAATAGCCGTATTCTTCCTGGAGTTTTCTCCAAATGTCATTTGATCTTTTACAGTTTTTAATTATGCGAACCACTGGAGTTTCAATAGATAGGATCAAATCGGTTTAAAAAAAAAATACATATGAACTATAACAACATGGAGGCAGGACTCGGATTCCGACAAAATGAAGCTATTGCAATGACTCGGAATATTTTAAAATCAAATTTTTTGGAGAAATGCTTCATTGAAATCCGTTTTGAGGCATTCTGAAACGATTCCTCAAGTTCATCATTCCAGACAATAATTCTTCTTAGGATTGAGATAAAAATCCCATCTTGCCCCCAAAAAATCAAGCTTTCCCAATAAGAGGATGAGTTTGTTGGTCCAGCGACAAGAAATACGATTTCACTGCTATACTGAAACGAACCAATAATGTCACAACATTAATGATTAACTGCATTGGTGATATTTGTTTACAATACCAATTCCTATTGTTCGTTCATCATGCTTCAAACCCATTAATAGTTGAATTTCTACTTCAGTTTTAGTTGTTTAATTATTGCTGTGAAGTTACCTGTTTAAAATATTGACGCGTTTGATTTTTATGTTTTTTGTGCTACGCTAATATAGTTTTGTACCAACGGAATTGCCCCTTATTTTTCATCCTCAAAGTCAACACCTATGCAGGTCAATATGATTTATAAACATTCATTATTAATAACAAGTCAATTCAAAAAGTTGTATTCTACAAAAATATAATTTGATATTATCTGATATAACTATCAAGTTGTATACAGTATTTGTATGATAATTGCTCAAATGTGAGATGATGCCGAAGATGAGAGGAAAGAAAAAGAAGCAGGATGCGCCAGAGAGCGAAGATGATTGCAGCAACATCGACGATGGTGCAGTAAGCCTTAAGCCTCCCAAACCACTTCTAGTAAATAATGGCAGTGATATGAGTGCAAGATGGAAACAATGGCTCAAATACTTTGATTGGTTTGCCAAAGCAACTAATTTGTAGAAAAGAAAAACGAGAAAAACTCATTCGAATCCTCAAAAAATCATACAGCAGCCAACAACCGATCCTACAAAAGCTTGTCAACACCGAGGCGTTCCAGTTGAAGCACGAGTCTACCGAATCGACTCAATTTATGATTTGGTTCGGTGGAGAAAGAGTTACGATTTCACTGCTTTACTGAAACGAACTACCAATGTCTCAACATTAATAATTCATATCAAGTTGTATGCAGTATTTGTATGATAATCGCTCAGATGTGAGAGAGCCAGCATTTTTTGAACGCATTAAATTGGTCAAATTTCAAAATATTTGCTAAAAATATCACTAAAAATGGCTAAAAGAGGCCAGAAATTGATAACTTTTTAATTTTTAGCAGAATTTCATTCAGAACAATGTTATTAACGAATAACTAGGACATTCAAAAAATTTTTGCTCTAAATTATGCTGATGAACGTACATAAATTTTATTAATATTTGCTAAAAAATACTGCAAAAAAATCTAAAAATCCAAAATGTTTTTAGAATCTTCGAATTTTATTTAGCACGAGTAATTTGCCATAAAATTGGTTTTTAACAATTTCTTTGTACTTATTCAAATTTAAATATAATTCAACATATTATAATACAATAGGTGGTCATTTAAGAAAATTCACTCATATGATCATGCTGCATGACTAGAATTCGTTTCACCTTTCCAACTCAGAGAAGCTTGAAATTCATAGCTTGAAGAAACGTCGGTTTTTTAAAAATTAATTTGAAACAATTTTGTGCTTGGCACTATGATGTATGCTTAGATAGTGTTGTATAGTATGCTTAGAGACATGATTCACATGTATTCGTTTACTAGGAATTAGTGCACTCACTTATCCTAGGTGTAGGTGTTGAGAACCGAGCATGGTTCTGTAAATTTCTTATAGTTGTTAACAAAATATTAAACATATATATATAGATAATTAAGATGATATGGTATAAACGGAGTAATAATAACAATATAACGAAGTATGGTGATAGAGACGGTAATTTCGTTATCACAGATTTAGAGGTGCATAAATATTGTGCACGATTTCAATCGAAGCCATCAGCATTGTCCGAATGGTGTCTTCTTTTGAAGCGTCTCATGTGTCTTGGTGGAGGACGATGGTCGTGTACTGTAGAAACTAGTGGATTCGGATGAGTTGACCCTTGAATGTTAATTTCATGGTAAGCTGCAGTTAGCGAATCGTGGACTGTGGGGATTTCCAAATCCTTATGGAGTTCCTCGTTTCTCACGTACCACGGTGCGTTTATTACCATTCTAAGTATTTCTAAGTAGGTACTCTATTCTGGAGTACTTGTAGTCGTTTTATCTGTGTTATAGATGCTGAGCACCACAGGCCACTCCCATATAACCATGTGGGGCGGATCAAGGCTTTGTACAAAAGGATTTTTATGTGTAGTGATAATTTATGGTTTGCGAGAAGATATGACAGCTGCCGAATACGAAGTCTGATTTTGGTGGTCAAAGACGTGATGTGGTCTTTCCACGTTAAGCGTTTGTCTAGTGTCATGCCAAGATATGTTACTTTTGTGTGATGATTTATAGGCGAATCGTTTATCCTGACAGGTGGGACGCTATAGTTCAACTTATATGTGAAAGGTACTATGGCCGACTTGGATGCGTTGATTTTGATCCTCCATTTACTTGACCATTCTGAAATCGATACTGCCGCCTGCTGGAGTATGGGAGAAGCTTCTTCGCCGGTTGCTCCCTTGACTAAAATGGCCACGTCATCGGCGAATTGAGCTGTTAGAGCGTCGTCTGACTCAGGGAGATCATGTACATAAAATATGTACATGAGGGGTCCCAAGACGCTACCCTGCGGAATACCCGCACAGGTCGCTGATTCGCTTTATGTTAATTCATTCACACTCATCTTATAGCATTTACAAGTCAAATTAACCTTTTTACAAGTCAATTTAACCTTTTTACAAGTCAAATTAACCTTTTTACAAATCAAAATAACCCTTTTACAAATCAAAATAACCCTTTTACAAATCAAAATAACCTTTTTACAAATCAAAATAACCCTTTTACAAATCAAAATAACCTTTTTACAAATCAAAATAACCCTCCTTGAGCAATGAGCAAAAATCGTTGTAGGGCAAAGAAAAGAAACTGAATACATTGAATACGACAAAGTAGATGTAATAATAAATAATTAAAAAATATCAATTTTCCTACAAAAAATATATCAAAATTTTCCATCAAAAACTCAATCAACAAAAATATCAAATTTCGAACCAAAAATTCATCAAAATTTTCCAACAAAAAAATGAGGTAGGAAGGCAATGAGGTCAATCAATATATAGAGTTCCGAAAGTAGGTTAAGCAATATAAGTCCTATGAGTGAGGATATGAAAATTACTTGAAGATCACAGTGAGAAGGAATACTGGGGTAGGTATTCATGAAGATCACACTGAGAAGGAAAACTCGTGTAGAAATTCATGAAAAAGAAATGCCAGTTAAACCCGTACTCCTATTTCTTTGCCCTTCAACGATTTTCGCACATTGCTCAAGGAGGGTTATTTTGATTTGTAAAAGGGTTATTTTGATTTGTAAAAGGGTTATTTTGATTTGTAAAAGGGTTATTTTGATTTGTAAAAAGGTTAAATTGACTTGTAAAAAGGTTAATTTGACTTGTAAAAAGGTTAATTTGATTTGTAAAAAGGTTAATTTGACTTGTAAAAAGGTTAATTTGACTTGTAAATGCTATAAATGTTCGACCTCCGAGAAACGAGTACACTATCCGGTAGTAAGTCGGTAAATCGGTACTTTTCCGTTATCCCCCCCCCCCCCCCAGTCAATTTCTCTTCAACACGCCCGCCCGATGTTTCTAGGCATTCCTTCTTTATTAGATTACATATTTACGTAGAACTGGTGACAATTTCAAGCTTATATTATTAAAAATTAAGAAGGAAAAAAAGAATTACCGTGTTTTCAGAAGTAGCCGATGTCGGTGAGGATTTGTTGAAACAAATTGGCGTGGTTGTGGTTTGATTGCCTCCACATGAATTCGCACAAGTACCTAGAATGCACATGAATTCGTACAAATAGATCAGAATGCTGTGTATAGGTTGGTGGTCTTCTGGATGCTCGCAAGCTCGCTTCTCAAGAATACATAACATAACATAATCTAAGTAAGAAGAAATGCCAGAAACATCGGGCGGGCGTGTTGAGGACAAATTGACTGGGGTGGGTATAACGGAAAGTACCGGCAAATCCATAAAAATGTCGGTAAGCAGAATATTAGCAGCTTTCTAATTCTGTGTTTTACTTTCATAGTTCGTTTGATAACTTCACACCAGATAATCCAATTTAAGTCCAGTTTAACCGATTTCCGCAATATGTAACACGTTTTGTTTTGACTTCCATTTCTTTACTTTGGCACGCAAACGTTATTTAAACTTTTTGGTGAGACGTCAATCACTGGGTCCTTGTCAAACAGCTCAATGAAATCATCAGAAAGTAACAAGCGGTTGCAATCATGTTAACAATATCAATTGTTGAGAATGATCACCTGAGTGTACGCAATTATTCAACTAACCATGCTCATAACTCAGCTTGTTGGCCACACACTTCGCAGTAGTTAACATAGGTAATATGGTTGAATAAATCGAGAGTTTTCGAACGAATGGTTAACGAAATTTTAGGGATAAAAAATGACGAAAAACCATTTCCCTGGCAACGACACGGTTGTAAGAGGAAATCATCAGAAAAATTCTGCTAAACATTAGGGAAACCAACGTATATTAAATGCTTGCATACGAGTCTGCAACACATTGGGACATTTTCATGTGTGTTTTCTTATTATTTTCTTATCATTAGGGAAAAAACTGGATTCTAGAGCCACTCAGCTGATCTGTAATCGGTCAGTTGTGTTCAGAAGTCCCTCAAGGGGCTACATACCAAATCTCAGAATCGTTGGATCATTAGGGAAAAAACTTCTAGAGCCACTCAGCTGATCTGGGATCGGTCAGTTGTGTTCAGAAGTCCCTCAAGGGCCCACATACCAAATCTCAGAATCGTGGGATCATTAGGGAAAAAACTGGATTCTAGAGCCACTCAGCTGACCTGGGATCGGTCAGTTGTGTTCAGAAGTCCCTCAAGGGCCCACATACCAAATCTCAGAATCGTGGGATCATTAGGGAAAAAACTGGATTCTAGAGCCACTCAGCTGATCTGGGATCGGTCAGTTGTGTTCAGAAGTCCCTCAAGGGCCCACATACCAAATCTCAGAATCGTGGGATCATTAGGGAAAAAACTGGATTCTAGAGCCACTCAGCTGATCTGGGATCGGTCAGTTGTGTTCAGAAGTCCCTCAAGGGCCCACATACCAAATCTCAGAATCGTGGGATCATTAGGGAAAAAACTGGATTCTAGAGCCACTCAGCTGATCTTGGATCGGTCAGTTGTGTTCAGAAGTCCCTCAAGGGGCTACATACCAAATCTCAGAATCGTGGGATCATTAGGGAAAAAACTGGATTCTAGAGCCACTCAGCTGATCTGTAATCGGTCAGTTGTGTTCAGAAGTCCCTCAAGGGCCCACATACCAAATCTCAGAATCGTGGGATCATTAGGTAAAAACGTCATTTCTGATGGTCATAATCATCGTTGTGGCCACTTGGGACAATTTTCGTGAGCAATTATTTTCCGTGACGTTTTTTTAGTTTATGTGCCATAGCAAAGACATAAAATGTCAAAACTGGACCCTCCATCCTAGATAAATGCACCTGTTTTCCCCATTTTTCAATGATTCCTGGATTTTAACGCTTTTTTATATATATATATGTATGTATGTATGTGTCATTCCAGACGATAACTCTCGATAGAATTGAGATAAAAACTTCGTTTTTTCGCCAAAAAATCAAGCATTTCAAAAGAAAGGATGAGTTCGTTGGTTTTTTGGTAGAATATTGATTAAATAAAGTTTATTAACTATAAAATAGAACATTCAAACATTTATGTACAAAATTATGCTGAAAATGTAATTAAAATTCTTCAAAACTTGCTAAAAAATCGATAAAAACTGCAAAAAAAGCTAAAAATCCAAAACCTCCGTTTTAATAGGAGATTATTATTTAGAACATATTTTTTGCCATAAAATTAGTGGTTGACGAATTCCTTGCACTCAAAAAGCTCAAATTTCGAAACAATTTAACATTATACAATACGATAATTTACGAAAATTCGCTCATACGATCATGCTGCATGACTGGAACTTTTTATATATATTTATTGTTCTACAATAGATGAGCTATTTGATAAACGACTTATCGGACCCCACGTTGGAGTACCTACCTCCGCTGCCGCCCACAAACCGCTTGGAGGCAAGACCGCTATCAAAACCACCTAATTGTCCCTCGACATTATTAATCGTTCTGGAATTAGGGAGTTCCTGGATGTAAACAATGGGCAAAAACGGGTCGCCCAGGTGGGTCCGAGCTCGGAGCAGTGGGAGTAGAACCGCCTGTTTTGCTCGGCCGCGTATCTGCCCCCCGCACTCATTCCTCGGCGCTGACAATATTAACCTGTAATATTTACATACGACTACACACCCTCGCGATCGTTTCAACCCAAAAAATATCTAGGGGAATCTACTTTTGACCCCAAAACTGGAAACGTAAATCAAGTTTCTTTTCACCTCGACCCGCTGGTTTCCCCTTTAACTTTTTTTATTCCGTCACTCTACTTTTTGGGGTCGGTAATTTATAATCCTTCCGGCACATCAAACCCTTTTTATAGAGTGGAGCTGGCCTTGTGATTAATGTTGGAACTCCCGCTTGAAGTTCACTGTATTTAATCATTTGATAACCCAACTAGAAATAAATAATAATAATTACATAATATGTACTTATATTATAAATATTATTTAAAATGTAGTATGAAATCCTCCTTTTGCTTCCCCATTACCGAAGGTAGGGAAGCTCTGCGTTCGTGCGAGAAGTCGGAAAAATTGTGTTCCAAAATCAAAATTGCCTCTTTTTTCTTTTTGCATTTCGAACAACAAAAACTTAAATTTTTTCAACACAATAGCTGTGTTCCAAGCACCGCATGTACTTTTTCCTGATCATGTACTTTTTGGAACTGGTTGGTGGGGAAAAATGACAAGATGTAGTCACCTCTATTTACATACTTCGGACGAAATTATTGAAACACAGAATGTGTTTTAGCTCACGCGTTTCACATAAACCCGTCTTCAATCTTAGGTTGAAGATTGGTTAACTTCCAATAGTGAGATAATAACTTAAAATATTTATAACTCATAAACCGCGTCATAACAAAATATCGCATAGGTTACACCAGGTTATACGATCCTTAGTTCCGTATCATCGGTATCCATGTTGTCGTCCCAGATTTCGTCCCAGATTTTGTTACGAAATTTTGTTAGCTTTTTTGGCTAGTTAGTCCATGGCTAAAACACATTCCATGGCTTTGGAATTCACTCAGCTGATCAGTGATCACCCAGGCGTCTTCAGCATTCCTTCACCCTCCCTCTCAAATTTCAGCTTCCTGCTTTGAATAGGAAAGAAAATGCCTTTGGAGATCAGTCAGCTGATCAGTGATCACCCAGGCGTCTTTAGCATTCTCCCTTGACAATCCCTCTCAAATTTCAGCTTCCTGCGTTGAATAGGAAAGAAAATGGCTTAGGAGCTCACTCAGCTGATCAGTGATCACCCAGGCGTCTTCAGCATTCTCCCTTGAGCCTCCCTCCCAAATTTCAGCTTTTACATAGGTTACGCCAGGTTACACGATCCTTACCTTATGTAACCACCGCTTCACAAATCAAACCGTTCTCGCAATATTCGGATCACCTGCTATGAATCAAATCATCGAAACACCAGCTCAATGAAATCATCAGAAATTAACAAGCGGTTGCAATCATGTTCACAATATTAATTATTGAGAATGATCACCTGAGTGTACACAATTATTCAAATAACCATGCTCATAACTCAGCTTGTTGGCCACGCACTTCGCAGTAGTTAACATAATATGGTTGGATAAATCGAGAGCTTTCGAACGAATGGTCAACGAATTTCGGGGAATGCAAAACGACGAAGTACCATTCCCTAGCAACGACTCGGTTGTAAGCGGAAATCATCAGAATTTTGTCGTCACAAATTTCGTCCCACATTTCGTCCAAGATTTCTTTAGCTTTTTTGCCTAGTTAGTCCATGGCTAAAACACATTCTGTGTTAAAATGTGAACCATACATTTATTATTAAAATTCAGGAAAATCTTGTTGACCAGTAGGAAAGTTCGATATAAACGAGGGTTTTTTGAGGTAGTGACCAATCTAGTCTTGTTGTTGGATATAGTTTTTTATTGTTCCATATTTTCAACAACGACGTTTCGGCTCTGGATCTGAGCCCTATTCATGCCTACATATGCCTGGTAGGTGGTTACTGATAATAACTATGCATTATAAAATGCTGACAGAAAATAGAGACACTGGTTCCTATCAACTCGGAAATATAAACAACAACAATTATTGTGTATACTACTGATACACTAACTGATAACTAATTTATTATTAAAGATGAATACATTTCAGAAATATTTTTTTCCCCATGAAATGAATAGATAATGATTTGTTTGCAAAACAACAAATTCAAAATTCCAAAACAATATAAATACAATTCGAAAAATAACGGTTTGTGTTGATTTTGTCTACAAACTAATTTATTCGTGAATTTCCTGGGGGTATTTTTCGGGGCCATCGCAAAACTTTCCAGTGGTCCTTCAGGTGTTGGAGCAGTAAATGAAAAGTCAGTTCCATCGGTCGGTGAGGAAGAAGGTGAAGGCTGCCTCTCGAGCTCGACCGGGTGGCGCCGGGCCTGCTGGCGCCTTCTCTCACGTCATCCAGCTTCCTTTTCCCACCACTTTCGGATCAATGTTGATTCTACTTCCAACAAATAGAACGACGAAGGTGAATAGACGAGATCACAGGGCTCGGGGTCTTCTGAAAAACGGATTTTCCTCGGGATATTTGTTTTTTCCTTCAACGACAACACCCGGTAAACAACTTTTTCCTCCTCCGCCCAAGGCCGTGCTAAAACTCGAAGATCACCCACAAATAGCGTCTGTTTATTATTTCGTTATTAAATCTATTGGAATAGCAATAGAAGTTGTAAAATAATCATTAGATTATTTTAGGAAAGCTGGTCCGGTTGGAACCAACCAACCAACGATCCTCCTGTCTGTTGTTTGTCCCTGGTCTAGTTGTCCAATCATACTGGAACCAACAATCTGCCTAGTTTGAACGAAATCTGACCAAACGCGATAAGAAATCGACGTTATAGGAAATTAACGTTTGCGCATGAGCACAGACTACTATTTATGCGACGGTATTGAAAATTTTAAGGGACTGTCTAGAAGCTAATCCGCACAACCCCAGAAAATTTCATCGGAATCGGACAGAAACTGAAAGTTTTTGACGTATCAAGGATTTACCCAGACAGGCAGATATCAGGCAGACACGGAACCAAAATTGATCAGCAAGCTCTGAAACGTAAAAAGCAAGAGGAAGTTTTGGTTTTGGAGAACAACAATGTTTTCAACTTCCATCATGGACACAAAGTTTTCCTACGTTCGGTTTGAGGAAGTAATACTGTGGCAAAACACGAAACTGGTATACATGGTAGCGGTGCTTCAGTCAATATTTCCAGTATCATATTTCGACTTCAAAATTAATATGTTTCCGAGGTTTCCTGTTGAAATGAAATGAAATGAGATGAGATTTATTCCAAAAGAAATACATAAAAGTGATCTGCATAAATAAGATTATACTCGTAACGTTGATATCACTCCAAACCATAGGATACAATCCTGTGCGGTTTGGGGGAGTTGACACCTATTTGATAGATATTACACTGCTTACAATTATTACAACACTTCTACTATAACATTCAGTACCATAAAAACAAAAGTAGTCAGGCAGGAGGGAGTGAAAGATATACATACACTATTCAAATAGGATTATCTATCGACTTGAAGATACTAGACAATATATTTAAACAGTTGGATTACCTTTGCTTTATACTCCACGTGAATATACCAAATAAATGATTACCTTTATCTCAACGCGATCACTATGTCAATAGGCACGTTGTTATGAATGAGACGTAGCCGTCCCTATCAAACTAGAGATGTTGGTGATTCGGGGAGTTGTCCAATCATCCTGGAACCAACAATCTGACGAGTTTGGACGAAATCTAACCAATACACGATAAGAAATCGACGTTATAAGAAATTAACGTTTGCACATGAGCACAGACTACTATTTATGCGACGGCAATGAAAGTTATTCATTAGTCTTGGAGTTTTGCCTGCGTCAATCGATATTTGTTTCGCCCATGCGCAATGATTATTACTCTACCAATTGCGATATAATTTATAGGTCATTTTTTTAGAACATATACCTACCAAACTACCTACAGAGTTTGAACGAAATCAGACTAACAGATTATGAAGAATCGACGTAATAAGAAATTCACGTTTGCGCATGCGCACAGGTTACTGTTGATTTGAAGGTATTGAAAATTATAGGGGACCGTCTAGGAGCCGACCCGAATAATATCTGAAAATTTCATCGGAATCGGGCTGAGACTTGGTATAGTTTTGGGCTTGACAAGGATTTACCACAGACAGACGGATAGCCATCAGACGGATAGACGGCAAACGAAAAACCAAAAACTATGGATGCGAAGAGAAATGAAGGAAACGAACTTAGATAATTTAGAAAGATACCGAATTGAATTAAGGAAGAATTGTTTTAAATTGATTGATTTGAATTGATGATTGAAATTTAAAGCCTACGGGTGGTAGGGTTACCTACCAGTTCAACCTAATGCCCAATCACAATGATATATTATGTGATATATTATTGTGTTATTTTTATTGGGTGTCGGCTACCTGACCTGTGTACCTACAAAATAATAAATGTAACAGCTACTAGCAAGTAAACAAGAGAGAAACTATAATTTAAAAAGTTCCAGTCATGCATGATCGTATTTTTGTAAATTATCGTATTGTATAATGTTAAATTGTTTTGAAATTTGCTTTTTGGATGCAAAAAAATCAACGTATTCTAAATGATAATTTGCTATTAAAAAATGATTTGGATTTTTAGTTTTCTTTGCAGGTTTTAACGATTTATTTTTTAAAGCAATTTTTGATGAAATTAAAGTACACTTTTCAGCAAACTTTTGTACATATAAATGTTCTATTTCGTAGTTAATAAACTTTATTTGAGTAATATTCTGCTAACAATTACAGATTTAACGATTTTTAGTGATTTTTTCAGCGCATTTTCTGAAATGTGACCAATTTAATGTACTCAAAAAGTGCTGGCCAACGAACTAGTCCTTTTGTTTGAAAAGCTTGATTTTTTTGGCGCAAGAACGGAATTTTATCTCTATCCTATCGTCTGGAATGAGACACACGCACGCCCAAACCCATATATATATATACACACACACACACATACATATATATATATATATATATATATATATATATATATATATATATATATATATATATATATATATATATATATATATATATATATATATATATATATATATATATAGTAGTGGTTTTCTTGAGGATCAGTCATAAGTCATTTGATTTGCCGAATTTTCGGTAAAGTTTATTACCATTCTCAAGGCATAGAGTAGTATACAGTTCAGTTTTTCACAAGTAGCACAAACTTATAGGAAATTTGGACAGATTTGTATATAGTAAATTCTAAATACTCTTGAGTTAAAACGTAAGAGACGACAACCTCGTCATTAAAGCCGTTACAAAGCTATTCAAGGCATGCCCAGTTGGGAGGGGTGGAGGCTCAAATACAGCTGGCTGCTTGAACTCCTGCAATGCCGCATGAACATCAGGGGGTTGAAGACCCTCAGGTTGGGTCACCCAAAAATACTTCCATCTAAGGCTCCTCACAAATCTGGGAGCATCCTCCAAGAGCATTACATGGTCCACTCAGGGAGTAGGGATAAAGGGATGTCTCTGGTGTGGTCAGCCGATGAGAAGACAGGTTCAGAACTGGATCAGGCCTGGATAGAAGGGTAGAAATCCCATCGCCCCCTGGAGGGGTCCTGGACCTACATTCCCGTTTAGGGTGACAGTTGGAGCACTATGTGTGCATCTGTTGTGAAGAGGGCTGGAAGGATTCGTAGGGGTAGGCTGAGTGGGGTTCAGATACTCACTCGTCCCTTCAACGTTCACTGGCAGACCAACTCCCGAACGCAAATAGGACAGGAACAGGTAATTTAGTTTTTTGAGATTGCGTTGTCTTCTCCTATCCAGAAATTCATTTCGCTCACGCAGAACACGCTCTGCTCTAAATTTTAGATATGGTATTTCAGAGCAAATGTGGACCAGTGGGACAAGGTGTGTGCGTACATAGTCATCCCTCAACTGATGGTATAGTTGTAAAGTCAAAGCTGACAACCGAGCAGACGCTTCAAATCGAAAAAGATTGACTCTACTCCGCATCACCTCCGGCATAGCCGCACTTCTGCATTTTAAGCAGAAGGCCTTTAGGCACTATTCCTACTTGAGAACCAGAACATTTGGCTACTTGGTACATGAAATGTTGCAGTTGTTCAAGCCAGTGACGTGGGGCCCTCTCCATTTTCCTACAGATCGTATGGTCACCTTCCAAAGATACGATGCAGATTATTTCGTATTGTAAATGAAATCATAAATAGAGTATAAGAAAAATAAAATTCGGACTAGAAAATTACGAAGGAAAAAATTAAATGGTACTTAGGTACCTAATCATAGAATCAACAACAATGAAATAAAACTTTGATATAAAAGATATTGTAAAAAGTTAAATGAAACACCTAATGAAACAAGAACGATTGAGGAGGAACAACAAAAAGGAACG
This sequence comes from Adelphocoris suturalis, assembly GCA_030762985.1. Lineage (NCBI taxonomy): Eukaryota > Metazoa > Arthropoda > Insecta > Hemiptera > Miridae > Adelphocoris > Adelphocoris suturalis. The sequence goes on from CM061042.1 coordinate 136,450,486, forward strand.
ATAAAGGAGACAATGGAAAAATAAAGGAGGAGATAAAGTTACACTTCAGTGCGTGAACGGAGGTAGAAACGGTCCGGTGAACTATATACTAATAGATTAGAAAGGAAAACAAACAAAGATTAACACTCACTTCTGAATATTTCGCTTGACGCGTTTTCAACAGACTGACTACCGCGACTGACGCGGGAGTAGAAGAGGGGTTAAGGAGGAGGGGTTCCAGAAAAAGGTAGATCCAGCGGGGGTAGGTGGGTGGGGGAGGGAAGGATGAAATTATTAACTCAAGTATATAACAACAAAATCTCAAACAAAAACAAAACAATTAGTTAAAAAATAAATGAATAATTAATATATATATATATATATATATATATATATATATATATATATATATATATATATATATATATATATAAATATATATATATAATATGCAAATCATTGAACTCTTGGATTCGTTTCAGAGAATGTCTCAAAACGGATTTCAATATATACATTTTCCGAAATTTTGAATTTTAAAATTTTTGAAGCCATTGCAATAGCTTCATTTTTGACGAAAATTCGCTAAATGACATGGTAAAAAGCAACCCTGATTCTTATCCCACCACGACAATCGTATTGGTTAATATAATTCCAATGGAATTCTTACTTAACGAAGTCGACTTATTATAACTTTTGTCACCTATAGAGCAATATGATTACATTAAGGTGTTACGTAATTACCATAAATTGCCCGTAGCGGGGCGCGGGCACACCGCTAGTAGCATATAAAACTCTCCTGTTTACTTTGGTGATTGCCTAACCGGTTCTATCTCGATACTGTCAGATACTGATCGGGGGTCGACAATTCATCCAAAATCAATGAGCGGGAGTAGGACGTGCTCCTCCTTTTGGATTCCGTCCGCGCGCTCGGAGCGACCTCCGTACGTGAAGGAACAGCCGAAGTCACCACCGACCTGCCTGTCCCTCGCAGCTCCGCTGAAAACCTTCGTATAAACTGGGCAGTTGTTCCTATCACGAGAACTGACACGGAAGAACGGTGAACTGACGCCTGCAAACCGATATGTTGCATTGTGGGTACAATGGGTCCCCGATCTTAGATGGTCCGACGCTATGAGGGCTAGGGAGCGATGTACCGTAGAAACATGATGCATGATGGCCCCCGACTGGAAAAGTCAGGGAAAACCTGGAATTGTCAGGGGATTATTTGCATCGGGAAATGTCGGGGAATTTTACAAAAACCACCAAATGTCAGGAAATTTCTTAAATAAGAACTTGGTGTAATAATTTAAAGCGTTTTTAACTCCTGAACGATCAAACTTCAATAGCGTACTTTTATAATTTAATAATGATTAACAGGACGTTTCCATTTGTTTTCGTCCCTTCACGAGCGTCACGTCATGGTGGAGGTTTCTATTGATTTTCTCGTACAACCAATGCGTTACTAGGGAAGTGCAACTCCTTTAGTTTTCATAGCAATAAAATCGTTTGCCACTTTTGGTTTATTATTTCTAATAATAAGCCTATGTGATCGTGTAGCAAAAAATTTTTATAACCCCCCCTCAAACTTTGTCACTTTACGTTTCAAGGTGCGTAGAATCCAAATTTGAAATGTCCGTCCGCCGTCCGCCGTTCGCCGTTCGCCGTCCGCCCGTCCGGCCATAAAAGGCCTAAGAATTTACTTAAAAAACCCGTTCTTTCGCACATAGACTCCATTTGGGGTCTAGTTGGTCCTAACGTTTAACCATCCCGATCGCTTTACTCGCATAGATGCTATGGGCCAAAAACGGGCCAAAAAGTGTCTTTTTCGAGGCTTTGTTAGACGTGTTAGACGCACGCCCGGCACGCTTGGCAGGGGGTCACGGTGGGTGTGAGGGGTGGTGAGCGGGGGGTGGAGTGAGAGGAGGCGCCGCGGCACCATGAGGTGGGTACGGCGTTCCTTCGAGGCATGAATATGTTTTTTTCTAGGTCATATTTGTGTGTTTGTACCAATGCTTTTCCTACCGCCGGAGTTTCAGATTTCATAGTGAAAGGGGGTAAATGGAGGGGGTAATAGTAGTAAGTCGTGATGTTCAGACTACTCTCGTCAGATTTCCGTGATTTTTTTTTTTTTTTTTTTTTTCAAACTTTGATGTGTTGTTTTAAATACATGTCTTGTGTACCGGTAATTTCATCCATTACATACTAATTTATGCGTCATCCTTATTACCTACTAGAATAGTTGTGTACGTATAATAGCCTGAAGATTGAAGAAAAATGGGCTGTATAATAATTGCTATCCGTTATTATTTGGAAAACACTATTGGCGCGCAAATTTTACGATTTTAAACTTGTAGCTAAATTGAGCAAAAAGAACATGGGTTCGAAATTCGTGATCGTGTTCTTATAATTTCAGACCTGCGATTTATAATGACAGTCGGCAGCTACTATCAACTAAACTAAACTTATCAACAAAACTTAAACTATCAACAGCACAAATTATTTATTTTTTGTTTTATTGATTCGTTGAGTTGAGTAAGAGTAAACACAGTCATAATAGTGAGTAAAATAAGGCAATACTACCTAATCAGTGTAGCTATTACTGCTTTTGGTTTATTATTTTCAATAAAAAGCCTATGTGATCGTATACCAAAAAATTTTTATAACCCCCCCCTCAAACTTTGCCATTTTACGTTTCAAAGTGCGTTTTTTTTTTTTTTCTATTTATTCAACAAGATACATTCGAGAAATTTAGTAGGCACCTAATTGCAAACGACGAAATTATGGTAAGAATATTAAATTTTACCTACATCCTTTATTACCAATCCCAAAAATGCAGAATTCAAAGATATTATTACCAATAATAATCCTTTGTGACCGTATAGCAAAACAAATTTTATAACCCCCCCTCAAACCTTGTCATTTTACGTTTCAAGGTGCGTAGAATCCAAAATCTGCCAAGTCCGTCCGCCTTTCGCTGTCCGGACCATAAAAGGCATTTGAATTTACTTTAAAACCCATTCTTTCGCACATAGACGTCATTTGGGGCATAGTTGGTCCAAACTTGTCGCCAGCCCGGTCGCCCTACACCCACGAGTGCTACGGGGCAAAAAAAGTGTTTTTCGATATTTTTTCTTACATAGGCAAGTGGGTGTCTTTTCCCAAGTAATTTTTGACGCAGAATCGACTTTGATAGGTATTTTTCATTTGTGGGCTTTGAGCGGGAGGAGTGTCGTTGAACACGTGTTTTGGGGGTGCTGAAGTGTATATGTACCAAAATCACCAAATTGTGATTCCAAGTCCGAAAAATTTTCTTTTTGAATTAAGCAAGTGCGGTATCAATCTATGTATATTGTACAAGGACACGATATGTGAAATTATTCTAATTTGCAAATAAATAAATTTTAAAAAAGTTGATAAATAACTATTCCCTTCTTACCTTCTTTCACTTTCTTTCAAAAATTATGATGGGACTAATCAAAGTCCCTCAATAGACACATTACCAAATCATACCTACCTATTTTGCTTCCAAATTTCTTGAAAAGCTGAGTGAGAAAAGGGTAGGTAGATAATTATGGCCCCTAGCACCAGGCCATAGACTAAAAATACCTGATCCTTGTTAAACTTACAATATGCCCTTCCTATTATGTTCCTTGGATCATTTGGTTCTATGGAATAAAACTGACCGAAAATATAGGTACCTACCTACTGAGGTAAGGGAACACAATTTCGTTTATGCTGGTACCTAACTCTATTTGAAGTTGTGAAAAAACTGAAACTGATCCTTCATGAGTTCATAGTTCCTAATACTGTTTTCTGAGTGTTAGCTATTAGGTACCAACGCTATAAATTGTCAATTAAATTTTGCTAAAAAAAAAAAAAAAAAATATTGTGAGTTTTTTAAAAAAAAATCTAGTCTTTGATTTTTTAGAAAAAAGTTGATTTAATCGAGTCTTACATCGATTTGTATTCATCACTATTACAATGCGACCACCCTCTACACGATCGGTCCCACAAAGTAAGCGAATTCTAAAAGGATGGAATTCCGTAAGTTAGGTTGTTAGAACGAGTGAACTTGAAACGGCTGCGTCCTATAAACGAGATACTTACGTTTATTTCTTCTCGGAGGCGATATGATAGGTAGGTGCCTATACCTTCCTTGTGGATCCCCCGCCGCCCCTCGCTCCGACCACCCTACGCGATCCGCGAATATTACTTTTTGGCTTAGGAAAGCCTTGTGACGATGTTCATCACGATCAATCAAAGAATGTGAAAAATAAAAATTAGGTAGGTAGGTAATTTCATAGTTGCTGGGAATTTTCGGGAACAGTAGGTAGCGTCCTAGAAACGGGATACAATTTATTCCCCCCCTGGCCATGATTGAGTTAATACCTTCCGTGTGGATCTGCCGTGTGCTCGCGTCCCGACCCCCCCCCCCCCCCCCTCCACCACTACACGATCCGCGAACCTTCCTCCGCCATTCCTTGGGAAGATCTCAAACCGAATTAACGCTTCCAGTTAAATAGCAAGTTTTCCTGATTCCAATCAAATTTGGTTGTTGGCTGCTTTCTACGGCCCGGTTGAACGCGTCTATTCGATTTCTTTCCGCCTACTTCAGTAATCTGGAATTCCCCGAGTCTTCTTCAGGTAAGCCACTTCAAGTACCTTGAGGTAGAAACGAAGCTTTGGTTTGAAGGGATATTCCTCGTACCTATCTGTTTTTGGATAACGTTACAACCTATTTGAAAGTAAGTTGATAGTGGAATGGCAGTTGTCGAGACATTTTGACATGGATATGTCTTTGCTCTGGGGGGTCAACCAAAAATTTCCGTCACGCAAAATTTGTGTCACAATTTCAGTGTTTTTCACGTACAACTAAGCCGTTGCTAGGAGAATGGAACTTCCGCAGTTTTCATCGCACGAAAATCGTTCGCCACTCGTTGGAAAGCGCTTGATTTATGTGATAAATGTTTACATCTCAAGCTACCAATTTCCCCCTCCTTACGTACCTGGCTATATTCCTAAACTAAGTTGACTGGACTATAAACAATTTTAATAAGCCGGTTACAATATTCTTAACGTAAAGCAATAGCATCATTTACTCCACTCCATAGGAAACATTTTCATCCTCTTGACAACAGTCGACTGTTAACAACAACTCATTGTAGTGACTTCTCTCCACACTCCACAGTTATTTTCAACATTTCTATAAGTAAACTGTTGTTTTGTTGGAATTAGTCGGGATGCGGCCCAGGGATTTGTTTAAAGTTAAAGGATTTGTTTACAACTCTCGAGGACAACCGTTATGAAATCCCCAATCAAAGACATATCCATGTAACATGGTATCTGCTTGTAAAGCAGAGAGTGGAACTCGTTTACGAGTTTTAATTTTTGAAGTGAAAACTTCTTTAGGCACTTATTGCATAGAGTAATCAACACACACACACACACACACACACACACATATATATATATATATATATATATATATATATAACTCTTAATACGAAAACAAAAACAACAAAGAACTCACGTCTGAACGTTTCGATCCGATCTTCTTCGACATATATATATATATATATATATATATATATATATATATATATATATATATATATATATATATATCTATATATTTTTTTTTGGTTTATTATTTCCAATAATAAGCCTATGTGGTCGTATAGCAAAAATTTTTATAACCCCCCCTCAAACTTTGTCACTTTACGTTTCAAGGTGCGTAGAATCCAAATTTGAAATGTCCGTCCGCCGTCCGCCGTCCGCCGTCCGCCGTTCGCCGTCCGCCGTTCGCCGTCCGCCGTCCGCCGTCCGTGCCATAAAAGGCCTAAGAATTGACTTAAAAAACCTGTCCTTTCGCACATAGACTCCATTTGGGGTCTAGTTGGTCCTAACGTTTAACCATCCCGATCGCTTTACTCGCATAGATGCTATGGGCCAAAAACGGGCGAAAAAGTGTCATTTCAAGGCTTTGTTAGACTCACGCACGCACGCACGCCTGGCACGCTTGGCAGGGGGTCACGGTGGGTGGTGAGGGGGGGTGAGCGGGGGGTGGAGTGAGAGGAGGCGCCGCGGCACCTTGTGGTGGGTACGGCGTTCCTTCGGGGCATGAATATATGTTTTTTTCTAGGTCATATTTGTGTGTTAATACCAATGCTTTTCCTACGCATATTTAATAACATATCCTCTCGACTTTTCGTACGTGGTTAGATAATGATATTATTAAGGCAATAACTATTTGAATAGATAGGAGCTCAAATCGAGAAATATAAACATGCGTATATAATTATAGAAGTATAGGTTGAGGCAAATCGAAATAGGACACGCCGAGGAGTCTGGACGGGCCTTATTACGTACGCAAGCCAACTAAAACTACGATCATACTCAATTGAAAAAATAATAAACCTTTGTGAAATAATTTGCAGCGTTTTTGGAATGCTCTCATTTTATCACAGCATCTCATAATCCCTAAGCCTCTGTAGTGTCAAGGAAAGCTGATTTATTACGCTCAGTTATAAACTAATATTGCTAAGTAACCATAATGAACTAATAATGTGTAAAATTAATCATTATTAAATGATCTGACTGTAGAACCGTAGGTCTACCGTCCGTTTTTTTCATACTAGGTACATATTATTTCATAGATGAGTTATACGAATGACAAAATAATTATCAAAAGTTGTGGTTAAACTGTTTAAAAGTAACAACTCTACACGCACATAAAAAGTAAATGGATATACCATTGGCTTCCCTGGTAACTACATCACCTAGAGTAAACCATTTGTGAGAAAAATCAACTGCACTTTTAATTGAACCAGGGAGAAAAAACCCAGCAGAGTTGTGGATTGATCCAGTGTCCCAAAACTAGTTTTTGTACACAAGCTAGGACTTCTCAGAAGGGTTAGGGATGGGGAAATCGGCCCATTAGAATGTGGAGTCATGTGTTATAAACCGCAATTTCGGCGACAGGAGAAACCAACATCGAATCAGTTACAAAATTGAACCACTCCATCCTCCGCATCCATGAATGGACAAAAAGATGGGGAATTAGATTGAATGAAGCGAAATCTGTACATTTTGATTTCACAAATAAAAGAATCAACTACGTGCCAGCCTTCCTTGACAACAAGGCGATTCCTTATGCCAATGAAGCTAAATATCTTGGGATGACACTCGATGCCAAACTGAGGTGGAAATCACATGTTAAAAAGAAAAAGTCTGAACTAGTTATCAAATTCAGGAAAATGTACTGGCTTATGGGAAGACACTCAAAACTGTCTATCCACAATAAGCTCATATTGTACAACCAAGTCCTCAAACCTGTCTGGACATATGGTGCGCAACTGTGGGGGTGCGCTGCACAAAGTAACCGCAACATTATTCAGCGCTTTCAGAATAATGTTCTGCGTACCTGCGTTGATGCATACAGATACTTCAGAAACGACAGATTACACTATGAGTTGAAAGTTGAATCTGTTAATGAGGTTATCCGCAAGCAAACCGTCAATCACCTTTTGAGGCTCAGAGATCATGTTAATGAGGATGTCGTCCAACTCCTTGACACCGAAAATCTACTTAAAAGACTTGAAAGACCTAAATCGCATGAACAACAATAAGTCTAAAGTGAAGTGTTATTAGATCTTAAGAAAATGTATAATAATTTATCACATGAATATTGCTTGTAAGTTGTTATTACTTAGCGCAATAAAACTCGTCAAAAAAAAAAAAAAAAAGTGTTATAAATTCATAGAGCAACTTTCCAACGAGCGATTTTTTTGGGATGGGAAATCAGGAAGTTATACTCTTTCTGGCAAAAATTGGTAGCATGTGTTACATAGCGTGACATTTTTTGCTGTCGGACGAAAATTTTGAATTACCTATCCCCAGAGCTAAGAAATCCATGTAAGGAAAATTATTGTTCTTCAACAAAGAGCTTCAGATCACAAATTGAGAGACCATAAAATATTAAATAAAAAGTCATGCAGCATGATCGTATGGGTGAATTTTCGTAAATTATCGTATTACATTTAGGTTAAATTGTTATGATATTTAAGCACTTCGATGGCAATGAAATTGTTAAATGTAAATGGACTACATATAAGTAGTCTGTTGTTTCTCTTTAAATTATCCGATTTTCGTTTTAGAAGCATTAAAGGTAGAAGAAATGACGAAATACAAAATTTTTTTTTATTTTGATATTTTTTGTAAGGAAATCTGAAGTTCGGTCAGAGAAAAATCAGGGAAATGTCAGGGAAATTAAAAATTTCCACCCTGATTGATTATTGACATGACTCTCACTGTAGTTGAAACCTTACGCCTCCCATTTCACTCTACAATTCGTTTCCCGCACCATTCTCCTCATCAATACTTGTAAAAATGAGAGCTGCATTTTACCTTGCAATAAATAAATTGTAAAAAAAAAGTTCCAGTCATGCAGCATGATCGTATGAGCAAATTTTCGAAAATTATAGGGGACCGTCTAGAACCTATTCCGCACGCACAATCCCTGAAATTTCATCGGAATTGGACTGAAACTTGGTATAGTTTTGGGCGTGACAAGGATTTACCACAGACAGACAGACAAGGAACCAAAATAGATCAGTAAGCTCTGAAACGCAAAAAGCAAGTGGAAACTTTGATTTTGGAGGACAACACTTTTTTCAACTTCAATCACGAACACAGGTTCACTACCTTCGGTAGTGAGGAAGCTAAATTGATTATACCGTTGGAAAGCTGAGATTTTTAGCAAGTTTTCCTTGGAACGCGTACGGCTTTTTACCATTTTCTTATAATACTTAATGCAGCTTGAAAAAGCAGTAATTTTTAACAAGTTAGAAATTCTCTTGCTTAGTCCATTTTTTCGCCCACGCGGCCTTAGGTAAAAGGTATTCGAATACCTCAGGGAGACTGGAAATTCATCGTTTTATCCAACGATATATCTAGTTTTAAGTTTGCGCTGTAAGTTAGGGGAGATATGGTCATTTCGGTGATGTAAGTTCGGAAGCACGAAAAAAATATTAAAAATCAAAAGAAAACGCTTGTTTACGAGTCTGCAACACATTGGGACATTTTATGTCTTTAGTTGAAGACAAGTATGTGTTGCAGACTCGTATGCAAGCTCTAAGAGCCACTCAGCTGATCCGGACCCTGGGCATCGTCACGTAAATGTGCTAAAGGGACTACATACGAAATTACAGCTTCCTAGAGTGTAAAACATAGAAATTAGCTTTAAGAGCCACTCATCTGATCCGGACCCTGGGCATCGTCAAGTAAATGTCCTAAAGAGGCTACATACGAAATTACAGCTTCCTAGAGTGTAAAGCATAGAAATTAACTATTAAAATGATTTAACCACCGCTTCACAAATCAAACCGTTCTCGCAATATTCGGATCACCTGCTATGAATCAAATCATCGAAACACCAGCTCAATGAAATCATCAGAAATTAACAAGCGGTTGCAATCATGTTCTCAATATCAATTATTGAGAATGATCACCTGAGTGTACACAATTATTCAAATAACCATGCTCATAACTCAGCTTGTTGGCCACGCACTTCGCAGTAGTTAACATAATATGGTTGGATAAATCGAGAGCTTTCGAACGAATGGTCAACGAATTTCGGGGGATGAAAAACGACGAAGTACCATTTCCCTAGCAACGACTCGGTTGTAAGCGGAAATCATCAAAATATTTTCGTGAGCAATTTTCCGTGACGTTTTTTTAGTTTATGTGCCATAGCAAAGACATAAAATGTCAAAAAATTAGAAGTGAAAAAACTCCAAAAATCAAGGGTTTACGAAATTGAAAATAGGATCTTTTTGTTGGAAATTAGTTCTAGAATTAAACCTTGGGAGGTTAACAATGACTGTGTGAACACCCTGTATATGTACACATATATAGTCTTTGTTCACACCAAGTATATGTACGTTCTCTGTTATCCTCGAAAATCATTCAACTTGCGTTAAAGCTCGGCACAGCTAATGTATGCTTTGAATGAATCATGAGGGACCTAAAAGCCCTTAGCCATTGGTCTTTTTGTGGAGCGTTTCTGATCAAAGGGACCGCTTCTCAAACACATTCTAATGAGCAACGTAATATAGGCCGCGTATGGGGCTTGATGGTAACATTTTGTATTTGCTTGAGCACGACGAACGTCGAACCACCTAATAAGAACATTACACACTAGTAATTATTTGCTGAAACAAATCAAAAGCGCATCCTGCTTAAGCATGACACAAAAACTACTTATGTGGAAAAAATTTCACCCTTACTTGTATCATTCCTTCCTGATGCGATCGATCTATTGATCGTGTTTAAGGGTGCTCATTCAGAAATGGATGAGCACCCTCGGGTGGCCGCCATGGTGGGTCGGGCCCAGGCTCTTGATGCATGTGGCAAGCATCTTTGTTCATTTATTTGCGTAGATACATCAGTTGGTCTCGTCTCCTTTCTCTCTCTCTCTCTCTCTCTCTCTCTCTCTCTCTCTCTCTCTCTCTCTCTCCTCTCTCTCTCTCTCTCTCTCTCTCTCTCTTCTCTCTCTCTCTCTCTCTCTCTCTCTCTCTCACACTCTCTCTCTCTCTCTCTCTCTCTCTCTCTCTCTCTCTGCCATAACTGCATATTGTGACTTAACAGGCGAAGATATTGACAGGCTACAGAAAGCACAGAATGCTGTGATACGGTTCGTGCATAGGCTAAAGATGGATGAACATGTGACACCATATTATGTCAAATTAGGAATGTTGAAAATAAGGGAAAAAATGCAATGTGCTGTCGCAACAATGTTGTTTAAAAATTTAAAATTTGATACCCCTCAGTACCTGGTGGACGATTTTGTATTTTTGCGAGAGGTGCATAATCGTCAAACCAGGAATCAAATATTAAGGGTTCCCATTCATAGAACGACGATTTATAATAAATCCTATTGTGTTCAAGCAATTAGACTTTATAATAAATATAGTGAATTATATGATTTAAATTGTTCAGTTATGTCATTTAAAAATAAAATAACAGCAATGTTAATTAAAGAGAACTACCAGTAAGCAAAATTTTGGACAGTCCGCAATACTTTAATGACAATTTAGAATTAGAAGAAAAATGCAATTTAGTGATATAGAAGTGATGTTTATTTTATTAATGTTTTGTATAATGTAATTAACATTGGTCGAGGTTTAATGATTGTAATAACCCTTTCAGGGTTACGGGAAGAGAGGGCCTTAAGGCGCTATGTAACCCTGAATGATTAAATGAAACTTTCAATCTCTCTCTCACTCTCTCTCTCTCTCTCTCTCTCTCTCCTCTCTCTCTCTCTCTCTCTCTCTCTCTCTCTCTCTCTCTCTCTCTCTCTCTCTCTCTCTCTCTCACTCTCTCTCTCTTCTTTTACACCTCTACCATATTATTGAGCAGCACTTTGGTGTTCGTCGACCCCACCACCCACCAATTCCACCATTTTGTTTCATACAATTCTTCCTTTCAATTTTATATTTTAACTTTTTTTCTTTTGTTAATTAGTGTATCTTTTTATTCTAAAATGATGTGAATTTTATATTTTGTTATTCTAGACCAGAAAATCTTTATTGTTATTGTTTCTTATTTTTACATGCCCAGGGGCCAATGAGGCCAATTTGTAAAATGATTGCCAATAAAGGTCTTATCTTATCTTATCTTATATGTGGATCAAAGGACGCTGGCCTTTCTCTGCTCCTGAACCCTTTGATGTTGAAATCTACTGTTAGCACAAGTTTCATGTCAGTCTCATGAAAATCAGGCTCTGTTAAGACTCCTCAGATCCTTCTATTAAGACTCATGGATGGACATACTAACTTCTCTAGGCCTCCATTCTATCTGCTCAATGCGTGATTAACAACGAACGCTCATACACCCCAGATACGTAGAACCGATTTGGCTGGTTCGGAAACTGGTTTGCTGAAGAATCTTTCACTTGTCTGAAGGGAGGGCTTACAAATGTTCCTCTCTCTTCTCTTGCTCTGCTTCCCTTAGTTAGTGACCCTTCTTCATGGATACAGTCACAGCCCTTTAATTTTCACAGCAACCATGTGTCTCCTTTGTTCCGATGGCGAAAAATAGGTGTTGTCCCGCTCGTTTGGATACTTGATAACATTACTCAACCTCGGAATCAGAATACTTTTTTCTTCTTGCTCCCTCACTACCGAAGGTTGGGATGCTGTGTGTTCGTGATTGAAGTTGAAAACATTTATGTCCTCAAATCAAAATTTCCACTTGCTTTTTGTGTTTCAGAGCTTGCTGATCAATTTTGGTTCCGTGACTCTCTGTCTGTCTGATGTCTGTCTGTGGAAAATCCTTGTCTCGCCCGAAACTATACCAACTTTCAGTCCGATTCCGATGGAATTTCCAGATTTCCAGGGATTGTGCCGATTAACTTCTAGACAGTCCGTTATAATTTTCAGTACCGTCGAATCAACAGTAGTCTGTGCGCATGCGCAAACGTGAATTTCTCATAACGTCGATTTCTCAACATCCATTGGTCCGATTTTGTTCAAACTCGGCAGGTAATTTGATATATGTCCTAGAAGAACACCCTATAAATTATATTGCGATTGGTAGAGTAACAACCATTGCGCACGTGCGAAACTAATATCGATTGGCTCAGGCCAACTCCAAATCTAACGGAACGATTTTGATGACATTTTCAGGGATAGCGGGATAGCCTCTATACGGTCCGCATAACTTTCATTACCGTCACATAAATGGTAGTCTGCGCGCATGCGCAAACGTTAAATTATCATAACGTCGATTTGTTATCATCCATTGGTCCGATTTCGTTTAACTTGGGGAATAGGTAGATACCTAGATATATGTTCCGGGATTTCAATGAAAAACATTTTCGACAATTTTTATTTTAAACATTTTGGAGCCATTGCAATAGCTTCATATTCTACGAAAATTCACTAAAAGAAGATGTTGGAAATTTCGCTAAACTTAATTGCTGATTGGCAGATTTCGGACGTCCGCTGGCTGTTCGGGGTACGTGTAGAAGATACTCTGGAAACATAAGCTTTCCACCAGATGGAGTAGTAAAAATATACATTGTTTCCACACAAATTTGTCCTTTGATCTCTTCGGATGTTTGGATTAGGTGGGAGTTCAAATAAACGGAGTTCCACTGCAGTCAGAATCCGATGACTTAACAAATCATAGCGCTTCCCTTCGTTATTTTCCAAATAATCTTCTCTACCGTTGCCGTTTGTGCCAGTTGTGTGATGTGGTGGGTGGAAGAGTTAGCAGAGAGTTAGTGAGGTGTGGGGTCAAGCAGATAGCTTTACCGAACGCGTAAACTTAATTGTTGATTGGCAGAGTTCGAACGGTAATCCGCTGGCTGTTCGAGATACACGTAGAACAGATGACGGTTGGGGGGTAAAACGCGGTAATGGGACGACGGGGATAATGGGTCGACGATCGGTGAGCATAAAGAGCGATTGGGTAGCAGAAGGGGGAGGGAGAGGGTGAAACTAATATTTTTAAAAGCGAAGGGGTGATTGGCGGTGGGCAGTCTTCAATTTTCCGGCAATTAATAACAGTGTGTTTTTAATTGAAGCTCACCCCTCCTCGCTCGGATATACCTACTCCCGACCTACAATACGACCTTCTTTCCCTAAGACCGAGTGGGGGAGGTTTTTCAACCCCATTTCCACCCCTTTGGTGACGACCCCCCTGCGCACGCGCCCCCTCCCTGTCCGCGGCCGAGGGATGCTGGATCCCGGGATCTCAGCACACACCCCCAGTCACCCAACCGGCTCTACCACATCTCCTTTCTCTACGTAAGTGATACCACATATTTACCTACTTTTTTTTCAAAAATAATTTCTCATCGATTCCGGAAAATTATTATAATTGTCCATAACGTTTCGATTATCCACCTTAATAACGAAAAAAATAATTTTATTATCAAATAACCCACGAATTTCCTCTGATTATCAGATTAAACCATGTGTTCGTTACTTCGTCGTTCGTTCACGCCTTAACCACCAAAAATATGAAATTCATCTCTAGAAGTATATGCCAGAAGCTCGATATACCTTGAAATTCTTTCATGCTCATTTACCCTTAAATAAATAATAGTCGCGCCAAAACATCAAACACCGTGCGTATATTGTCTACCACATAAAGCATAACAGTGACCCACTTTTCATCGAGTAAATGAAACTTACATATGGATGATCAGACGTTCACGTAAAGTCTTCATTACAGCAATCGTGTTATAATCATATTAAATAACGTCAAATCTAAATGCAATAGCTAAAGGACAAAATCATGACCTTAACCAATCGGACCTACAAAACCACACTGTAAATCTTTATTATGAAACATCATTCAATAATTGAAAGATGTTAAGAATAAAATGAATGATGTCAGTAGCAATGGAATACAAAAATAAATTCCATGAACTTGTGGTAGGTACCTACTTATGGAAATGAGGCATATCTACGTTCTTTGTCTCATATATTAGGTTTTTTTGTTTCATAAAACGTTTGAAATGTTTGATGATTTATTTACTTATATTTCAATGAAAACGACCCTCTTAATGTAAGTTAAGGTGGTACTGCAGTAGTGTTCGTGGCTTGGTTTTCAGGGTGAGGGCAGGGAGTGGCTGGCCTGTTTATTGTGGGGACAACCTACCGAAATAGTCAATGGCACCATGACCTGGATAAGAATAATCATAAGAATTCATTCGAAACAAACTGACAGCCAATGACATCCCCTTCAATAAAATTCCATGTAATGTGCCATAGCTTTATGGGTGAATTTTGATTGACGCAGCAGTTATTTTCTGTTATAAAGACAAATTTTGAGATTTTTAAAATTTTAAAGGAATTTGAGCATATTTTAGTATAATAAACGCATGCACTGTATTTTTTTCCATCTATCATTACAGGTATATTGATAATTTTCAAGATTTTAACCGTTGTGAAAAATTTATTGGACTTTAGCTCACTTTTAGCGAATTTTCGTAGAGAATAAAGCAATTGCAATGCTTCCAAATATTTTAAAATCAAAATTTACGAAACATTTCTCCATTGAATCCATTTTAAGAAAAGTGTGTGTGTGTGTGTGTGTGTTGAGTGTGTGCGCGTGTGCGTGTGTGTGCAGGTTGTCAGTGGCAGCAAATAAGTATGATAGAAATGATCTGCGGCAAGCGATTTCTGAGCTAAAAGGAGTGGCGACCAATAACATCAGGGTCATAGCCGCGACCGTGTCATAGCGCGGGGTGTGGTGCGGGAAAAGCGCCACGGAGTTACTCGAGTAGGGCATCTCGGCGGGAGTGCTCCGTGGTATCACCATCCGAGTTCTGTGGGGTTCTCACTAGAACTGGTGGTCATTCTATAGGGGCACTTCCTTTCATCCCATTCTTCCTCCTCATCCTTCTGCTACTTCCCTCATCCCTAGAGCCGGCGTCAGGTAAAACTGGGCATCCAGTAATTTTTCAGTTCAGTCGTCATTTTTGTTGTTTTTATCGGTTTTTCAGCATAACACACAGCATTTTTCAGCATAATTTTGTGCAAACAAATTTTTTATGCCCTAGTTCATTGTTGATAAACGTTTTAGCGAATTTTCGAAGAAAATTAAGCTATTGCTCTCGCCTCAAAATTTGTAGAATGTGAATTTTTGAAAAAATTGTATGCAGAAATCCGTTTCAGACTATTCTGAATCATATTCTGAAGTTTAACGCATTTTTTTATGTATGTATGTATGTATGTATGTATATATGTATGTATGTATATATGTATGTATGTGTCATTCCAGACGATAACTGTCCGTAGAATTGTGCTAGAAACTTCAAACAAATTTTAAAATGTTGAGGACACAAAACGAAAGTTCAAGTTCGTTGGCCAGCATGATCGGATTACATCTTCGGGTTGAAATTTTCAAAAATGTAGTCAAAAATTTCAAAATAGCCTGTTTTTTGCGATTTGTTGTGCGAAATAATTTTTTTAGCATACTAACATGTGGTATATTCGGAATCAGCGTAAAATTTCCTATAAGAATATGTATCAAGTTTTCAAAAATTTCAAAGTTGAAAAATCAGTCAAAAATCGAAATAATGCCATTCGCTAGTTGTAAAAATCGGTAATATTTGCATAAAACATTGTCCAAATTCAAATTGAACTACTCTTATGGAAGTAAGAGTACCTCCTAATAATTTTTAATAATTTGATTCCATGTTTGTCCATCAAAATCATAAACTAAAATTTCTCTACACGATCAATAGCGACCGAAATGTCGAAGATTTCTTCAAAAATTCGCTCATGGGGTCATACTGCATGACTGGACTTTTTTGATTAATATTCTGTTAAAAAATACAAATGTACCAATTTTTAGCCGTTTTAATGTGTTTTTTTTTTTAAAGCAAATCGTTTATAAGTTTTCCAATTTAATGTGCTCAAAAAATGCGGGCCAATGAACTCATCCTTTCATTTGAAAAGCATGAATGGCTCGGAGAGTTATTGTCTGGAATGACACACACACTCACGTACGCGCGCGCGCTCGTGTGTGTATGTGTGTGTGTGTGTGTGTGTGTGTGTGTGTGTGTGTGTTGGGTTGTGGTCGACGTATCAGGGAGTCCGTTTCTATCGCAATTTCATGAGTACTACTGGAGATTCTGATGTAAATTGATGCACATCATATACAGTTCTATTCAGTGAAAGTGGATCATCGTTTTCTTGGTGAAAAATTATCAATTTATTGTGAAATACGCAAATTGTGTTTGGGCATCTCTCTTGGAGGTTAAGCAACCAGACCCGTCTCTGGGGACGGTTCGAAGAGCTTCTGAACATAGATCTTTGATGACGGATGAGTATTTTTTGTTGCTTTTGTTATCTGCGTTGTTTGTTTGTCGTAAATTTACTAACTTTGGCTAACGATTTAATTCAAGTACGATACTGATTTGTGATCGGCTCTGTGTTATCAAATTATCAGACCGGTGAAGGCGGGAATACATCTCGATTCTGGAGGGCGAACATAGAATGAGAAGCAAGGGAACAACGAACTCCAGACGCATGAACTGTGGGAACTGGTGCAGATATACTAACCCGCCGCACGGAGAGCCACTGCAGCCACTTAACACCACTCTTTTGGGATCCGAATTGATGACCCCGGCCTGTCCATTCCTTGAAGTATGCGTACCTCACTGCTCACCTGTCAGTAGCATCCATGACAAATTGATTTCAACAGTTCCCATGGAACTTCGTGGCAGATAACGGGTATCTATCTGGTTTGGTTTGTGGTTTTGTGGTGTGTCATGCAATAACGATATTTGAATTTAGATGCGATCATTACCTAATTATAAGAATTATCAGTGGTTTAGTTGCATTTAACGTCGTAGTACCTACTCTCAGGAAATCATGAGATCTTGGAGAAATGGCTCCGCATGTCTGTCGCCACTGTAATGAGGCGATAGAGAAAACAAAAAACTTCGCGCAGTGCTCATTCGATAAGGACTGTAAAAAGCATTTTGGATGCGCTGGAATTAAGGAATCAACTTGGATCGGACAGGGAACAGCGATACGAAATAAGTGGATGTGTGCAGTTCATCGTACCCAAGGTAAAACAGACCGTACCAAATCACCAACTAATAACAAGGTGCCGGAGCCCTCTCTGGGGGTTGGAAATAGGTCGCAAACGTCTAATAAACTTCCTGACGACCACATTTTAAAGTCTCAGTCATCGAAGCTTCTAATTTCCGCAGATCCGATAGATTTAGTTGGGATCCAACGATCTAATCCAAAAGAAATTCTCCCGATGGACTCGAATGAGGACCTCAAGAAATTCATTACTGATAGCTTGGCGCCACTCAATGCAAAACTAGACTCTATTCAGGAAGACATTCGGAGAGAAATTGACGAGCTGAGATTAGAAAATAAAGAAATAAAACAAGAGAACATACATCTAAAGGAAGAGGTGGGGGAATTAAGAACGATCTGCAACACGATTGAGGCGTACACAAGAAGGCGGAACTTGATAATCCGTGGGGTGCCCGAAGTTGAAAACGAAATTTTACCGACAATATTGAGCAAGATTGGGGAAAGGTTGGATGTGGACATTACGGAAGTAGATTTTGATGATGTTTTTCGGCTACCAACAAGGAAAGCTGTGAAAAACCGGCCGATTTTAGTTAAACTACGTGATCAAAAGCTCCGCGATAAGATAATAGCGCAGGGTCGGAAGAAGAAACCATCAGAAGCAGACATCGTAGAGGGAAGCAGCGGGAACTCGGGAGTCTTCTTTGAAGAACATATTGGGCCTGGCACTAGGAAGATTTTCGAACAGTGTTTGGACGTGAAGCGACAGGGACTTGTTAGTCAAGTGTGGATTACTGGTGGAAAAATCCAAATTCGAGTTGCCCCAGGTGCTGAGGCCATCAGGATTGACAGTGAACCCAAATTAAGACAGGCTCTTGGGGGTTCGACAAATAGCTATCGTGGTGTGCCTCGGAGTCCCCGAACTTGATCGTCGTAAACGAACTGTGGAGAAGAATAACAAACCAAATAGTGATTTTGTTTCATTGAAGATAATATTTATTAGTTTTCCATATTATTTTGTTTACTCAGAAATTTTTCATTTTTGATTTTTTGGAAATTTCTTCTTATATATTATATAAATTGTTTTAAGTGGCTGTACCTGCACTTCTTATTTTCCAGCTGTATGGGGATGGTGTGATATTAATTTAATAATAAATCCACAGTCATATACCTATTTTTTTCTCTTTTGTATCTCCTTGAATTTAGACTTATTTTACCCTGGGTACCCGTAAAGTGTAACTTGTCGAAATGTTTCTGGAAAATGATCAATTTTTAAATATCTACCACATAAATGTGCAGAGTGTGAGAAGGAAGTTGGATTTGGTCATCTCTCACCTAACCGCTCTAGAGGGTCGGCTGCCTCATGTTATCATACTCTCTGAAGTATGGATTAAAAGGGAAGAGAAGCTTTTTTACAAATTAGAGGGTTATGAATCTCACTTGTTTGATAGGTCTACGGATCAATCAGGTGGAGTCCTGGTGTTTGTGCGGGTTGATCTTGACGTTGCTGTGGAAAATGATGTTTGTCTCAGGACTGCCGAGATACTGAAATTCAAACTCAAGGGTGTTCTGATGGATGGTGGGGATCTTAGCTTCATCGCGTGCTACAGGTCATGGCAGTATACAATAGATGAATTTTTGGACGAAATAGGGCCTCCACGCAGAACACCATACTCTTGGGTGATATGAACATTTGCATTTTAAATGATGCTAATATTGAGAAAATGGTGTGTTCTGGACATGGATCGAGAGGTGCAAGTAGGTACATAGATATCATGACATCAAATGGATTTAGGAGCTTCGTCAACGTACCGACCAGGGTGACGGATACAACTTCCTCGTGCATTGACCATATTTTTATAAAATCAAGGAAATATGATAGGTACTCTGCGTCGGTCGACATAGTTGGACTTTCAGATCACTACGGGGTGGGATTAAAAGTTGGAAATGTACTAGTCTCTAAAAAGGATAGATTGCGTTTTTCTTATCACCTCAACTGCGAAAAATTTATTGAAAATATGAAGAAAATAGATTGGGCGGATGTGCTGAAGGAAGAGAACTTGCAAATGGCATTTGATAAATTCTATGATTGCTGGGAAAAGGTTAAATGGACATCATCGACACAGATTAAGATAACTAGTAAAAACAGGAAGCGGAATCCCTGGATAACATTTGAGCTCATAAATTTGATAAACGAGAAAAATAGAGTTTTTAAAATTGTGAAAAAAGGTAAGATTCCAAACTTTATAAGAGAGTCCATTCTAGTTAAATACAAGGAGCTGTCAAGAATTGTGACGAAAAAAGTGAAAGAGGCAAAGAAGGAGTATTATCGGGAGGAATTCAAAAAATGTAATGGTGATATCAAGAGGTTCTGGAAGTTGGTAAATAAACTTATCAAGGACGATCGTGACAATAATGTAACTATGGGAAGTCTTTTTGTTGGGGGTCAGGAGGTGGCGGTTGCTGGAAATGAGATAGCGTGTGCTAATGCATTCAATGACCACTTCATAAACGTTGTTAAGGAGCGCAGTGACCAAGAAACACAGGACTGTCGTGTGGCTGAGTGGACTGGATCTCGCTCAGCGGAAACATTCAGCTGGAAGCCTTTGACTGAGGAGGTGGTGTGTGAAATCATCGGGAGCCTGCCCAATAAGACAAGTGTGGGTTTTGATGGCATCAGTACAAAGGAACTCAAACTGGTAAAGCATGAGTTGGCTACTGTGCTTGCTCACCTATTCAATCGATCCCTTGCTGAGGGGCTGGTCCCCACTCAGTTCAAGAAAGCAAAAATAGTCCCAATATGGAAGACCGGTGACCGTAGATATGTGGATCATTTTCGACCAGTGAGTATTCTTTCTGTGCTCTCAAAGGTGCTGGAAGGGGCTGCAAAGCGACAACTGTACGGTTTTTTGGAGGAGACTGGGTTCTTTGCAGATACACAGTTTGGCTTTAGGGCTCGAAGGTCAACAGAAATGGCTGTTGAGGGACACGTGGGGTTGATCGTCACTTCCCTCGAGGCAAGGCGTAAGACAGCGGCTGTTTACTTGGATTTGTCTAAAGCCTTTGATCGGGTGAGGAAGCCGGTTCTTATGCAGTTGCTGGTGGAGGCTGGTATGGATGCCGTTTCAAGAGGATGGATTGGGAATTTCATGTCCGGAAGAGAGCAGTCTGTGGTATTTGGTGGAGCAGTTAGTGAGCCGGGAATGAGCAAACTGGGAGTTCCCCAAGGAAGCACGATTTCGCCTCTTCTGTTTCTAATCTATATTAACGGAATTAACAGGCTAAGTCTCGAGGGTACCCTCTTTACTTTCGCGGATGATACTGCTTTGGTGTACTCGCTTGACTCTGAGGTGGATTTGGAGGGGACTATTGAGGCAGACATGGAAGTCCTGCAGGACTATTTGAGAGCCATAGGACTAGTGCTCAACAGTATGAAAACCAAATTAGTGGTTTTCAGGTACACAGAGCATGGAGTTTTGGACAGTCACCGCTACTCAATTCGGGTCCACCTGGAGTCATGTGATCGGGTATTATGTGTCTGCGACCCAATTGCTGAGGTTCAGTCGGCAAAGTATCTCGGCCTCATCATAGACAACCATTTGTCTTGGTCTCAGCACTTGGTCTCACTTAAAAAGAAACTCAACAGGGTCAACTTCAGCCTCAGATTCTTGAGCGACTTTGTGACTTCCCACGAACTGAAAACGATTTATCTGGCCCACTTTCAGGCCCGAGTTAGGTATGGATTGCTGCAATTTGGAGGGGCATACCACGAAACAACTGAACCGATACTAGGTGCGTTTCGGTCTGCTGCCAGGATTCTGAATGCAGAGGATGTTCGGATGGAGGAACTGGGAATATTACCATTCCATAAACTATTTTATTATACTGCTTTCATGTATGCAGTGTTTCAGGAGAGCATACCGGTACAGGTAGAACGAGTGGCAGTACAAACTCGAAGAGGACGGTTTCCAGTTGTTGAGCAACCTGCATATAGGTTTGATCACAGCCGAAGACAGTCATCGTACATGATCCCCGCGGTGTGTAACCAATTAATTCCTTGTATCTATGACCCGAAGGATCCGATTTCAAGACGGAAGATTAAAACAAAATCCTACCTTATAGAGAATGAGGTCGTTTGCACAAATATTCTTGCTGGAAGGCTATCATGTACTTGTGGAGCACAGCTTGCCTACATTGCGCGTCGGGGTCTCCAATAGGTAAAGAAAAATTATAGAAATTATAGGTATAAGGAAAAATCCTACCCCTGTTTCAGCACTAGGGCGGAGAATTACAGCTGGAAATTTTGAAGTGCAATTTTGAAGTGGAATATGTTATTTGTGAAGATATGTTACTTTAAGTGATATCTTAAGAAGAGAACTTGAGTTGTGTTTTAAGGGAAGAATTTAATAGTTACTTTTGAAGACTTTAATTGGTGATAGAAGGACTTACCTATATATTACTGAACTATATGGAAGTATTTACCTACTTACTTTTCAACACATGCACGGAAAGCCCCGCGCGACTCTTTGTCATGGGGCAAAATATATTGTATAAATTTTGTTGAATAAAGATATTCGTAATTCGTAATTCGTAATTCGTGTGTGTGTGTGTGTGTGTGTTGTGTGTGTGTGTGTGTGTGTGTGTGTTTTGTGTGTGTGTGTGTGTTTGTGTGTGTGTGTGTGTGTGTGTGGTGTGTGTGTGTGTGTGTTGTGTGTGTGTGTGTGTGTGTGTGTGTGTGTGTGTGTGCGTGCGTGTGCGTGTGCGTGTGTGTGTGTGTGTGTGTGTGTGTGTGTG
The DNA here is from genome assembly GCA_030762985.1 of Adelphocoris suturalis. NCBI lineage: Eukaryota > Metazoa > Arthropoda > Insecta > Hemiptera > Miridae > Adelphocoris > Adelphocoris suturalis. The sequence continues at coordinate 136,472,829 of CM061042.1, forward strand.
TGTGTGTGTGTGTGTGTGTGTGTGTGTGTGTGTGTGTGTGTGTGTGTGTGTGTGTGTGTGTGTGTGTGTGTTGTGTGTGTGTATGTGTGTGTGTGTGTGTGTGTGAAAAAAGCGTTAATCTCTAGGATTCGTTTCAGAATGCCTCAAAACGGATTTCAATAAGAATTTTTTCAACAATTTTGATTTTAAATTTTTTGGAGCCATTGCAATAGCTTCATTTCTTACGACAATTCGCTAAAAACGTGTAAAAAATATCGTTCTAAATCCTTTTAACCTTCCTGTCCCAACTGTTACCTACATGTTTTAATTGTGGGTGTAGTGCGAGAATCAAACTGCGAAACGTTAGAGGAAATTTTGATTTCCGGGTCTGATTATTTTTATCATTGATGTAAATATGCAATACATGGAAACAGGTGCACGGTGTAGCCACTCCGCTGGATACACTCAGCAACTATAATAATTACTTAAGTAAATTACTTATTTTATTTATTCAACTGGCTTTTTGCAAAAACGCAACCAACTCAACGTCGATATTTGCATTAGCCTTGTATTGTTGCAAGACCGGCGCACGAATGTATTTTTCATCGATATTTTTTAAAACTCGCTTGACCGCTCTGTTATTTTGTTCAATGGTAGAGTTTTCTGATAACAAGCTCCACAAGTTGAGGGGGAAAATCGACCATTCTCGTATTTCAAGCTCGAAATTATGAACGCGCGATGGTTTTATCCGTTGTCGAAGTTGCGTACATCGCCTACTCTTAATTCTTTTAAATAAAATGTTATATCTATCGAGTGTATCCAAATTTATAGATTATTTAGTTGATTCCATGTAGTGCTGGATATGAAATGGAACTGGCAGATAGGCAGAAGGAATTATAAATGTTTGTTATGGAAATAGTGAACCAGAAAATCCGAATTGATACTTACTTATTACAGTATATTACAGTCGGTACTTCAATATGGAATAATAGCATGGCGGGGTGGGAACACACTCCTCACATATAAATAAATTAAACGTACGCCAGAAAATCATTATGAAAATAATGTTGTCGTTACCACCTAGGACGCCATCTATAAATGCATATAATATGGTAAAGCTGATTACCATAAGGCAACCATATGTTAAAAATGTACTTTTGCAATTCCATAAGCATCCAAAAATAATAAATTCACAGCGTAATCAGGCATATACCACAAGCTATGTATCGCAGGGACTGTAATTGCACCAAGACAAGGACTAACGCTATCAACACACAGTCCAAAATTTATTACGTAGTACATCATTCACCGAGCGCTAGATAGTCATATGCAAAGATCTCAAAATTATACTAGATCAAACTAAAAAACGCAAATTTTAACGTGGCTTGTGAAAAATGGGGTGGGTTGCGAAACTATGCTAAACAGCATTTATGTATGATATTATAAAACAATAATTTTACTATAGAAAGTTTTTCTACTTATAGGAAATAGGGACATCAAATAGTTATAATATTTAAGCTATGTGTAGATTAGGTAGACTCATATGCGATGTTATGTCAACGTGCTATGTTTGAAATTATGGGCAAGTCGCCTAGACCTTAACCATTAACACGGGCCAAGCCTACCGTTGGAAAAGTAAGCTAGGCGAGAAGCCTGGTTCTAAATTTGTACTATTATCATATGTATGTGGCTCTATTGAAATAAATAAAATCTATCTATCTAACCCATTACAATGAAAAGAACAACAAAAATGTTAAAGAAGAACTTTGTGTGTTATCCTGAAAAACCGTCTGAAGCGCTGGACCAAAGTTTATGAAATTGTTTATCAAAAGTCACGCAGTAGCCGAAAATGGTCTTGAACTTTCAGTACGTTTCACATTTGATTAATCTTGGAAGTATTACAGGGTCGAAATTCTAATATTAGAATCTTAAACAGTTTCGTTCAAATCTCCTACATGCAATTTAAAGCCAATTTCATCTGGCATGAGCTATGGCAGGGTGAGGTCACTCTCGTGTGTGCACTCGTATATGGTCTACGCCCGCGTCCTAAGCTCACAGTACCCATCCAGTTGAGTAATAGAAGAGCATCCAGTTTCGTAATAGTTGTCCCTTGCCCGCCAAGCTTTCATTTTCATCCAATTTAGATGACACTTTCGAGGATTGGTTAGGTGCTGAATAACTACATAGATACTAGAGAGGAGATAGAGATGAGGCGCCTTATCGTGAACGGAAAGGGGTAATGCGCTTGTGGGGGAGATTAGGCGCCTTATCTCCAATAAGTCAGATTTATCCCACCCTATACATAAGACGCCTTTTCCCGAACCTACCTATCCCATATCTTCCTCCTTATCGCAAAGTAACCGTACACCTGATGGTAGTGATATTCATTTCTTGTTGGTATTAATGATTCATGAAAATTATATTAATTTTCTTGTCCATAAATTTTCAAAATCTGCCATTGCACAACCTTTTCGTGAATAAGAAAAGAACTAGAATACTTGGAAATGCTGGAAACTGAACTCACGGGATAGGCGGGAAAATTCTCTTGATGGCTTAGCGTTACTTGAGGATAAGTACCTAGCGTCACTTTAAGATAAGACACCGATTCGACCCTCTTTACTTTATCAGGTTAGCATCCGGTGATAAAATCCCCAACCACCTTATCCTAATTGACTTATTGTTTAGGAACTCAAATAATTCCATCCTATCCAGATCAGTTGTGAAAATTCATATTTTTTTTTTCTTTTTTTCAGGAATAAATATTGTATATATTTAGGCTATTTGAATTAAGGGGGAACTGTTCATGTAGCTGGGAGTGGGGTTTTCCCTCAATTTCAATAATGTTCCCGTATGGATTTCAGTGTCCCTAACTCTACAGACTTATCCGTAGATCCGCGAATTCCCATAAAAATCTCTGATCCCCCTATGTACCCTGGTATCTAAGGGGTTTTTCATGGTTTTCTATGTTTGTTTCTTACTAATTTCATGAAATACACCTATCCTATCGAAATCCGTTAGGATTTCAAACCTATCACAATTCACTGGAAGGGATTTTAGAATGTTAACTTTACAAGAACTTCAATAACAATCTGATCTATTGAATAAGGCATACTTACACGCATTGTTCAGTATGCAACTCCTACCGTCACCCCGTTACTTATTGTGCTGTCTTTTCGCACCATGCCAAGGACTTCAGGACAGAATGTGATCCATATCCACGACGCAGAACTGTGTTGTGTGGGTATTTTTGTCGCATTCAAGCATGAAAAGTTAAAGGTAGACAAGTGACCCGCTCTTACGCCAAAACGGAAAACCCTAGTGAGATACATTACCAACTGAAATACCCGAGTACGTGGAAAAATTCCTTCCTCGGAAAGTAGCACGGGAAACGTTTTCGAGACTGTTACATTTCTTTCATAAGCTTGCAATTAGCGCCTCGCGTGAGTTCTACTTAGAGCCTTCGGCTAAAATAAAAAAACATGATGCTTTAGCCTAGAACGTCAGGTATCGATCAGCCAGGAACGTTAATTATCGATCGGTGACGTTGAACCGATGAGGAAGCGTTATGAAAATACTATTCAGGCACCAATATTTGAATCAATAAAACGGACGAAATAAAATGTTAAATGGCTATACTTACGCGCAACGCTACTGAACAAAATTTAAAAAATTGCTGAAATCGGCGCAGGCTTTCAAAACTGGAAAAACCTCCTGAAAGGCACTTACAAAATTCTTTACTTACCAGATTCAAACTTACCCAGCGTGGTATCACGATGGACATGAATATGAGATTTATGCTGTACGAACGCATAACTACGTCATCCCTCTCACGGAGAATATCACTCCCGTCTTTCAAGAGGAAACCAGCATCTGAGGACGATGTTCCGTTCCCGTCACATCAATTCATAAAGTCACGTCACATCAATTCGTAACTTTCTTCGTTAACTTACCATTTGCTCTCATTCGTCCGGCATTATTTAGTTCATAGTATTTGTATTATTGAATTTTCTTGTCTTATTATTATGAGTGTGTATTATATCAGGTCATTAGCAGATATCATTCCCTAGCAATGGATGTTTATCGGTATCGCGTAACTTTGGTTCCAATCTCATATATCGTTTTCCGGCAGTTAGGTCCCGGCTAAGCATATTCATGCTAAAACATAATGGAACATGAACTTCTAAATCTTTATTCTACGTTAGTATTATGTGTATCATCACTTTATTAAATGATTTATATAAACAACTGGCTGTGTAACCATGCTACACATACGCACACGGGCAATAAACGCTACGGGAAGTTTATGGAAATTAAAAGCACAAATTATGCTACATGTCTTTGTACCTTGTCATTTTTACTAAGCAGTCCCAAAAAGGCTTCAATTCAAATTCCAGCAATCAGTTTCACTTGTACCTAGTTAATTTTTCAACTAAGCGCCTCCTCCATATAACCAACTCAATATCACCTTAGTTACGTAAAAACTATTCTAGCCTGCACTAGTCTGTTAGCCTATTTTACATCTAGTCTTAGTTTTAATATTTTACTTTTGGGAATATTTGGGTCCTCTTGAGGGGCTAAGCAGCGGTTATCACTATACCCCTAATTTTTTTCCCCCTCCGATATGCCAGTGGAGTCCAAGATGGCGCTCCTTTTTAGTCAAGGATGGCAACATGGCTCCCCTTAGATTCTTGCCACTTGCAGTGTCCCTTTAGACACCTTGCTCAACACCGCTAATGACCCTTCTGGTTGAGGTGCCACTTAAACCTTAAATAAAATAAAATGAAAACGGCACTTCGGGGCGGGGTCCCTTGACCCCGCGTGGGGGCTTCGCCCCCTGGAACCCCCAGTTGCTTTTCGCTTTGATCCTTCAGCTAAAACGCTAAAACATGGAACATGCTTTCTTCCCGCTAATTAGTAAATGTAAATAAATTTAAAACTACGATATAAATGTTTCACTAATCGAAATTAGAACAGAGAACAAAGGTAGATGATTTTCTGTTATGGTGCGCATCTACAATTACAATAACCAAGATTAACTTCTCAACCAAGTGACAACAAAACAAGCGGCATTGTTTACTATATCCATTTGTAACATAAATAAATATAAAACTACGACATGAATAGAAGAACAAGAACGAAAGAAATGCGTGATAAATCGAGAGCTTTCCAACGAGTGGAGTACGATTTTTGTCCGGTGAAAACTAAAGAAGTTTCATTTCCACAGCAACGGCTTGGTTGTACGTGAAAATCGAAAAAACCGTGACGTTTTTTTTAGTATGTGCCATAGCAAAGACATAAACGCTTGCATACGATTCTGCAACACATTGGGACATTTTATGTCTTTAGTTGAAGACAAGTATGTGTTGCAGACTCGTATGAAAGCTCTAAGAGCCACTCAGCTGATCCGGACCCTGGGCATCGTCACGTAAATGTGCTAAAGAGTCTACATACGAAATTACAGCTTCCTAGAGTGTAAAGCATAGAAATTACCTATTAAAATGATTTAACCACCGCTTCACAAATCAAACCGTTCTCGCAATATTCGGATCACCTGCTATGAATCAAATCATCGAAACACCAGCTCAATGAAATCATCAGAAATTAACAAGTGGTTGCAATCATGTTCTCAATATCAATTATTGAGAATGATCACCTGAGTGTACACAATTATTCAAATAACCATGCTCATAACTCAGCTTGTTGGCCACGCACTTCGCAGTAGTTAACATAATATGGTTGGATAAATCGAGAGCTTTCAAACGAATGGTCAACGAATTTCGGGGGATGAAAAACGACGAAGAACCATTTCCCTAGCAACGACTCGGTTGTAAGCGGAAATCATCAAAATATTTTCGTGAGCAATTTTCCGTGACGTTTTTTTAGTTTATGTGCCATAGCAAAGACATAAAATGTCAAAATGTCAAAAATTTTGTGACACATCCGCGTAACGTTTTTCGCTAGTTAGTCCAAGTTTAGTGACACATCCGGGTAACGTTTTCGGGCAGTCAGCTCAAGGCTGAAGCATGTTCCATGCTAAAACTATTCTATCGACGCAGTTAGTGTAGAATATTTACGAATAGCACTGCTTGGCTCAACCCACCAAAATCGTTTTTGTATCGTTGAATTTTTTATCAAAAGTTCTCTATGCGCGAACCCACCCCATCCACATTTGACGTGATTGAACTAACTGCTAGGAAACGTTACGCGGAAGTGTCACGATATTTTCTTTTGATTTTCACGTGCAACCTAGCCGTTGCTATGGAAATGAAACTTCTGTAGTTTTAAACCGGACAAAAATCGTTCTCCACTCGTTGGAAAACTCTCGATTTATCACGCATTTCTATTTTACTTGTTCTTCAATTCATGTCGTAGTTTTATATTTATTTATGTTATAAATGGATATAGTAAACAATGCCGCTTGTTTTGTTGTTACTTGGTTGAGAAGTTAGTCTTGGTTATAGTAATTGTAGACGAGCACCATAACAGAAAATTACCAACCTAGGTACCTACTTCCTTCTAATTTCGATTAGTAAAGCATTCTTAGTTTTAAATTTATTTACATTTACGATACAGTTGATTGTATATAATAGCATTATAAAGTTGTTAGCCTATTTTACATCTAGTCTTAGTTGTATATGTTATTTTTGGGTTTTTTAAAATCCACTTTGGGGGCTAATCAGTGGTCATCACTGTACCCCTCATTTTCCCCCCCTCCGAGTTGCCAGTGGAGTCCATGATGACGCCCCTTTGTAGTCAAGGATGGCAACATGGCTCCTCTTAGAATCATACCACTTCCAGTGTCCCTTAAGACACCGCGTTCAATGCCGCTAATGACCCTTCTGGTTGAGATGCGGCTTAAACCTTAATAAAAAAATGTCACGAAATTCAGGAACTCATAAACGAGTTCCACTATCCGCTTTACAAGCAAATACCATTTTTACATGGATATGTCTTTGATTTGGGATCTCATAACGGTTGTCCTTGACTGTTGTCAAGAGGATGAAAATGTTTCCTATGGCGTGGAGTAAATGATGCTATTGCTTTACGTTAAGAATATTGTAACCGGCTTATTAAGATTGTTTATAGTCCAATCAACTTAGTTTTGGAATGTAGCCAGGTACGTAAGGAGGGGGAAATTGGTAGCTTGAGATGTGAACATTTATCACATAAATCAAGCGCTTCCCAACGAGTGGCGAACGATTTTTGTGCGATTAAAACTGCGGAAGTTCCATTCCCCTAGCAACGGCTGGGTTGTACGTGAAAAACACTGAAATTGTGACACAAATTTTGCGTGACGGAAATTTTCGGTTGAACCCCCAGAGCAAAGACATATCCATGTCAAAATAAATAAAAATTACATTTACGAATTAGCGGGAAGAAAGTATGTTCCATGTATTAGCATTTTAGCCGAAGGCTCAAAGCGGAAAGTAACCTGAGGGTCCAAGAGTTTTTCCTTAGTTACAAAATTGTTTACCCGGGCGACGTCGTTGGGGAAAGCCGAGTTCCCGATGAAAGAGTAGGTTAAATTTAGAGAATTCCAATAAGTAGGTATAGCTCAAAACCTTTCCTGGAACTTGCTCGTCAATTTGTGCCCTTGCTCATGTAAAAGCGCAAACTTCAGGGATCGTTTCAGAATGCCTCGAAACGGATTTCATTGATAAAAAGTTCCACTATCTGCTTTACAAGCAGATACCATGTTACATGGATATATCTTTGATTGGGGATTTCATAACGATTATCCTCGAGAGTTGTAAACAAATCCTTTAACTTTGGACTGTAGGCGACAAAATGTAGGATAAAGAATTTATTTTATCATTCTTGGAGGCACAAAAAGCGTACTATAAATACTGTTAAAGTTATTTTTCCAATACAGACGCTATTTAGTTTCCGCCAAACGAAAATTGTTTATAGTCCAATCAACTTAGTTTAGGAATGTAGCCAGGTAGGTAAGGAGGGGAAAATTGGTAGCTTGAGATGTGAACATTTATCACCTAAATCAAGAGCTTTCCAACGAGTAGCAAACGATTTCTGTGTTATGAAAACTGCGGAAGTTCCATTCCCCTAGCAACGGCTGGGTTGTACGTGAAAATCATTAACAATTGTGACATCAACTTTTGCGCGACGAAAGTTTTTGGTTGACGCCCAGAGCAAAGACATAGGTATCCATGTCAAAAACGGACGGTAGACCTACGGTTCTACAGTCAGATCATTAAATAATGATTAATTTTACACATCATCAGTTCATTATGGTTACTTAGCAATATTAGTTTATAACTGAGCGTAATAAATCAGCTTTCCTTGACACTAGAGAGGCTTAGGGATTATGAGATGCTGTGATAAAATGAGAGCATTCCAAAAAGTGGCTAACGATTTTCCTGATATGAAAACTAAGGGAGTTACACTTCCCTAGTAACGCATTGTTTGTACGTGAAAATCAATAGAAAACCCCACCGTGACGTGACGAAAACAAATAAAAACGTCCTTTTTTTTTTAATATGACGTTTATTATGGAAACAACATTGTGCTAAGCACGCTGAGCGTAATTCACATGTAGTTAGGAACCTAGGTATAAGACCAATGTCTTATCCTAGTAAAGTCTGAATTTTGGAATATTGGAAATGAAGAGTTAAGGAACAATTAGAATGTCAATGTTATGAAAGTACGTGGATCGGAACTGTTTAGATGTTGAGTTGGGTAGAGGCACCAGTAGTAGCCACCTTTAAGCAGCCCAGTTTCGTCCGTTCTTTACTCCAATCCCGTGTTTTTCCTTTCCCCCAATATCTGCTCTATCGAATTGCTATTTTTAAAAATCGAATGCGTTGATCAGTTTTACGAAAATCGAAGAAAAGGAAACCAAGATCTGTCGCTTGTTGTAGCCACCAAAATCTTTAGTAGTAGCCACTGTAAGGGACCAGTAGTTGCCACCCCCTGGTTACTACTGGAAATACTCATTTTGCAGGAAAACTAATTATATCACTGTGATACTGATGAAAATCTAGCTTATTTTTATGTTGATTATGAAAAAAACGAAAACTCAGTAGTGGCCACATCGTGGCTACTACAGAAATTTGCTAGGTTTTCAAGAACTGGTAGTAGCCACCCCACAAATATGACCCTAATTGTCTAAAATCCTACGTGAAACAACTTGAAATACACCAAGAAATCACCAAGGAACGTGAATAAAACTAAACTATCTCAAAAAAACCTAGAATGAAGTGAAATATTGAGGTAAACAAGGACTACCTCCTTAATCAAAACCGTTGGTGAGGAGCCCATCTGATCAACTGGCAGTCCATCTGGGTTATAAGGCGTGTTGTTAATCACACTGGTTTCTTGATTATGGCGAGAACGGTTGGAATGCGCAGCTGACATTTCCTGCTTTAAAATGGTGCTAATGTCGAATGTCTTGATGGTGCCTAATCCTTATTTTTCAAATCTAAAGTTCATGGGTGGCTACTACTGGCAGGGGTGGCTACTATCAGTGCCTCCACCCTTGTTGATGTTTAGTTGAAACCATTTGCAAAGTCACCATGGTGTTTTCGCTTCAAACGACGTTCGAGGCGAGGGAGTGGACGTTGATTCGGTATCATGTTGATGAGGTCGTTGGGATGGGATGAGCTTCTTTGGTGCATTGAGTGGTAGGCCGAAATGAGGTTAATCATTATTAAATGATAAAATTGTTCAACAATTTTGATTTAACCTAAAATTCATAACCTTGTTATGAAATTAAATTCCTTTCATATTCTAAGGCTACTTATATTCAATAATTATGTTGTTTTTATAATACCAGCATCATTTCATTACTATTGTATATTTTGTCTCCTTATTAATAATCCACTTCCCCTCAAATTGTTTGATGGGGTCGGGGAATCTTCCGTCTCCAAGAGGGTAAATATTTGCAGCCACCCTATATCAGTATTGGAGGAGCACCAGCATCAAAATTCCGTCGCTTCTTGTTTGTCTTGTCGGTTTTGTCATCTTTCTCGATCCAGTATGACCTCCCATCATCAACTAGGTAACGGGTAGTCTCACAACTTAGCGTAAAGCGCCGGAGAAGATATTAAGCACTCAAATGTTGTTTGTGAGTTATCCGAACTAAATCACTCGAGACAAAGTTGTGTAAGCCCAGTTCAATTGGGGGAAAAGTTCCAGTCATGCAGCATGATCGTATGAGCAAATTTCCATAAATGATCGTATCGTATAATGTTAAATTGTTTTGAGATTTGAGCTTTTTTAGTGCAAGAAATTGTTAACTCTTCATTTTACGGTAGAAAACGTAATCTAAATAATAATTTATTTAAACAAAAGTTTTGAATTTTTAGCTTTTTACAGTTTTTTTCAATTTTTTAGCAAATTTTAATGAATTTTAAGTACATTTTCAGCCCATTTTTCATTGCCAGGGGCCGCAACTTTTCAGTATGTTGTAGCTACTATTTGCTAGTACCTGCTAATTAATCGTACCCAACCATGGAGTGCCTTCTTTTCGTAGGATAACTTCTCTCACAGGTCGAGAATTAACGAAGTTATCATTCATTAGCGATGATTCCTTGGATATGGGGAATTTTCTTGGTCATTTTTCATTTGACCAATAAGAAGATCTCAATGAGAGTTTCGCAAAAAGGTGGTGTATGATGGGCATCTGGCCAGTAATCCGGCACTTGAAATTTATTTGCACGATGACATCTAACCCTCGGACCGGAACATCATTTTGTTCCCTGTTACCCGGAACATCAGTCATAATGACCGCTATTTTGGAAAATACGATTTATTATTAGTTGTTTTCTTTTGCAGGAAATTTTAATCTTTGTCAATCAATCTTTCCTCTTCAGTAACTACAGTACCGTGCGAAATAATGGAAACAAGAACGACAGACACGCAATTTAACATTTTCCCCTAAAATTTTGATGAAAGGGAGCTATAGCCATTGTGTCATTCAGGGCATGAAGGCAATGTTAGTAAAAATAAGCTGCACGAAGGAGTTTTTTGGGTGCAGGTCATCAAAAATGTATTGCATCATTTTGACCATTTCGCCTGATTTCTTCGCATTTATTGAAATCGTTTTTACCCTTAAAATATTTCTTTAAAAAAAAAAAAAAATTCACTTTGCGGGAATATAAGAATATGAAACTTCGTGAGGTCACCAGAACTTGTGAAGTCAGCTTAAAGTGAGTCTTCAACATTGTGGCTTTGAAGATGAAAACAGGGTCTGTCATCCCCCAGAGAGTTGAGAAGCGTGGAAGGAAGAGGAATTGTTAAACGTTGCAATTGTACATACAATTTCTTATCAGCCATGCTTCATCCCTTTTAGAAGTTTTCCTCTTCCTTCCACGCTTCTCAACTCTCTGGGGGATAACAGAGCCTGTTTTCATCTTCAATGCCACAATGTTGAAGACTCACTTTAAGCTGACTTCACAAGTCCTGGTGACCTCACGAAGTTATTAGTGGTGTGTTAGTTATTATTATATTCCCGCAAAGTGAATTTTTTTTTTAAAAGAAATATCCATTTTAAGGGTAAAAACGATTGCAATGAATGCGAAGAAATCAGGCGAAATGGTCAGAATGATGCAATACATTTTTGATAACCTGCACCCATGAAACATATTAAAATCTCTTTCCTCCACTTTATTTTTACTAACATTGCCTTAGTCGATGCCCTGAATGACAAAATTGATGTAGGTACACCCTTTCATCAAAATTTATGGGGAAAATGTAAAATTGCGTGTCTGTTTCCAATAATTCGCACGGTACTGTACTTGGGGTTTTAAACGACTAACCGTATTCGGTCCCTGAATGGTACTAGAGTTTCAACAATCGTCATGTATAATTTTATTGACTTTATTGAATAATTTTCTTGACAGTTTGTAATAAAGTCAGTGAAAATTTCTGAAATGCATGCCGCCTTATCTGTTTTATCTCCCTCTGCTCTGGTTGTACCGTCATCGAACCTCAAAGCTCTGAAAAATGCTGAACACATTTTTTCAGTCATTATGGCTCAAAATATTGGACGCCCAGAAATAGTGGTTGAAAATAGTTTGCGAGATGATTCGAAAACGGAACAAAAAACCGTTAATCCAAAAAGCGCATCTATTTCGTTTCGGGTTGTGTCTTCATAACAGACATCATTGGAGTTCTGTATTTTTGAACGCATTTGTTCCAATTTTGTATTGGTATGAGCCACGATTTTGTCGACCATTTCTTGCATAATGAACAAACGCTAAACTTGTTCTGGAGCAGGTTTTGTACCTAAAGCTAGCGCAGGACCAATCACTTTTTCCAGCCGTACTTGGTGCAGACAGAACATCCGTCATTATGACCGATATGAAAATCGTGGTGCAGTCGGAACACCCGTCATTTTGACCTGTATCTGAATTATGTTCCAGATGGAATATCGGTCATAATGACCCACTAGGTTTCAAAGAAAAATTACTCACCTACCTGCGTGGACGCAGTGAACCAACTGAAGCTGTCACAGAAGGCCAGCTCACTGGTAACGACACTAGTGCCCTGAGCTGTGATTAAGTGAATCATATCCGTCAAAATGACGGATTTTCCGGTCAAAGGCCCCCGCCCGCCTGGGGAGAACCCTCAGCTCCCTTGCACTACTAGGTCATTCGTGATCTTCCTACCCATTTATTGGCCAAAATTTTTTATTTATTTATTTATTTTTAAAATAAAAGCCATTTATTATCAAACATGAAGTTTAAAATATGTTAAGTATTAGATACTTAAAAATATACTACACGAACTAAACGATCAAACCTTCATGAGTGTTGAAAGGACGCCATCACACTCTAGTGGTTGTTTGGAGAAGGTAGATCAGCTGGTTCTGTGAGTGTCACGAAGATGAAAATTGGTACTTGAGTGTTTTCAAGAGCGCTGACACCGAAGCTGAGGTCGAAAGTATGAAATTCTAACACATGAAAGTTCCCGATTGCTCTTAAAAAACCTATGGCCGCTACTTTGGTGTCTCATTTACGCAATGCAAACTACGCTTTTGGGGAGTTGAGTTATAGCTACACCATGTTCCATGCTAAAAATTTGAATTATAACAAAGTTCGACAATCGAATCAACAGACCACTAAGAGGCGCTTTTAGCGAATTTTTGAAGAAAATTAAGCTATTGTTCTCGCCTCAAAAATTTGTAGAATGTGAATTTTTGAAAAAAATTCATGCAGAAATCCGTTTCAGGCTATTCTGAATCATATTCTGAAGTTTAACGCATTTTTTTATGTATGTATAGGTATATGTATGCATGTATGTGTCATTCCAGACGATAACTGTCCGTAGAATTGTGCTAGAAACTTGAAACAAATTTTAAAATGTTAAGGACACAAAACGAAAGTTCAAGTTCGTTGGCCAGCATGATCGGATTACGTCTTCGGGTTGAAAGTTTCAAAAATGTGGTCAAAAATGTCAAAATAGCCTGTTTTTTGCGATTTGTTGTGCGAAATAATTTTTTCAGCATACTAACATGTGGTATATTCGGAATCAGAAAAAATTTCCTATAGGAATATGTATCAAGTTTTCAAAAATTTTAAAGTTGAAAAATCAGTCAAAAATCGAAATACCTAATGCCATTCGCTAGTTGTAAAAATAGGTAATATTTGCATGAAACATTGTCCAATCCTCTGAATTATTTTTAATGATTTGATTGATTTGATGTTTGTCTATCAAAATCATAAACTACAATTTCTCTACCCGATCAATAGCGACTGAAATGTCGAAGATTTCTTCAAAAATTCGCTCATGGGGTCATGCTGCATGACTGGACTTTTAATGAGAAATAAATTGTAGAATTAACCCAGCGATAGAATAAACCTTAAAATTTAGATTATGGTATGGGTAATATTGGTTTGAATTGATATGCATATTTTGCGGAGTAGTTCAAAATTTAATAAAGACAATAGACAAACTTTTTTTTCATGTTCGTATAATGTTTTTATTCGTGAAATCAAACATCAAAGCACCGTCATAACTTTGTTGTAATGGGATATGAAAATTACTGAAACGGTAAGATTAGTCCGAAGATAACTCACGTAGTTTTCTCATGGCATGAAATTAGCTCCTCCTGCAGAAGATTGTCCGAAATTTTCCGTCCTTACATTACAGATGAACATTCGAGTAAAGAATTCAGGCGATTTTGTCCAATGTCATTGTTGAATTGATTTTTTGATGTTTTTGATGGAATTATGCAGCTATACAATTTGATTCCGGAACATGATTATGATGGATGACTAGTATGCCCATGGGGTATAGTCGCATAGGTACGTCCTTTTATGTACATTATGTGCAGTATCCAGCAACCCATCCAGGTTTTTTGTAACAAAAACCGGAACAGCAAGACCCCTGACTTCCATCCGGTTGGCACCCGTCGTGTCTCCCGATGCACTGAAGAGCCTCTTCAGCGAAGCAAACTGCCAGTAAGGCGAAAATAAGAAAGAAAACGTACTTCATCACGAGCACAAGAAGGTCTGAGTGGCAACTACTGGTCTCAATACCAACAGGATGAGTTTTATCACGTCCTTTTATACCAAAAATGTACAAACTCGTCACAAACAACCTTATCTCTCAAATATTTCCTGCGCTGCCAGTACTTAGAGAGCAAACAAAACTGCAACTTCCGCAGAGGAAAAAAACAAGAATATTTGTGTTTCTGTAATAAAAAAAAAAAAATCCATTCTGATAATCAGCGTGTTTTGCAAAAACAATTACGCAGTTCGCGAAAACAGAACCAACTATTCGAATAGAGATAGGTAAAATATCAGTAGATGAAAAATATTTAGAACACTTTTAGTTTTTATGAAAAAGATGAGAGGGAACATACCTATAAATGATGAAAAAAGAATTGTTAAATTTGTGACGGAGTTCCCGTCAGAATCCCAGAGAAAGCGCTGCCGTCGCTCCGCAATTTTGAATTATTAATTCAAGGGCATTGTTCCCAATTATTATTTCCAGGGCTTAGTTCCCAATTTAAGTCCCCAATGACCAGGGCCGGTGCAAGGCATTTTTCACTGAACATGCGAGGGTCATTTTTCCCCCCCCCCCCCCCCCCAAAAAAAATAATCCCTCCACTTTGGTATTATATATATAATTATATAAACTCCTAATTATAATCAAAAGTGAACACATTGTAAAATGTAAGTAATAATATAGTATTGAATAAAATTACAAAATTAAAGTAAAAGAATTATTTATTTATATCAAATGTAGGCCTTTTTTTACAACGAATAATGGTATCAAATCTATACTATTTATAAGAATGAAACTCCGTCTGTCTGTTTGTCGTGTCTATGCACGGCCAAACGGCTGAGTGGGCCGGATCTACGAGTGGGGGGATCTTCTTGGGATTTTCCGATAGGGTGTATAAGCGAATTTAAAATTTTCTAATCCCACCCGAACCATGGGCCGTAGGGCGGGAGGGGGATCGAAGTTCCGGTTAATGTGCGCTTTTTGGACTTCCCCGCTTCCCCTACCCCTCTAAACGGCCGTTGACAATTCCGGAAAAATACGGGTTTCGTAGGTTTTCCTACGAGGAAGACGACGGCGCGATCGGATCGCGAAAAAAGTATCGGGAAATGCGTCAAAAAAATGCGAGAGTACGGACCCGTTTTCTCGAAAAGTCCGCCGAAAAACTTGGTTTTTTCCGATTAAAATATACCCCATAAAGGTACGTTTTTCGGAACGGTTTTCGCGGGCGAAATACAGTTTCGGAATCTCCGAATCTGAATCCGAAATCGGATATCGAAAAAAGTGACGGGCAGTCGGTCAAATTGCGAGCGGAAGCGAGGGGAACCGTTTAATATGAGAAATTATTTTTGCCGTGGACGCGAGAAGGCTCTACGAAGACATCAAGGAGTTCGATGTCACAATGTTGCGAGGCGAGCAGGTATACATAGGTACCTACCTTGCGAGCAAAGCGAGAGCCATTTCAACAGAATAAATACGGACTTTGTCCTACACATATACAGGTATACCTTGCGAGCGAAGCGAGCAACATCCCCGAATAAACTTTTCGTGGTTCCACGTAGTTTTATAAGATTTAATTTGTTTGTAATAATTCCCAACTGAAAAAAACGTCTGCCAAGTTGGGTGGGCAGTATAACTTCCTCAAGCGAGCGAAGCGAGCAGCATCCCCTACAGAAGTTAAACCTACCATGAGATCTACCGTTTGCGAGCGAAGCGAGCAACATCCCCTACACACGTTAAACCCACCCTTAGGGATCTACCGTTTGCGAGCAAAGCGAGCAACATGCCCTACATGCCACACTTTGCGAGCGAAGCGAGCAAAATTCCCTACATGCCACATTTTGCGAGCGAAGCGAGCAATTTAAAGGGGGGTCCGTGGAGGCGAGCGTAGCGAGCCGGAGCGGCTAGTTATTAATAAGAATGAAACTCCGTCTGTCTGTTTGTCTGTCTGTTTGTCTGTCGTGTCTATGCACGGCCAAACGGCTGAGTGGGGGGAGTCACCGAGTGGGGGGATCTTCTTGGGATTTTCCGATAGGGTGTATAAGCGAATTTAAAATTTTCTAATCCCACCCGAACCATGGGCCGTAGGGCGGGAGGGGGGTCGAAGTAAGAATTAATGTGAGCTTTTTGGACTTCCCCGCTTCCCCTACCCCTCTAAACGGCCGTTGAAAATTCCGGAAAAATACGGGTTTCGTAGGTTTTCCTACGAGGAAGACGACGGCGCGATCGGATCGCGAAAAAAGTATCGGGAAATGCGTCAAAAAAATGCAAAAGTACGGACCGTGTTTTCTCGAAAAGTCCGACAAAAACTACGTTTTTTCCGATTAAAATATACCCCATAAAGGTACGTTTTTCGGAACGGTTTTCGCGGGCGAAATACAGCTTTGGGTCCACCGAATCTGAATCCGAAATCGGATATCGAAAAAAGTGACGAGAACTCGGTCAAATTGTGAGTGGAAGCGAGGCGAATCGTTAAAATTACATTTTTAATCGACCCCGCCGCCCATTTCACAACGGAAGGGACTCGACTTCTACGCAATACCTTGCGAGCAGGCCATTTCAAGCACCCTTTCGAGCACCATTTCAACAGAATAAATAGGTACGGGTTTGTCCTATACATATACAGCAATGCCTTGCGAGCGAAGCGAGCAACATCCCCAAATAAACTTTTTTGTGGTTCCACGTAGTTTTATAAGATTTAATTTGTTTGTAAGAATTTCCAACAGAAAAAAAACGTCTGCCAAGTTGGGTGGGCAGTATAACTTCCTCCAATATAACTTCCTCCTACAAATCGAGACCGCCGCCGTTTCACAATGTTGCTAACCAGAAGGGACTCGATGACTCATTTCAACAGAATAAATACGGGTTTTTTCCTACACATATACAGCAATACCTTGCGAGCGAAGCGAGCAACATTCTCTAATAAACCTTTCGTGGTTCCATGTAGTTTTATAAGATTTAATTTGTTTGTAAGAATTTCCAACAGAAAAAAACGATTGCCAAGTTGGGTGGGCAGTATAACTTCCTCAAGCGAGCGAAGCGAGCGAAGCGAGCAGCATACCCTACAGAAGTTAAACCTACCCTTAGAGATCTACCGTTTGCGAGCGAAGCGAGCAACATCCCCTACATGCCATACTTTGCGAGCGAAGCAAGCAACATTTTCTACACGCCAGACTTTGGGAGCGAAGCGAGCAACATTCCCTACATGCCAGACTTTGCGAGCGAAGCGAGCAATATTCCCTACATGCCACACTTTGCGAGCGAAGCGAGCAACTTAATGGGGGGTCCGGGGGGCTTGCCCCCCGGCTGGACGTGGAGGCGAGCGTAGCGAGCCGGAGCGGCTAGTGGAATATAAAGTTGGGACTGGGAGTTAAAAAATTTAAGCTCACATTTAAATATATATAACAATATTTATTTTTAACTTGTAACGTAACATCAGTACTTATCTTTATCACTAAAAATCAAAGACAAACATTTAAATGCCACCAGTTACTGGTAACGTCATGAAAATTGGCATTGTGGTAACGTTTACGGTAACAAATCTTATAAAAACAAGGTAAACGTAAACATGTCCTACGGCAAAAATTACAAAGACAAATATAAATATCACCAGTTACTGGTAACGTCATGAAAATTGACTGTGTTAATGTTTACGGCAACAAACCCCCCACTCCCACTCACTCATGAAGTACGTGGAAGACTAACGGCTAACCCTTGGAAACTCCCTCTCCCTTTAGCCTTCCTTTTCCCCTTTGATCCGTTCAATCTTTTTTGTTAGTTACAGTTACTTTAGTTGTTATTTATCATTGACTGTTTCAATTTCGGCGTTAGAGAATCTCTTTTTCAGAGCAATCAATTTTTTTTTGTTAATACCAGTTTATCGATAACTTGATTTTTATTTTATCAGTTAATTGTTTTGTTTTTTTAAATAACAAATATCGCCCAGAAAAATAAAATATAAAAGTTTAATGATTGAGAATAAATATTTAGGTTGTTAACTAAAAAATATATTTAAATAATATATATATATATATATTTAATGTTTGATGATAAAATGAATAATTTCGTCTTATTTAAACGGTGTAAGTAATCTTAATTGTCCATAATGCAATAAAAAAACGTCAAACAGAAATGGAAACCCCCTATAAAACGAGTCCGTGAAATTTTTATTAAAACTTAAGGACTCCTTACGGAAGACGCCCTATTCCGATGTAAGTTTCCTATCTCAAAAAGAAGTGTTAAACATAAAAAGACCTTTTCTTTAATATCCGCTTCGCCGGCGCGTTGGCGCCCCTTTCCTCTCGGCGCCCCATGCGGCCGCATGTTCCGCATGGCCCTAGCGCCGGCCCTGCCCAATGTGAATGTACATTCATTTATATCTATTGTATTTTCCTATAGGTATAAGTCTCTATAGTTGAGCCACCGTTTATTCCCGATTGTTCCAATCTTTGATTGGGGGTTAATTACCTAATGAATACTTAATATGAAGATTCATTGACAATCCATCCTGTTTTCATTTCTCTTTTCTCATCCTCAATCGCCAATGCAGCTATTTATTAATGAGCATCAGTTCTCAGCCAGTAAACTATTCCACCTGGTTTACATACTTGCTCTTCAATCAAGTATGTCTTTATAAATGGGGGAGAGTGTGACAGAGTTCCCGTCAGAATCCCAGAGAAAGCGCTGACGTCGATCCGTTGGTTCTCAACGGACGTCGCACGCCTGTGCTCATGTTCTTGAAAGGCTGAGCTTGGCATTGGATGGGTGATCCAAGAACTGGAAAACCAATCTTCTCCGAACGTAGCATATATGCTATTAGTACGAGTTGTATCTCTTATGGTACTGTCACTCTCCTCTCTCTCTTTATGAGTGTGGATTTAGGCCCCCATTGCACCACGGGGCGTCTAAGTTCATTACAATTGGGAATCTTAAGAATTACCTAAGTTCGTCAGTTGGAGGTCAGGATGGAGACCGTCATTTCATTCGTCCCTTGATGTCCTACAGAGGCTCCCTATCAAATTTCGTTGTAATTAGACAGACGACATAACTTTTAGCACACCCAGCTGATCAGGATGGAGCCTCGATGGTCGTTCGTCTCTTGTTGTCCCAGAGGGGTTCCTTATCAATTTCCCACGTCCTACGGTGAACAGGAGAGGTTTTAGCTCAATCAGCTGTTCAGGATGGCGACCCTCACTTTGCTCGTCTCTTGTTTCCCAAATAGGCTATCAAATTTCGACGTGAGAGTTGAGCACGATTTTGCCATTATTATGATTGATATCACGGATCGTGGCCAGCGGAACCTCACCATGTGAGCGAGCCCTAAGTTTCGAAATGGAAATAGAAAGCATCAAAGTTTGGTCCAAATCGGACTAGTGGTTTCGGAGGAGTAGTAAGCACAAAATTTGGTCAATAAATATATATAATTATATAAGTATATATACATACACACAAAACACACACACACACACACACACACACGCACGCACGCACGCACGCACGCACACACGCGCGCGCGCACACACACACACACACACACACACACATACATATATATATATATATATATATATATATATATATATATAATATATATATATATATATATATATATGTATATATATAGTATATACATACACACACACACTTTTTTTTTTTTTTTACAAAACTCCCCTCAAAGTCGGAGGGAGCACACCATTAAACTGAAAAAAAAAAAGTCCAGTCATGCAGCATGACCCCATGAGCGAATTTTTGAAGAAATCTTCGACATTTCAGTCGCTATTGATCGTGTAGAGAAATTTTAGTTTATGATTTTGATTTTTTGTTGTTTAACAAGCAATTACTACCTACGTTTTAAACAGCATAGTTCTAGGATTGGTTATAAAGGGATACTTCCATAGGAGTATTTCAATTTGAATTTGGACAATGTTTCATGCAAATATTACCGATTTTTACAACTAGCGAACGGCATCATTTCGATTTTTGACTGATTTTTCAACTTTGAAATTTTTGAAAACGGAAATTTTACGCTGATTCCGAATGTACCACATGTTAGTATGCTGAAAAAATTATTTCGCACAACAAATCGCAAAAAAACAGGCTATTTTGAAATTTTTGACTACATTTTTGAAAATTTCAACCCGAAGATTTAATCCGATCATGCTGGCCAACGAACGTGAACTTTCGTTTTGTGTCCTTAACATTTTAAAATTTGTTTGAAGTTTCTAGCACGATTCTACGGACAGTTATCGTCTGGAATGACACATAAATATATACATACATATATACATACATACATACATACATAAAAATATGCGTTAAACTTCAGAACATAATTCAGAATAGCCTGAAACGGATTTCTGAATAAAATTTTTTCAAAAATTCACATTCTACAAATTTTGAGGCGAGAGCAATAGCTTAATTTTCTTCAAAAATTCGCTAAAATACAATAAACTTCATAAATCATTTCAAAAAAACATTCAAGCAGTTCACATAGGCAGTACTAGTATATATAAGCGAGTTAATCCTTCAGTCAAACAAACATAAGTTTCTCAGTTTGCAAACTTCAGTTTTTATGTCGAATTCACTTGGTACTGATACAAAATTTATCAAGTTTCCGGTACTCGTCACCTGTGTCCGAGATATTTCTTTTTCTGATCCAGTTATACATAGGACACTCAAATAGAACATGAAATAATTTTTCAAGAAGACCCCTGTCACAGACTGAACATACAGTATTAGGAGAAATTTTGTAATTATAATTCCTAATTTTAATTGTAAAATGGTATTTACTTGCCAATCTTATTTGTGCAAATAACTTTTTAAATTGAATAGGGACATACGGTAATTTAAATAATTGTTAAATCCATCCTGCTCTATCACAAGCCAATAGTAATCATTATAGGAGACAGAAAATACCGCATCAACATCTTTATTTTTAAGAAAGATTTCAGCATCCTCTACACATTTATGAGTGAGTATTTTAAGATTTTCACAATCCAAAGTTATTACTTGTTGCACTCCACATTTTATAAGAAGTTCCTTAAGTTGAGTCAGCCAATTAAAGCTTACATAATAATTATTGAAGGACTTTTCCATTTTCTCAAGAGCGTGTAAAACATTTCAGGTTTCAGCATCATAAGTCGATTACAAAACGAATTAGAGTCAGGGGCCCCTTAGCTATCAGTGTGCACTGAAATTGAATTCCACATACTATATCACAAAGGATGTCGATTTCAAATTGCAGATCAGTAGGATGTCATCAATATGACTGCGTAGATAAGTTACCTGTACAGAGAAAATTAATGCAATAAATTAATAAAACTTCCACTCTTTACTAGTCTCCCTGATCTCAACATAACGATATTTAAGTGGGTAGGTAACTGGAAATAATTGGGTGAAACTACATTAAAAAAAAAAGAAAAAACAAACCGCTTGCATACGAGTCTGCAACGCATTGGGACATTTTCATGTGTTTACCTATTGCTTTTTACCTCACTGTAGGATTTTATAAACTTTTAAGGATTTTACAAACATGTAAAGAGTTTATTCAATTTATGTCTTTAGTTGCAGACTCGTATGTGTTACAGTCTATTAAAATGATTACCTATTAAAATGATTTGACCACCTCTTCACAAATCAAACCGTTCTCGCAATATTCGGATCACCTGCCATGAATCAAATCATCGAAACACCAGCTCAACGAAATCATCAGAAATTAACAAGCGGTTGCAATCATGTTCACAATATCAATTATTGAGAATGATCACCTGTGTGTAAACAATTATTCATATAACCATGCTCATAACTCAGCTTGTTGGCCAAGCACTTCGCAGTAGTTAACATAATATGGTTGGATAAATCAAGAGCTTTCCAACGAATGGTGAACGAATTTTGTGAAATGAAAAACGAAGAAGTACCATTTCCCTAGCAACGACTCGGTTGTAAGCGGAAATCATCAGAATAAATAAATAAAAAATAACAATCATTATCAAAAGAAAAATCAATAATAAAATAAGTGTTAGCCGTTTTTTAGCATGTAGAATTGGTTAAAAATAACCAAATTCAAATCCGCGAAGCAGTTGCCCTTATGAAATTTCGTGGATCGTACGTGTATGAAGCAAGTCAATGTTGAAACTGTAATGTAGATATAATACTATAAACCTGGCTGGGATTCGAACCCACGAACTCGTGCTTCCCGTCACGGACGATAGCAACGGTTGTACGTGAAAATCATGTCAAAACATTTCCCTAGCAACGACTCGGTTGTAAGCGGAAATCATCAGAACTGTCAACTTAAATGCTTGCATACGAGTCTGCAACACATTGAGACATTTTCATGTGTGTTTTCTCGTGTGGTATCGCGTGAGCAAGTTTTCGTGACGATTTTTCAGTTTATGTGTCAAAGAAAAGACATGAAAATGTCAAAAAAACTGGATTCTAGAGCCACTCAGCTGATCTGGGATCGGTCAGTTGTGTTCAGAAGTCCCCAAGGGGCTACATACCAAATCTCAGAATCGTGGGATCATTAGGGAAAAAACTGGATTCTAGAGCCACTCAGCTGATCTGTAATCGGTCAGTTGTGTTCAGAAGTCCCTCAAGGGGCTACATACCAAATCTCAGAATCGTGGGATCATTAGGGAAAAAACTGGATTCTAGAGCCACTCAGCTGATCTGGGATCGGTCAGTTGTGTTCAGAAGTCCCTCAAGGGGCTACATACCAAATCTCAGAATCGTGGGATCATTAGGGAAAAAACTGGATTCTAGAGCCACTCAGCTGATCTGTAATCGGTCAGTTGTGTTCAGAAGTCCCTCAAGGGGCTACATACCAAATCTCAGAATCGTGGGATCATTAGGGAAAAAACTGGATTCTAGAGCCACTCAGCTGATCTGGGATCGGTCAGTTGTGTTCAGAAGTCCCTCAAGGGGCTACATACCAAATCTCAGAATCGTGGGATCATTAGGGAAAAAACTGGATTTTAGAGCCACTCAGCTGATCTGTAATCGGTCAGTTGTGTTCAGAAGTCCCTCAAGGGGCTACATAAAACTTAGGACAATTCTTAGGCTTGAAAAGTTTTTTTAAAATATAAATCGAGAGCTTTCGAACGAATGGTCAACGTCATTTCTGATGGTCATAATCATCGTTGTGGCCACTTGGGACAATTTTCGTGAGCAATTATTTTCCGTGACGTTTTTTTAGTTTATGTGCCAAAGCAAAGACATGAAAATGTCAAAACCAACCGTAACGTTACGTGACAGTTTTTTGTGCAATGTGCCAGGGCAAAGACATGAAAATGTCAATCTATGCTATATCTCTCGGGGTATCTATGATTTTCCATTCGTGTAATTTTTAGTAGCCACTTGAGAAACCCCTGATTATTGCTTATAAGTTGTCTTTTTCATGTAACTCGCTTTGTTTAACCTCCTGCGTTTTGTCATCTATAACCTCAAGTTATTTGTCAATGTTATATATTCGACACTAAGAAACCCGTTGAGTGTGGAGGGATCACATTTGAAATACCGTTGCTCCCTTTCCTCGAACTCCGTGTTGATCGCTCGCTCTGGTATCTCATCTAAGTTTGTAACTTCAAGCGGTTGATATCCATCGGGGCGTGACAGTGATTGAGGCTCCTCAATCGACAATTACCAGGGAGAAACTAGACGAGATTTTACGTGAAACTTGGGCGTATAGCCACTGGGCGCACAGCCACTAGTAAAGCTCATCTCGAGCTTCGTGTATAAATTATTACTCATGCCTGATCGATCTACGTCAGTGCGGTAGGCAGGTTCCTACATACACTAGTACTTACCAACTAAATGTCCAGGAGGCTGTTTGTCAAAGAAAATAAAACGATCTTTAAATAGTGGGAGTTTCAGTTTATTACATTCAATAATGAAGTGCGATTTTTGACATTTTATGTCTTTACTTTGGCACAGAAACGAAAAAAGCATTAAAAAAAGCATTTAAAAAAGCGTTGAAAAAAAGCGTTACGGTTGGTTTTCTGATGATTTCCGCTTACAACCGAGTCGTTGCTAGGGAAATGGTACTTCGTCGTTTTTCATCCCACGAAATATTCGTTGACCATTCGATCGAAAGCTCTCGATTTATCCAACCATATTATGTTAACTACTGCGAAGTGCGTGGCCAACAAGCAGTTATGAGCATGGTTATTTTTTGAATAATTGTGTACACTCAGGTGATCATTCTCAATAGAGAGTTCCTAGTAGATCCGTCGGTCTCAATACGGCGTGCGGTAACGAGGACGGTTAGGGCCAGCAATTGAAAAGCTAACCACAGCTGAGCAAAATGCACCTTAAAGTCACGTCAAGTCTTTCACGGATCTAGTTGTACCGCTACATCCCTTTTTGCTGCTTTCTACATCGCCATTTTGAAATCCTCGTGCTCACACTTCTCCCTATTTCTCGTGCTTTTTATCGTTTAAATTTTATCCAGTTCTCTTTATTTTCTATTTCAAAGGTTCTTATAAGAACCAACCATGAACGATATCGAAGATTTCGCGGAGTTATACGTGAACGGTTTGTTGTCTGCTGATGATCTACTCGCGGCTTTCGAGGGGTTTCTTGAACAGCATACTTCGAGGAATCCGCCTCGCCAACTCCGTGAGCTATACGGAATCTTCTCTCTGTATGAGTATATCCACAAACAGGTATAAAAACCGAAGGCAAATAAATACAGGTTAAACAAATCAGGTGAATAAAAACCACAGGAGACTAAAACCAACTGACAGGAGAACAGCGGGAGCGGGAACGCTTGTGTCACCTGAAAACAAAACAATCGCGAAAAACGCATCGGAGGTTATCTATGCAGAAGGTTAGTTAAGACGATTACGTTTTTTCCGGATTATAATCCGGTAACGCATCTGTACGGGAGGATGCGTCACCGCAACTCATTGCGTCAGAGTTACGGCACCGGATTGTCAATACCGCACGACGTATTGTGTTTTACGGATCTACTAGGAACTCTCTAATAATTGATACTGTGAACATGATTGCAACCGCTTGTTAATTTCTGATGATTTCATTGTTCTGGTGTTTCGATGATTTGATTCATAGCAGGTGATCCGAATATTGCGAGGACGGTTTGTTGTGAAGCGGTGGTTAAATAATTTTAATAGGTATTTTCTATACTTCACACTCTAGGAAGCTGAAATTTCGTATGTAGCCTCTTTAGGACATTTTTGTGACGATGCCCAGGGTCCGGATCAGATGAGTGGCTCTTAGAGCTTGCATACGAGTCTGCAACACATACGGGTCTGCAACTAAAGACATAAAATGTCCCAATGTGTTGCAGACTCGTATGCAAGCATTTTCTTTTTCCAAAAGTAGGTACCGATCTTGGGAATAAATCGCGCTTTTTCATGGTTTAACAGTTCTAATCCAAAAACTGAGTAAAACATCGCAATTCTGGTTTCATCATCGTGTTTAGCCCTAAAAAATCTTCAAAATGAGGTGTCTCTGCAAAAAGTCTTTGCGAAAATTGGGAAAATTTTATGCCATTTGCCCAATACCCTTCGGATACTCCAAAAACTTTTGAATTTTTT
Organism: Adelphocoris suturalis; assembly: GCA_030762985.1. NCBI lineage: Eukaryota > Metazoa > Arthropoda > Insecta > Hemiptera > Miridae > Adelphocoris > Adelphocoris suturalis. The sequence goes on from CM061042.1 coordinate 136,498,832, forward strand.
CCTGAATTTTATTTGCCTAAAACTACGTATCTCTGGCTCTCCACAAACGATCTCCACGTTTCACTACGATATCCCGAAAATTGTGGGAAAAGCGGGTCGCGGGTGGGTGGGTGGGGGTTGCTTAACACCCCCCCCCCCCCCCCCCCCCTTCCTCCCATTTTTTTCCCACAATTTTTGAGATACCGATGTGATCCTACGCAATACGCATGGACCCGTCCAATCCACACGCACCTTCGACCGGCCACACCCACCGCCCCATTCGCTCACCCCGACACGATTGTTGTTGTTGTGGCTATGTTACCTGGGCGTCGTACGTTTCGTCCCTGCGAGAGAAGGAAAACACTGCAAATTATTACGCAAAGGCTTATTATTTCTGTATTACATAGGACTTCTACGCAGATCATTGGTCTATAATTATTACTAACTCTGTACATAGTAAATGATCAAAACTTGGCTCAACGTACCTCCCAAAAGGGTTTCAAACCTTTAAAGCTCTAGGACCCAACATCTTTACGATTTATATTGAATATCAACACATTTATAAAAGGGCTAAAAAAGGGAGGTCGAAAAAGAAAGATATTAGCCTCAGGGTTACCTCTGCTGAGCAATGCGACTCCTTACTTTGTGATAAATTGTATTCTAAATGTCCAAAAGGAGCTCCATTTCAGTTTTAAGCATATTAAGTCGATTAAGAAACAAATTAGGCTCAGAGGTCCCTTAGTTGATCAGTGTGCACTGATATTGAATTCTAGATATCACAAAGAAGCTCAATTTCAAATTGCAGATCCGTAGATTGTCTTTAATATGCCTGCGTTGATATGGACACCTGCAGAGGGAAAATTAATGCAATTAATTAAAATATTTTATCTTTGTAATCCCACTGATTATCGATATTTAATTAGGGGTACTTCCCGTTATACCCCCCTCCCCCTTCCTCCTCCCAGTCAATTTGTCTTTAATACGCCCGCCCGATGTTTCTAGGCATAACTTCTTACTTAGCAGGGAATCATGACGGATTGTGTACTGACAGATGGAATACCGTCAAATAGAATTTGTAAAGTTCAGTGACACCAAACTGCCATGGTCATTTTGGGTTAGTTAGAAAAGGAAAAAGTGGTGTTACCCCACGATTCCTGTTTGGTTCAGGTGCTACCTGCCAAATATACACGGCACTTTCATAAGGCCACCACGAAGGGGACAATCACATACTACGAATTCAGAAGGGGTCTAGTTCAACGTTACATGTTCGCCCACCTGCTTCCATAAATGAAACCACAAAGTTTGTCTTCAGTCCCACGACGAAAGATGAAAAACCAGAGAGAGCCAAAAAGTCCCCAGCAAAGAGAGAAGATGAAACTACTGCCAAAAATCGTTGCCGTTGGGGGTGTCTAGCCGCCAGTGGTTTGTGTTGATGATGGTAAGTTACGTACACACTAGGCGACACTAGGCGTATTGTAACAGCAAACTGCTGATCACGCATTACTATCCTATATATACAGCCCGTAGGCGGCTCCAACCTTCAGTCTTGTTCCGCCGTCCGAGCCATCTTCATCTTGTTTATTTCTAACACCAAGTCCGTATCAAGTCCGTATTGTGTTATATTCCAATAAATCAGTTTTTAAAAACTCTAACAACGTGAGTTATTCTATTTTTGGCGCAGTCTCCGGATCGATAGTGTTTTCTTCGACGCATACGACGTAAACTCTATCGGAACCTACATTTTACAACTCCAGTTCGGATCGGTAGTGTTTCTTCGACGAATACGACGGAACTCTATTGGGATTACCAACGGGCAAGACTCCTTACAGCATGACACTCCAACATCTGTAAGTAAATAACCAATACGAGACCTACCACTTCTTCAGTAATTATTTCGCACACACCCAGTGCTCATCGTTAATTTCGCACGCAACCAGTGCTCATCGTATTATTTCTCGCACACACCCAGTGCTCATAATTAATTTCGCACACACCCAGTGCTCATAATTAATTTCGCACACACCCAGTGCTCATCGTTAATTTCGCACGCAACCAGTGCTCATCGTATTATTTCTCGCACGCACCCAGTGCAATTCGAATTCGCACACACCTAGTGCAATTCAAACTCGCCCACACCTGGTGCGATTTCACCAACAGTTAACTTGGAAACAAATAACTTTTGTCGTTCACTCCAAGTAAACAAGTTAACTTGGACACAAATAACTTTTGTCGTTCACTCGACGGAACCTTGGCTGACAATCTTTATCTCAGCCAACTCACATCCTGTTCGCCCCACGAGAGCCTGACGTTATCTCTCGTCTTACCGGAGGGGGAGAGGCACCCGCGGAACTCTGACGACCTTCACCTCTCACGACCTTCGCAAGATCGTAATTTAAGTTCCCGCGTCAACTACATTCGATTTTATTTCATTAATTCAACCAATTTCATTGTTTGTGCTATTTCATCTTTTATTTTGACTAATCTTTTACTCTAATTAATTAATTAATTCATAAATTTCATTTTATTTCCTTGTATTGTATGTGCATGTCTACTGTTTAACTAACTGATAACTGAATTCCACACCAAAATTCCCAAAGTCAAAGAACCGAAACCCCAAACTAGCTTTTGGGATTGGAGCTCACAACGACTCCACAGAACCATGGATTCTAATAACGTCGCTAATATTCCCCTTCCACTCGGACCACCACCAATAAATGGGGCCGCCCTGATTCGTCAGGCACTGAACCCCATACCCGAAATACCCGAAATAAATCCACCACAATTTCCCCCTGAAAATCAACCACAACTTCCAATTGAAAATCCACCACTTCCGCCCGAACACAATTTCCCACAAGTAAACCCACAACTAGGTCCAAACCAACAAATACCCCAAATATTCCGAAAAGAATATGATAGGTTAATCCCGGAATTTAACGGGGAACCCCTCGTTTTACCCAAATTTATAAAACAATGTGATAAAATATTTGAGAAATTCCACGACCACAACGACCCAGACAACTTTCAAAATGAAGTAATCATGGGGACATTCACTTCAAAGTTAGGTCCCAAAGTAACGGAAAAAATATTCATAAATTCTATAGATAACTATCAGGAACTAAGGGGAGCGCTACTTCAAACTTATAGCGACAAAAGGGATACGTATACTCTATTACAAGAAATGAGTGAATTGAAACAGCTACCACAAGAGGATTGTTTCAATTTCCACGACCGTCTTTGCCATCTATTAAATGCGCAGGTTGCCTACATCAAACTGAATATGGGCAGCGCTGCTCCGATTTTAACGGAGTATATGAAAAATTACGCCCTAAGAGTGTTCGCTCATGGTATTTCGGAACCATTGGGTGGCCTCTTAAGGACCAAAGGCCCAACCAGTTTGGGAATGGCTCTCACTATGTTGACAAACGACTTCAACCTAAAACCCAGGAACAAGCCTTCCCCAGGTTATTCCTCCGCTCATCCGGCTTATCAACCTGCCGCTGCGTCAACGAGCCGGAACGTCCCAAGACCAAACCCCTCGTTTCAACCACAAACATCGCGCTTCACGCCCAGACCCACTCAAAACCAATACCAAACACCAGTTGCTAAAGCCTACCAACTATTGCAAAGCCTTGCCCAAGGCGGCCAGTCGAGGCCCGGCCCACCTTGGCAACCGAAACCTCAATACCAACCGAAACCTCAATATACCCCAAACCAATATCAAAACCAAACCTCCCCAAACCAAAACGCGCAAACGTATAATAGGCCTGCTCAACAACCCAAAACATCTCAAACTAATTCCCATAGAACCCCAACGGCGAACCCCAATCTCAAAAATGGACGCCTATGTCTTGGAGGACATCTAACCCAAATTTCCATAACCTCGAAAATGACGAACCCCAAATTCCCGACTCTGAGGAACAAAATCGGGACCATGAAACTTGGCAAATCTTACAAGATGAACAGACCCAAGACATCGACCCGATCTATGAACATAACATAGACGAAATCACAGATTTTTTAGACCACACCAGCCTCGAACCCCCACATACGACCTAATGTCACTATACTCTAAACCGACTGACGAACTAACGTACATAACTATGCCTAAACTAAACCTAAAAATTCTAATCGATACTGGTGCTTCTGCAAGTTTTATAAACCCCGAAATAGCCAACAAATTTTTCCCCGACAAAATTTCCCAAAGTACTTTCCTTGTAAAAACCGTACACGGAATTTCTAAGGCAAAAACTAACGCAATGGTCCCATGTGGCGAACTCTTCCAAACCAAAGGTCTAAATTTAAAATTTAACATCTTCGATTTCCACAGCAGATTTGACCTCCTCTTGGGCTTAGATAATCTTAGACTACTGCGAGCTGGAATAATGCTGCATGAAAACGTCCTAAGAACACCAAAGGTTGACATACCCCTCCAATTTTTAAACCTCAAAACCAACGAAATCCATAACATTGACAGTAGGTGCGTCCAACAAATCAAATTGAAAATAAACAATGTTAAAGAAGGTGACGCTATCGTCCCTTACCAAAAGATAGGTCCCATAGAAATACCACAATGCTTAGTACGAGTAGACAACTTCGAAGCCCATGTTCACGTCCTAAATTCAGAAGAAAAACCCACGAGACTCGTACAAACATTCCCTGTAACAGTTGAACAGATTACCCCGAACGAATTAACACCATCACACGAATCACAAAATCCGAGTCAAAACTTCAACAATTTCGACTGTCCCAAATTCAAATTCGATCTAGGACAACTCAGGATGGACCATATGAACGAGGAAGAAAAAACAGCTATCTCCCAGTTAGTAATAAAATACGCGGATATCTTTCATCAAGACAGCACTTACCTGACCTTCACAAACAACGTAAAACATGTGATTAGGACGACAGACAATGTACCGGTATACGCGAAAAACTATAGGTTCCCCGAAATATACAGAGAGGAACTAGACAAACAAATGGAGGAATTACTTCAACAAGGCATCGTTAGAAACTCTGAAAGCCCTTGGAACGCCCCCATTTGGATTGTCCCAAAAAAGGCAGACAATAGCGGTAAACAAAAATTTCGAGTTGTTGTCGATTACAGGAAGCTTAACCAAAAAACGATAGAGGACAAATACCCTCTTCCCCAAGTCTCAGAATTACTAGACAAATTAGGGAGGTGCCAATACTTTAGTACGATCGATTTGAAATCCTCATTTCACCAGATTGAGATGGATCCGAACAGTATTGAGAAAACAGCGTTCAGCACGCCCACGCGCCATCTAGAATGGACTAGAGTCCCATTCGGATTGCGTAATGCACCCTCGACTTTCCAACGTGCTATTGACACCATATTACGCGGAATTGCTAACGAGTACTGTTGTGTCTACCTCGACGACATAATAGTATTCAGTACTAGCCTGCAAGAGCACATCCAACGCTTAGAAGCCGTTTTTAAACGCCTTAGGGACGCGAACTTAAAGGTACAACTCGACAAAACAGACTTCCTCAAACGCGAAGTTAGTTATTTAGGACATGTAGTAACCCCACAGGGAGTAAAACCTAACCCCGATAAAATATCAGCCATACAGAAATATCCTATTCCTAAAACACCAAAGGAAATCAAGGGTTTTCTAGGACTGTTAGGGTACTACAGAAAATTTATCAACAACTTCGCCCGACTGACTAAACCCTTAACTCAATGTTTAAAAAAGGATGCGACGATAGACATAACGGACCCCGATTACGTAAACTGCTTTGAAACGTGTAAAAACCTCCTGTGCAATGATCCGATACTTCAGTATCCTGACTTTACCAAACCTTTCCACCTCACAACGGACGCGAGTAACGTAGCATTAGGAGCTGTTCTCAGCCAAATAACTAACAATGCGGACCTCCCGATTGCCTACGCCAGTCGTACACTAAATGACTCTGAACAGAAATACTCGCCCATCGAGAAAGAACTCCTTGCAATAGTCTACGCTGTGGGTTATTTCCGACCATACCTTTTTGGAAGGAAGTTCACAATCTACACAGACCATCGCCCCCTTCAATGGTTATTTTCCCACAAAGAACCTAGCTCAAGGCTGTTCGCCTGGAAAACCAAACTTCAGGCTTACGACTTTGAGATAGTATACAAAAAGGGAGCATTAAACACGAACGCTGACGCGCTGTCCCGACCGCCGCAAACAAAGTCTGTCTCGCCGAGTCCAAAATCTGTCTCGCAAAATCTAAACGCAATCGAAAACGAGTATGAGTCTTCCGACTCACTAATAGCCAACTTTGACCCGGAGGAGGGAGGAGAAACTCACTCTCACTCCGATAACTTAGAAACTTTGTCTGGCCTTACAGTACACTCGAATTTTATCGGCAACACCGTAACGACAATAAGTATCAGAGACCAACCCGTGAACCTATGCACTAATCAAATATTACTCACTACCGTACGACACCCTGTTTTTAAACCCGTTACGACGATCAAATTATTCGGAAACAAAACGCGCATGATAGTAACAGTCAGCGAATCACAATTCGAATCCGAAATTACAAAATTTGTTAAGGAATTTATTCACCCAAAGGTCAAATATGGTATATATTTTGAAACTGATACCTATGAGAAATTTGTGCAAGTAGTCACCAAACAATTCACCCATACGGAAATAGACATCACGAGGTACACCAAAAAACTAAGAGACATACAAACTAACGAAGAACAAACCAAAATAATCCGCAACTACCATGAAGGTCACACTAATCACAGAGGAATAGAAGAAACATACGAGAAGTTAAAACGAGAATTCTACTGGCCCAATTTAAAGACAACAATACAAAAATTCATTGATAATTGCGAATTATGCCTTAGGAGCAAATATGAGAGATCTCCCCTCAAAATCAAATATAACGTAACACCAACCGCCTCACGGCCATTGGAGACCCTTCACATCGATAAATTCACAATAGAAAATACGAAATTCCTCACAGTAATCTGTACATTCTCCCGTTACGCGCAAGCATACCCCCTAAACTCGTCCACAAGCATGGAACTAGTAAACGGACTCCTAAAATTTTTTACTCACCACGGTATACCTAATTCTATAGTATCGGACAACGGTGCCGAATTTCAGAGCAGCCTCATAAAGGAACTTCTGGATTTACACAAAATAAATATTCATTATATTTCTTCCCAACACCCAGAGTCGAACGGAATCATAGAAAGATTCCATTCAACCTTAATTGAACACGTGAGACTCCTAAACCAACAAGAAGCGTTCAAGACCTCCAACACCCGTACCAAAGTCAATTACGCGATCATCGCATACAACAATACGATACACTCAGTATCGAAACTAACCCCTTTTGAACTACTTTACGGACACATAAACAACAGACCATTAGTAGAAATAGATTTAGATAAACTAATAACAAATAATTACCTCAACGAACACAAGGAAAAAACCAAGGCTCTTTACACTCACATGACAGACAAGTTCAGAGAACACAAAGAAAACCTGACCAACACAAAAAACATAGGACGAATAGACCCCCCAGAATTGCCACCTGAAGTTTTTGTCAAAACAACGCAACGTCAAAGTAAGTCAAAACCCAAATTTAATAAAGAACAGTTAAAGGAAATTGATCCAATAACAAAAACAGCCCTCATACAACCCCGTCACCACAACACTAAAGAAAAAATACATTTAACAAACATCAAACCCCCACGGAAGTTTTATCAAACCAACGTGCAAAACGCTTGGGATGATCAAGCACCGCCCTCCGAAACTCTTGCCCATAAATACGGCTTAAAAATAACGAGACAAAACCTCCTTACTCTAAAACCAGGAAACTGGGTCGATGATATGATCATCAATTTCTATATGGAACTCTTAGACGAAAGGAGTCGCAATAATTGAAACTTACCCTCGACCCACTGTTTCAACACCTTCCTTTATCCTCTACTGAAATCTGGGGGCTACGACAGAGTAAGGAAATTCACGAGTAGGTCCGACATATTCGGAAAAGACTTTATCATCTTTCCGATCCATGAAAACAACCATTGGTCCTTGGTCATAGTAGACGTCAAAGAAAAAGAAATTAGGTACCTAGACTCCCTTTCCGAAAACAGACTCAAGCTAGGAACAGCTAACAAAATCGCAATCGAGATCCTCGAGAACATCCAATCTTACCTAGCCTTCGAATACCTCGAGAAAAGGAATGTTATGCTCGATTCCGAAAACTGGAGAACCACCCTTCTGAGGACTGTTCCCCAACAAGAAAATTTCGATGACTGTGGTGTGTTTATGTGCCAATTTGCAAAAAAATTAACACATAAAGAAGCCCTGTCCTTCGAACAAAAGGATATTCCCCAACTTCGAGAACAAATGTGTTCCGAAATTTTAAAGGGTTCACTGTCCTAAAACTCCTTATCGATTTTCATTGTTCCAGGATCGTTCTCCCCCTTTTTCTCATGGCGACGTACGGAATCGAGGTTATCGATGTAACCTCAAACCCTGGGCTCATTGCGGTGAATATGAAACCCGCAAAAATTGTCAAGGGCTACCACACCCTTTCACACTATTACGACCTCAATCAAATTTTGGATCAACTCAACCTCCTGCGACTGACTTACAACGAAACCCTCAAAACATTCCACAACAGCTCCCACACCGCCGAAAAAACGATGATGCTCACAGCCACCGTAAACCACATCTTCAGACTTATAGACCAGAAACTAGACAATATCATAATAACTCCACCCAAAACTAGATCTAAACGGGGACTGATTAACGGGCTAGGCACGTTAGTAAAATTCATCACGGGTAACCTAGACTCCCGCGATGAGGAGAAATACAATAAAATCCTGAAGCATTTATCAAACAAGCAAGAGGACCTTCAAGAACAAATAAAGTCACAGTATTCTATCAACCAAGCAATATTAGAGAATTTTAACAAAACCATAGATACCATAGCACACAATAACCGCGTGATCATCAAAGAATTAAGACATCTCAAATATATAAACTTGGAGTTAGGACGAGTCAACGCAATTATCACTACACTAGAACACCTTCAAACGCTCCTCAACCTACTTCTAAGCGCCCTACAAGACATTGAAAACTCACTCACATTTTGCAAACTAGGAAAATTACATCCTAGCATAGTCGACTCTCGGGAACTCTTCACTGAATTACAAAGATTGTCCAAATTCTACGGCAACACGTTCCTAGATTACTCCAATAAGGCCCTGTTTGAGATTCAATCCTACATTCAAGTCCAATGTTTCGTGGGAAGTAGCGAAATCATTTACTTCTTAGATATACCCATTGTGGACCCAGAAAATTTCGATTTGTATTACGTGGAACCCTTACCAACACAGTTAGAAAACGCTCAAATAGTAACCATCATCCCAAAGAAAAAATTCTTCCTCAAATCCCAAACAAGCTCAAGAATCGTAGCATTACGCCACGAGTGCCCTGCCGGTCACCTATCCCTCTGTCCAAACCACCTAACATCGGAATTAGATCTACCATGCGAAATTCAATTCCTACAAACAGGTTCCACCACTCAATGCAAGTACGTCAATCTTGACATCCCCACCAATTACGTGAACTTAATACCGGAAATCAACCAATACCTTCTTGTCTTCCCACACGGAGACACGATTCAAATTATTAATACAGAAGGGACAGAAGTCCGAACCCTATACGGAATCCATCTCGCGAAACCAGGGACGGACCGATTAGTATACCATGACCAAACTTTGTTTGCCCCCCGAAAGGAACTGTCCGGCCGACCCCTGATCATGAACTCCATCAAACTACAATTACAACCCTCTCAATATCCGGAATCGGAAATTCAACTAAAAGGTCTCGACCTTAACCTAGTTCACATGCCCGATGCCCGCGCAATTCCCATCTCGTATTATGAGAAACTCAAAACACCCAGCTTTTGGACCATCCTCCTGTACTTATTCCTCGTGTCACTCGTCACATACATTATGACCCAGTACTACCGCCACAAAAGAAAAGTAAGGCTTTCTCCAAACCATCAGTAACCGTATTTTTATTGTACAACATTACAATACAAAACAGTAGTACAGTACAATACAATACAGTGCAAGCATCTGTAACCTAATTTCTGTAATTTGTAATCAAAACTCTGTTTTTCTCTGTATTATCATGTAATAGGTTTTAGGTTGTACTTTGTTAATGTACTAATTTTCATACTAGTATTTTTGTATTAATTTGTATTAATCTTGTATTTTTGTATTTTTGTAATTCTGCATTTTTGTATTAATTTTGTATTTTTGCAATAATTTGTACTAATTTTTTGTACCAATTTTCGTACTAGTATTATGTGGTAGTATTATGACATTGTTATAATGGAAATGTAATGTAACGTAATGTTTGTAATATCATATTTGTAATAATGCGGACTAACTTAACTTTGAAACTTTAAATTTTGAACTTTGAAAATTTTTTATTAATTTTGAACTTTGAACTTTGAAAATTTTGTTAACCCCAAAATTTTGTCTCGGCGGGGAGGAGTTACGTACACACTAGGCGACACTAGGCGTATTGTAACAGCAAACTGCTGATCACGCATTACTATCCTATATATACAGCCCGTAGGCGGCTCCAACCTTCAGTCTTGTTCCGCCGTCCGAGCCATCTTCATCTTGTTTATTTCTAACATCAAGTCCGTATCAAGTCCGTATTGTGTTATATTCCAATAAATCAGTTTTTTAAAAACTCTAACAACGTGAGTTATTCTATTTTTGGCTCCGCTTTCTCGGAATCCAGCGCCTTTGCAATTACTACTCCCGTTCCTCGCCTGACCTTGTGAAGAGATTAGTTAGTAAACCAACCGGTTCATCGCAGTGGTCAGTGCGCAGCGCCAGTGGTCAGTGACGTTACCCTCCTGTTTTTCCAAGAATTCACCAATGCCTCTTTACTCCCTCAAACTGAGCGAACATAAAATGTGAAAAGGGATCATTAACGGTGCCTAGAAAAATCGGGCGGGCGTGAAAAAGTCGCGAAAGTCTTGAAACAGATTGGGGGGGGGGGGGGGGGGGGGGGGGGGGGGTTATAACGGAAAAGTACCTAATTAGGTAGATACCTACCAACTGATAATACCATGAATGTATAGATCATTGAAATGGTATTAATAATCTATTTAAAAATATATATATATATATATATATATATATATATATATATATATATATATATATATATATATATATATATATCTTAATATATGAAATTCTCGTGTCACAGTTTTCGTTGCCATACTCCTCCGAAACGGCTTGACCGATTTTGATGAAATTTTTTGTGCTTACCCGGTATTTATGAGAATCGGCCAACATCTATTTTTCATCCCCCTAAATGTTAGGGGTAGTCCACCCCTAAATTTTTTTTTATTTTTTAGACAAAATTTTTAATTTCTATTTTAATTAACGTCTGCCAAGTTGGGTGGGCAGTATAACTTCCTCAAGCGAGCGAAGCGAGCAGCATCCCCCACAGAAGTTAAACCTACCCTTAGAGATCTACCGTTTGCGAGCGAAGCGAGCAACATCCCCTACATGTTTCAATTGTAATACATTCCATGTATACAGCCACACTTTGCGAGCGAAGCGAGCAACATTCCCTACATACCACACTTTGCGAGCGAAGCGAGCAACATTCCCTATATGCCACACTTTGCGAGCGAAGCGAGCAACATTCCCTACATACCACACTTTGCGAGCGAAGCGAGCAACATTCCCTATATGCCACACTTTGCGAGCGAAGCGAGCAATTTAATGGGGGGCCCGGGGGCTTGCCCCCCGGCTGGACGTGGAGGCGAGCGTAGCGAGCCGGAGCGGCTAGTATATTAATAAAAATCTCCATAGCGGAATATAGGTACCTACGTAGTGAATCAAGGTGTCGATGACGCAAAACGTCGAAATCGATGAATTCGGAAACGGAAAAATTATGCTTGAAGTTATTTACTTTAGCGCATGACTATAAGCCCTTATTCTATACCGAATATGTGACTCAAATAAAGCCAGATAAACTAGTTTTGCCACATCCGCCGACATGGTTTGATTTGGGAACAACCAATCCACATATCCCATGCAAATTTTATAAAAACCAGTTGAAAATCGGGGAAATTAGGCTTGCTATGGGGATTTGCGGTCAAAAGACGGACACACTCGCAGACACTCACACAGACAAACAAAGAGACAGACACGGAACGAAAGTTGTTTAGAATGGCCTAAAACGTAAAATGCGGGTGCAAATTTTGGACACTTTGCGCCTTTAAATATTGTTTAATAATCATTATTATTGTAATAATGGACACTGCTCCGTTCAAACGTCCCCCCCCCCCCCCCCCCCCCCAACTCTCACGAAGTTTTTTTTTACTCCAAAAATAAAATAATACAACTAAGACTAGATGTAAAATAGGGAAATAACTATATATAGCATTTGCAGATTCAATTCAATCTTTTACAGATTTATTTCAACCTTTTACAAATTCATTTAAACCTTTACAAATTCAATTCAACCTTTTACAAATTCAATTCAACCTTTTACAAATTCAATTCAACCTTTTACAAATTCATTCCTCTTTTGTTGTTAGAGGAAGACGTAGGAGACTTGTGATAGAAAGTGATTCTGATTCGGACAATTTCGTACCATCCGTATAGGGTAATAGGAAAGATGTTTTTTCTCATGAGATCAATTGAAGGGTTGGAATGAGTTAAATTTGTAAAAAGTTGAATTGAATTTGTAAAAAGTTGAATTGAATTAGTAAAAAGTTGAATTGAATTAGTAAAAGGTTGAATTGAATTTGTAAAAGTTTAAATGAATTTGTAAAAGGTTGAATTAAATCTGTAAATGCTATATATTGCATTTCCAAGCCAAATGAAACCTTTTCCAAGTCAAATGAAACCTTTTCCAAGTCAAATGAAACTTTTTCCAAACCAAATGAAACCTTTTCCACATCACATGAAACTTTTTCCAAACCAAATGAAACCTATTGAGAATATGAGTGAACTGAGGTACTTAAGCTATTGCTCTCGCCTCAAAATTTGTAGAATGTGAATTTTTGAAAAAATTTTATGCAGAAATCCGTTTCAGGCTATTCTGAATCATATTTTGACGTTTAACGCATTTTTTTATGTATGTATGTATGTGTCATTCCACGCGATAACTGTCCGTAGAATTGTGCTAGAAACTTCAAACAAATTTTAAAATGTTCAGAACACAAAACGAAAGTTCAAGTTCGTTGGCCAGCATGATCGGATTACATCTTTGGGTTGAAATTTTCAAAAATGTAGTCAATAATTTTAAAATAGCCTGTTTTTTGCGATTTGTTGCGCGAAATGATTTTTTCAGCATACTAACATGTGGTATATTCGGAATCAGCGTAAAATTTCCTATAAGAATATGTATCAAGTTTTCAAAAATTTCAAAGTTGAAAAATCAGTCAAAAATCGAAATAATGCCGTTCGCTAGTTGTAAAAATTGGTAATATTTGCATGAAACATTGTCCAAATTCAGATTGAACTACTCTTATGTAGCGACTGAAATGTCGAAGATTTCTTCAAAAATTCGCTCATGGGGTCATGCTGCATGACTGGACTTTTTTCTCAATAGGTTTCATTTGGTTTGGAAAAAGTTTCATTTGATTTTGAAAAAGTTTCATTTGGTTTGGAAAAAGTTTCATTTGGTTTGGAAAAGGTTTCATTTGATATGGAAAAGGTTTCATTTGGTTTGGAAAAGGTTTCATTTGACTTGCAAAAGGTTTCATTTGACTTGGAAAAGGTTTCATTTGGCTTGGAAATGCTATATACATGTATATAAATATATCACAGATCAGATATCGTAGTAGAGCTCAGTGGCGTCTGTGAGTAAGACGGGTATGGCCAGTGGCAACCCGGTTGACCACTATTCGATCCCTCCTTGGAAGTAGGGGGGTTACGAATGGGCCCACCGGGCTGAAGTCCTGAAGGACACCACGCAGGCCAGTGACCTCACCCTGCCATTGCTCATGTCAGATGGAATTGGCTTTATGTGGCTTTATGCGTATAAGGAACATATCAATGGATTTATCGCCAATTACTCTCCAGTTGACTTATTTTCTTCCACCAATGACTTATTTTCTTCATTATTTTACTTTTACTTCATTCTTGTGAAACACTTCTTAAAAGGAAATGCCCTCAACTTATGGCTCACTACGTGAGAACTGATCTGTTTTTTCCTTAAATGTGTGCTGTGCTTGCGGTCATTGTAGGTTTCTGATGATCTAAATCACTGATGAAACTACCAGTGCAGGTGAAACTTTTCTAACACAGTTTTCTCGAATTAATTAAAACCAATGTAAATCAGCCACATTATTTGCATTGAAACAAAGTGAATGGTAAGCCGTCGGTCCTGTAACACGAAAACTGCTAGCTTTCGGAAAATGAAGATTTCACGAGCTTCGAGACGCCCGTCCTTCATACAATTCAAATGAATGCAAAACGTGGTTCCGCTTATAAATACCTAGTGAAACTAAGCGAAATTTGTATTTTATCTTCACAACTAAATCGTGCACAACTTTCGTTATATATATTCTTCAATTTATCGAATCTCCCTATGAAACTTGGGGTATCCTTAAGCGTTGACTACATATATACGGGGTGTCCGCAAAAATGCCCCCCCCCCCCCTATTGCTAAAACCGTTAATAATGGGTCTAAAAAAATTTTTTTTTTTTTTTTCAATATTAATAATTTTGTAAGGATCTAAAAAAATATAAAATTGCGCCATCATGGATTCCACCGACAACTCAGAGGGGGAAAAAATAAGGGTACAGTGATGACCGCTGTTTAGCCCACAAGTTTAAAATTTGAGCAATTTATTGTATTTAAAAGATACCAGCGAACGAACTCATCTACATTTTTTTTGGATGCTTGATTGTTTTAGGCCAAAGAACGGATTTTAAAAATTTAAATTCTAAGGAGCTAAGGAAATACATTTAAATTTATGTAGCTGTACTTATTTGAAAACGCTGCAAATCATTTCACAATGGTTTATTATTTTTTCAATTGAGTTTGATCGTAGTTTTAGTTGGCTTGCGTACGTCATAAGGCCCGTCCAGATTCCTCGGCGTGACCTATTTCGAGTTGCCACTATCTATACTTCTATGATTATATACGCATGTTTATATTTCTCGATTTGAGCTCCTATCTATTCAAATAAAATAATAATTGCCTTAATAATATCATTATCTAAGTACGTACGAAAAGTCGAGAGGATATGTTATTAAATATGCGTAGGAAAAGCATTGGTATTAACACACAAATATGACCTAGAAAAAACCAAGACACCGCAAGGTGCCGCGGCGCCTCCTCTCAATCCACCGCTCAACCCCCTCACCACCCACCGTGACCCCCTGCCAAGCGTGCCAGGCGTGCGTCGAACAGGTCTAACACTCAAAGTCTCGAAAAAGACACTTTTTCGCCCGTTTTTGGCCCATAGCATCTATGCGAGTAAAGCGATCGGGATGGTTGAACGTTAGGACCAACTAGACCCCAAATGGAGTCTATGTGCGAAAGAACGGGTTTTTTAAAGTAAATTCTTAGGCCTTTTATGGCCCGGACGGCGGACGGCGGACGGCGAACGGCAGACGGTGAACAGCGGACGGACATTTCAAATTTGGATTCTACGCACCTTGAAACGTAAAGTGACAAAGTTTGAGGGGGGGTTATACAAATTTTTTGCTATACGATCACATAGGCTTATTATTGGAAATATTAAACCAAAAGGGCAAAGCGTCAGTTTACGTTCAACATCCTCCACTGCGTCTTCGCAGAATTCACAAAACTCCGAGTCAGCCAGTCCTTCTCATTTTCAAGCAACGATTAATCAGTCCATGACCAGTACTAACTCTTACTAACTGCACTCTATCACGAGGGGCAGCTGAAGTTCGAGGAATTTGGGTTTTCTCGATACCAAATTCATGATTTGGTAATGATAATGGGGGGGGGGGGGGGGGGGGGGGGGGGGGGTTATACAAATTTTTTGCTACACGATCACATAGGCTTATTAATGGAAATAATAAACCAAAAGTGTTACCTATAAATTCCAGGGATCGTTTCAGAATGCCCCAAGATGCATTTCCATTTCGAAAAATTGTGAAGCCTTTGCCTGAGAGAAAATTTCAAGAATATTTCAATTAACCCTCATTCGTAACGTAAAAACATGAATAGTATGACAAAACATTTGGCAGACCCCCGGTAGTAAGACATATTATCCATTTCAAAATTTAACAAAAACAGTTTTATATCCATCCATGCTCGTTTAGAGTAATCTCTTTGAAGTTGATTAGAATCGTATGCGATACATCTGCTAGTAGGTAGTAACTTGTCTATTATAATAAGCGTGTGAGCCCAAATTTGGCTCACAATCAAAAGGAAATTCGACAGGTTCTTCAGCCTTCAAAGCCTGGGAAGTTGCAAGCTACAGCAGTCCCACAGCCCCAGGAAACGAACGAATTTCCCCGATTCAGATCATCAAAAAGTTCAGGTCGCCGACCGCACGCGCCGCCCGAAAAGCGAACACCACAGCAGATTTTAGTCCCTACTCAATCGCCGCTCAGTCGTCTGGAATTTGTTCCCCAAAAAACGGAAAACCAACCGAAATACACCCTCAGGGCGGTACCTTGCATATTGGATCGTCGCCATTCGTCAATACCATGGCAACCAAATTTAAATGGCATCCCTTGGAATTTCGTAAGCGAAATTAAATGCGCCTACTCAATTTGTAAGCGTTGTTGCTTCGCCTACTCCAGTACTGAGAAGGTGTTTTATGTGATTGGTTATTAGTCTCCAATCTTTTAAACTCCCTTCCAGCTAAACCCCTAACTTAAGAAAGCTTCCAAATTTAGAGGTTTAATCCCCGATTCCAATTAACTCAGCCCCTGACCTCTATGAAGGAATATCAGGTATCTTACAAGAAAACTAAGACAGGTGTTTGACCTTTACGATACGTATTTATTCAAAATCAATTTTGTTAGTAAAATCCTATCCCTATTACCAGGACTTCACATGGATTTATATTAACTGACCTTACATTTTCTTGAAATGTTGAGCTGTTGATGAATTGAAAATCGGGAGTCCTCCGCCACTGATCTTGATGTATTTTTGAAGGTTGGCTAAATCTTCTTCTAATCGTAGGCGATGATACTTTCAGTGTGCTAAGTCTCATCAGTATTGGAGACTAATAACCAATCGCATAAAACGCCTTCTCAGTACTGGAGAAGGCGAAATAACAACGCTTACTAGAGAGTTTTTGGCGAATTCAACTTAACGTCACCCGTTACCGTAGTCTTGAGGGAAGCAAATGAAGATACTAACCCAAATGGAACCGGGAGAACGGTTGCCTTAATTTTGATGTCACGTTAACGGTGGTTGGGTAACGCGATATTTTCCCCCCAGCTGTCTTGTTGTCTACTGGTTGACTAATCAATTTCTTCATTTCGATATGAAACGCCGATTTTCAATCCTGAATTCGAATTTCTTGTTAGTTTCAATACAAATGCGGGATAATTTCTCATTTTTAGTTTTCAATTCGTAAACAGGGGATGGATAGTAAGCCTCAAGTTTGGAACACCGCGGCTTAGTTGCACTTGTAGGTCATTAGTCGTTACGAACTTCATGTTTTTGGGTTTTCCGTTGGGCAAATTATCAACAAGTATGAAAAAGTATTTATCTCTATGACAAAGAAACAGGATTTTACCAGAGAAAATCATCAGTGGAGGCAGCACTTCACGCAATGTTCACGAGAAAATAGTGGAGAGATCAGGTAAACTAAGAACAATACTGCGAAGAAGTAGTGTCTTAAAACTCAGTTTTCTCATTTAAAATATGTGAAATAATAATAGAAACAAGGCTCTAATCGACCAAATAGAGCCTGAGCGCAAAAGAACGGAAGTTTTCGATCGAGTTGAAGGCTGGTAAAGCTGGACAGCGGAGGCGGACTTCAGATGGCATATTCGGTTTCTACACGACTTGAAACGTAAAATAACCAAGTTTGAGGGGTGTTCAAAAACCTACCCGCTACATCAACATAATTAGTTGGTAATGAGGCATTTGAAAAGAAAAACTATTATATGTACTTCAGCAGTATTCGAGTAATTTTGAAGTGAGCAGTAGGGTTACATTTACAGGAAGGTTAGGCTGGTGTCGTGTGCCTTTAGGTCCCCGAACGGGTGACGTTAAATGAGCCATTCTAACGTACGACGTTGCTAACGTCCCCTCTAGGTCACATTCTCTTGGGTACGTTAGGGTGACGTTAAGGGTACGTTAGTGGTCACCAAAAACTCTCTAATAATAGAGTAGGCGCATTTAATTTCGCTTACAAAGCGTTATATCTTTCTGCTGCATCTGGAAATGTCTGCGAGCAAACTATTTTCGATAGCAATGGTCGGTCGAAAACGACGTTTGTTGTTTTGTTTAGAAGCACACACAGATGTTCGACCTATACGGAGTTTCGGGACCTGACGATTTCGAAGTTTCCACCGAGCCATTACATATATATAAATTGCTCTCCAAGTTCCTAAAACGGCCAAACTTTCTCCATCAGCGAGGAAAACGTTAGTGCTGGCGTTTAGAAGGAGGGGTTCTGTAAACGTGCTCCTACGAAAGTGTTAGCAGTACCTCCCTAATGCCTTTGAAGAGAGTTACCCATATTCGGGGTTCATACTACTCAATAATCTTGAATAATTAAACTGAAGTAGACTGTACGACTGAAAAACGGAAGATGTACAAATATTTGCATTTGTAGGTAAGAACGCGATGAGGTAGAATCATTCGGATTACAACTTTTAAAGAACATAATTATGACCTTCCAACAGCTACAGGGAGAAACATCTTTATTGAACAAAAACTTAAAAAGTCCAGTCATGTCGCATGACCCCATGAGCGAATTTTTGAAGAAATCTTCGTCATTTCAGTCGCTATTGATCGTGTAGAGAAATTTTAGTTTATGATTCTGATAGACAAATATGGAACCAAATTATTAAAAATAATTAGGAGGTACTTATTAAACTAATCTTGTAGATTTAAAGACAAATATAGGTAAATATTCATAGATTTCGATGTCCAATGTGGTCAGTATTGAAGGCAGTTGAAATCTTAACAGTATCCTATCATTACATCATCAAATCTTGACATAAAATAAAATAACTGATTTTTCAACTTTAAAATTTTTGAAAACTTGATACATATTCTTGTAGGAAATTTTACGCTGATTCCGAATATACCACATGTTAGTATGCTGAAAAGATTATTTCGCACAACAAATCACAACAACAATGGATGGGTTCTGCCTGACAGATTTCCCCCACCCCACCAAAACGATTTAATACCATATAAGGTAGAAAAGCTCACGGTCTTTATTCATGCAGCCAATCTCATATCACCAAGCTCCACCGTTAGGTTTTTGCAGAAGGAGGGAGTGTGATTTGGGGGGGGGGGGGGGGGTGTATAAAGAGGGTTTTGCAGAGTTATGTTGGTAACACTGGGCGCTTGACATGGGAACATACACCCGAGGAATAAACCTTTTGGCGGTGGGCCCAGTGTTACCAACATAACATGCAGGACCGCATTTTTTTGCAGGACAGCAAACGTAGACTCAAAGATTCTATGGAGTACCATTGGAGTTAGCGCAAAATCAAATACTAGCGAGTCGGGAGTGATGAAGTTCATGGGCGACCATCTGCAGTCTAATCTGTTCAATCCCTGAAAATATGATCAAAATATTACGAAAACTGCTAATGGTACGATGATGAAATTTCCGATTAAATTTAATCGTCTTTCCTAACTGCCCTCCAAATGTGACCCAAATCGGACTCCTAGGACGTGAAAACAAGGTCCTGTATGGAATTTACGTTTGCGCATACGCAACGTGAAGTATTAATTTGTTAGTAATGAAACTGAAAGGGAACCATTCCCAGCCTAACCCGCATATTTCCGAAAATGTCTCCAAAATTGAATGTAAACTGTAAAGGGATTTGACGGCACACGGACACGAAACCAAAGTTGTTCAAAATCTTTTCAAAAGTAGAATGTGAGAGGAAATTTAAATTTTGACGAAATTTTCGTTTCCATCTCCCGAAAGTGGAAATTGAAGTTGTGCTCGGACATGAAAGACTCGGGAATAAAATTGAAAACAAGTTTCAAGAAATTGGATAAACGTAGATGGATGGGTTCTGCCTGACAGATTTCTCACCCCGCCAAAACGATTTAATACCATATAAGGTAGAAAAGCTCACGGTCTTTATTCATGCAGCCAATCTCATATCACCAAGCTCCACCGTTAGGTTTTTGCAGAAGGAGGGAGTGTGATGGGGGTGGGGGTGTATAAATGTGTTTGCGCGAGGTTGAGGAGAGGGGATGAAGGCCTGGGGCAGTGGGATAGGGAGAACGAGGGGCGAGAGCGAGAGATGGGCGAATGAAATATGCGATTATTATACGAAACTGCGGGTTGGAGACCTAGATTGGACCTCAGCGCCCCCCGCGGCCGTCGCGGGAAACACCGAAAACTTCTTTGGAAGGGTCCGTTTTTCTTCATTTCGCACGGGAGCTACTCATTCAAGCTTGGGCACACAATAAACGTTCGAGATGATTTCATTCTCGAGGGTGAAAAAAGTAAAGCAGATGGAACTGCTTTACAGCTCGCAAAGTTTAGCTCGAATACTGAAGGAGGGGATTATAACAAAAACATGATTCGTGAGCAATGAAACTGATACGGGACCGTCTACAGCCTTATCCATTCCCAGAAAATTGCATTCAAATCTGGAGGAAAATTGTAGATATCAAGCTTGTTACAAGGACTTTTTGAAGTGTAAAATTCTATAGGCGCACCGAAAAATTTAGAGGGGTGTGAATACGATTTTACCGTCACGTTTTTTTCCCACGCTATTTTGACAACCAAGCCGTTGCTGGGGAAATGAAACTTCTTTATTTTTCACCGGACAAAAATCGTTCTCCACTCGTTGGAAAGCACTCGATTTATCACGTATTTTTTTCCACACTTGTTCTTTTATTCATGTCGTAGTTTTATATTTATTTATGTTATATAACATAACATTGCCGTTTTTTTATATATGTAGTTTTATATATGTAAACAATGCCGCTTGTTTTGGTGTCACTTGGTTGAGAAGTTAATATTGCTTATATTAATCGTAGACGCACACCATAACAGAAAATTACCTACCTACTTAGGTACTCTGTTCTAATTTCGATTTTTAAATCATTTATGTCGTAGTTTTAAATTTATTTACATTTACGAATTATCGGGAAGAAAGCATGTTCCATGTTTTAGCATTTTAGCCGAAGGCTCAAGGCAAAAAGTTACCGAGGGTCCAGGGGCGGAGCCTGTCCACTTTTACTTTCCCAACATCCCAACAGAGTGGAAAGTAATGTCCAAATCGTCATAGAAGTTTACACTTCTCCCGTGTGGTCTTTAGCACACCTGGTTTAAAAAAAAAATTTCATTTATTGGCACAGTTTTTATAACATTCAGCCATAAATATTAACATGTCGCACCCGTCCTAGAATAAGGGTACAACTAAAAAAACGCGATTTTTGAGTTCGTTGTGGTTCTGAGAAGTAGAAACGGTCTAGTTTGTCTGTAGAAGGTGGAGATATGTGTAGGGCACTCTAATTCCGCTAGAGAGTGCGTGTGTCTTTCTTCTATGGAGGGAGTAACCAATTCACGTCCTAGGAAGAAAGACACAACTCAGTTGAGTTCACACAGTCTGTGTCTCGTTTTGAGTTGTTTCCGTTTTGTGTGGACAATTTTAACTTGTGTCTTTTTTTTCTGAACATTTTGGATCCTGACGGTGAGATTTCAGTGTTTGAGTTGGAACAACTCAAAAATTCTTTAAAAAATCAACAAAACCGTTCCCCCCACTCCCTTCCCACTGGCAAAAAAACTATTTATTCACCATGGGGCGTTAGAGTAATAATGTAGGAAACAAATTTCGCAAAGATAAATTATGTTCATCGTGTTCCAAAGAACAGGGAGCGAATGGTGTGGAAGGAAAATTTGAATGCGATTTGCCGAAAATGACAATTTTAGCGAATTTTTGAAGAAAATTTTTGAGTTGTACCCTTATTCTAGGATGGGTGCGATTTTATGTAATATGTAACGGATAATAGAGTTTGTTCAATATATATATACACAATTTACACGCAGAAAGTCCTAAGGTAGCACACGATACTAAATTAGTACATAATATGTTATAATACACGTATAAATATTTATTTTATAGACAAATTGATATTATTTTAAAGACACATAGAAATTCATTTATTTATAGATAATTTGTATTTAGATTCTAATTTTTGATTTTATAAGGAAATCATACATTTCTTTCCAAACTTTATAATTTTTTATTACTAACAATGATTGGTAGTTAAAAAGTGATGTTGGAGTGATGCATAAGAAGTGTAAAATTCTATGCTGCAGTTCGGTCACGTTTGACGGAGTCCATATTTTTAGCGAATTTTGGAAGAAAATTAAGCTATTGCTCTCGCCTCAAAATTTGTAGAATGTGAATTTTTGAAAAAAAATTATGCAGAAATCCGTTTCAGGCTATTCTGAATCATATTCTGAAGTTTAACGCACTTTTTTATGTATGTATATATGTATGTATGTGTCATTCCAGACGATAACTGTCCGTAGAATTGTGCTAGAAACTTCAAACAAATTTTAAAATGTTAAGGGCACAAAACGAAGGTTCAAGTTCGTTGGCCAGCTTGATCGGATTACATCTTCGGGTTGAAATTTTCAAAAATGTAGTCAAAAATTTCAAAATAGCCTGTTTTTTGCGATTTGTCGTGCGAAATAATTTTTTCAGCATACTAACTTGTGGTATATTCGGAATCAGCGTAAAATTTCCTATAAGAATAAATATCAAGTTTTCAAAAATTTCAAAGTTGAAAAATCAGTCAAAAATCGAAATAATGCCGTTCGCTGGTTGTAAAAATCGGTAATATTCTTCAAAAATTCGCTCATGGGGTCATGCTGCATGACTGGAATTTTTTTAGGAGCAGCCAGTTTTTGAGGAGAGTCCCGACAGTAGGTACCTACTTAATGGACAGCATTCGAAAAAAATGCTAACTCCTAATTGAATGCATGCGAATAAATTGACTTGACGAAATCGATTCCATTATTTTTCGATGAGTTTTCTTTTGTTGAGTTTCCTAGTACCCGATTGAAGACAGGTAATCAGGGACTAAGCGGGTTAAAGTCTGTCATAGCACGGTATCTTTATGATATTGGCGTTGGGCCAATAATAGATAGAAATTTATAATATGAGTCGCACGATTCAAACAGTCAATAACTCTCAAACCCCTAGTTTTGAGATTTTCATGAAAAACTGTCACTTCCCTGTGTATAGTGTTATCACATCAAGTCATATGTTGGGACCTATAAAACATGCAAGTACCATCTTTTCTGAGGTAGGTATATGTTTTTGACTGGACAGTGGGTTTTGGAATAGTACAACTTCACCATCGATTAAATTAAAATCGATATCTAACTCATTTTTGAAAAAGTTAACTATCTTTTGTAACTGTACGACTCATAGCTATCATATTATATCAATTTTACAATCCTTGAGGAAGCTATACCGCCCATCCAACTTGGCAGACTCAATTTTCCCAATCGACGAAGTGAAGAAAAATCTAAAGGAGCACAAGCAAATAATATGTGCCCATCATTTCTATCTACAGCTTCTGGTTACAGGATAATGACCGAGTCGGTGATACATACAATATGCATACAACTAGTGTGTGTATAGTCCTAAACATTATTTTTCTTTCCATTTGATGTGTGGCATGTCATAATAATGTGCTCTATACTTCCGATCGGATGTCTCCAGTCACACTTTGGTTCGTCTTCTTTCGATACGGAGTAAATATTCCGGACAAATTGGCCCTTAGTCGACAAAATATTCTAATAAAACATTTAGGTTTGTTGAAAATCCTATACCATGGGACGATATCCATTCTGGGGTTCATTTGTTTGTAAAATTGACCCTTTGGTCCAGTCCTATACTGTTCCTGCCAGCACTCCATAATTGATTGTTTCGAGATGGCATAATACTCTTCCTTTTGCAATCCAACATTTAAAGCCATGCCCTCTCGAGCTGTAGTCTTCGCTGCTTGATCCGAACGCTCGTTATACAGCAACCCTACATGGGACTTGACCCACATGAAATGCACTCCGATCCCTTTGTCCCTAAATACAAGGACTTGCAGAAGCGAATACAAAACGCTGCAAATTATTACACAATGGTTTATGATTTCTGTGTTAGATAGCACTTCAACGCAGATCATTGGTCTATAATTATTAAACCCCGTATGTAATATATGAACAGAGCATAGCGCATTGCGCCTCCGAGAAGGGTTCACACTTTTACAGTTCCAAGACGCAGTTTTACGCTTCACAGTAAAGATGTTTCTAAAAAACCGGAAAATGTTGCTTGAAGTTATTTATGTTAGCGCATGCGCAGAATGGAGTAATGATTTGAAACAAATGAAATCGGTAGGGAACAATCTACAGCCTAACCCACGAATTCCCAGCAAATGTAATCAGAATCTGATGAAAACTAGACCTTGTTCCTGGGAGTACACTTTCGCGCAAGCACAGGAGCTAATAATGATGAAATCATGTTGAAATTAACAAGGAGTAATTAGAGAGTTTTTGTATTTCTCGTATTGGTATTTCTCGTAAACACGAAAACAAGCTGATAGAGCGAGCATGATGAATGCTAACCTTTTTGCATCGATTTCTCGTAGCGTTTTCGTAAGCCCAAGAAGAAGAGAACTCTTACAGAGACGTTAACGTGACTCTTGTAGTGAATCACTGCTCAAAACTCAATTGTCACAGTAGACAATTTCCAAAATATAATATGAATCAAGAAACAACGACCACTTACCTCTACATCATATGACAACGATTCTGCCGTGAAGAACATGAATCTTTAAAAGGTGTAAAATGAACCTTGAAATAAACCTTGAAACGAAATCTTGCAACTGAAATGAACCTTGAAAATGTTGAAGCTGAAATCTTCGATAAAACTTCGATAGCAAGATCAAAATGCCGCTAATGACCTTTCTGGTTGAGGTGCTGGGAAAAAAGAAAAACACGAAAGAAAGACAAATACAAAGGTTAAACCAACAACAAAAGACGGCACGGGGAAAATTCGGGCGATTTTGTCGGGTGTGTACGTGTATCCATGCCAACTGCATGATAGTTGCTAAGTTATTCTAGAGTGTTATCCTAGAGAAAGGTCAATTTTCCGTCTCGTAATTACGATTCCGAAAAAGCTGAGCACGAGTAAAGCTGACTCTTCCCGTTCCGAAAAGCGTTTCCACGTTACGAAAACCTCTTCTCGTTTCGGAAAGGCCATTTTCGTATACGAGAAAATGAATACGAGAAGTACAAAAACTCTCTATTAAACCTCTATTGAGCGGGATTGGACGACCAGGGAGTAAAAAAATAATGCTTGAAGGAATTGACATTTGCGCAAGCGCAAAAAGAAGTAATGATTTGAGATGTACGGAAATGATAGTGGACCATTTACAGCCTAACCCACACATTCTCTGAAAGTTTCATCAAAATCGGAAGAAAACTGTTGAAATTAGTGTACAAATTACTTATACAAGTTCGGTGTTTAGAATTGAAATAATTTGCTTGTGTACTGATATTCTTTCCAAATCGATATCTGACCTGGGGAAGACTAGAATGGTTGGGGCGTCGTTGTTTATTCCAACTTTCCATCCATCACCAATATAATTAAAGTTACCCCCTCCGTTCAAGCCGCATCTATTTTATGGCAGGTATTTAGCATCCAGTTTTAATGAAAACCCCCACGTTTCGGATCGGTGCCCAACAGTTTCAAAAATGCTAATGACACACGGGACACGGGCGAGTTTTAGACGCTTGACGCCTCGAGGGTTCTGAGAAATCTCGCGGCGTCATGTTTCCCTCTCCATGACACACGACAACGTCAAAGTACCCGCCTATCACCGGCGGTCAGTCATTATCTGCCTATCGAACAGGATGGTTCGCTTCTGTAAGAGTGTGCTAGAAGCGCAAAGATAAAAAAAAAAAATAAAGTTTTAGTTTATTTCGCGTATACAATTATTAAATATAAGAAAGAGAAGGAATTTTGGGTGAATCCGTTCAATTGTGTACGACTTTTGAAAGGTGCTTTCACTTCAATGATGATGGACTTGAGGAGTGATGAAGTTCTTCAACTATTTTCGAATGAGTACTTCTTCATTTGATGAACTGTTGGGCAAGATCTGTGACGAGATCAAAAGTCAAGATACGGTCATGAGAATAGCTTTTAGCGAATCTTCTTAGAAAATATTAGCGAATTTTCTTAGAAAATAAAGCTATTGCAATGGCTCCAAAAATTTTACTCGTAAAATAAAAATTTTCAAAAATGTTCTTCATCGAAATCTGTTTTGAGGAAATTCTGAAATGATTCCTGGATTTTAACGCTTATATATATATATATATATATATATATATATATATATATATATATATATATATATATCATTCCAGACGATAAATCTCGATAGAATTGAGATAAAAACTTCGTTCTTTCGCCTTAAAATCAAGCATTTCAAAAGAAAGGATGAGTTTGTTGGCCAACAATTTTTGAGCACATTGAATTGGTCAAATTTCGAAAAATGTACCCAAAAAATCACTAAAAATGGCTAAAAACGGCCAAAAATCGTTAAATTTCTATTTTTTGCAGAATTTTACTCAAAAATAAATTTTCAAAAATTAACTAGGACATCAAAAATTTTTGCTCAAAATTATGATGGAAAACGTACTCAAATGTCATTAAAATTTGCTAAAATATCTATAAAAACTGCAAAAAAAAATAAAAATCAAAAATCCCTTTTGAATCAGTGGAATTTTATTTAGAATAAGTTTTTTGCCATAAAATTGGTTTTTAACCATTTCTGTCAACTAAAATTGCTCCAATTTCAATGCAATTTAACATACTATAGTACGATAGATAGTTTATGAAAAGTCGCCCATACGATCATGCTGCATGACTGGAACTTTTCTTCGTAATCCCTTGTCATGATTCTGGCTATATTCTCCCACGCTGCATCTTTCTTCCCTCTATTCTTGTAATCTTCAACCCCTACATTCCACAGTTCTAGATATTTCTTTACCTCATCAATGAAGAGCTCGGTATCGAAATCCTCACTCATGATTATGACAATGAACTAACGAATAAATGAAATCACGAAATATTATAATATTACACACGAGAAAATCCCCGCTGGCGAGAAGTGTGTTACCATCAATGGTCGGTTGAGTACTGCTATTGAGCCCGCGGCGGGTAGCAGGTACCAAGCGTCATACCCTCGCCCCTTTTGTTGACGCGGCGGGTAAAACTCGCTACTTTCACTTCGCGCGTCACGTGTGTTTCAACCCTATAATAAGTAAGTACCGCTTTGACGCTGCGAGAAACAATCGCGGCGTCAAGCGTCTAAGGCAGTGTCCTACGTGGATCCGCCGCGAGCATCAAGCCGCGCGTTAAAGACGAGCGTCAGTGCGTTGCCGCGTCATGCCGCGCGGCGGAAAAAAAAGGTGTCCTACGTGGAAACGCAAAAACGCTTCGTAGTTTAGCAAGTTAACCTGTTCTGTTCTCATCACTTGTGTTTTCAAGTTCATTTTTTCAATTTGATTTTGCATTCATGCCGTCGATCAACAAGTTTGAGCTGCTGACCAGCTCAAGCTCTTTCCTATTATTCAGCTGTAAATAATAGAAAAAAAGGAGACCAGCCAAGGAAATACATGAAAGTTGGAGCGAGTTCGGTGAATTTCATCGCTTAAACTCCAATAATCTTAGACGAGTTTCTGATGATTTTGTGTGATAATCATAGATAATGAGGTTTTATCATACATATAAAAACGACCTTTCAATTACCACTAATTTCAGTGATTAATTTAGATCAGTGATAATTTAAGGTCTTTTTTGTATGCTAAAACCTACTTATAATCCAAATTGTGGGAAAGTGAATAACACTTTAAATCATATGCAAGAATGACAGTAAAAACCTTCGATTACATCGTGAACAAAATTAAGCAAGAATTTTACCATTTATATTCAACAAGAATTTTAATTCGTTAAGTACAATGATTTAAAAAAAAGGATAACAACAAATATTTGGTAGAATCCAAAAGTTTATTTGTATGGCAGAATAATAGAAACTACCTACAAGAAAGATTTCGAGAAAAATTGCAATAGGTAAACATACTCTGAATAATTAATATAATTTACTCACATGAGCATGACTCAAACCTTTTTACGATTGTCTTGGAACACTAGACAATATATTGTAATTTTCTTCGAAACTGGGCATCTCCCGATAAAGGTGTATATATAAATGTATATGTAAAGGTGTATATAATAAATGTAACAAATGTAGAAGGCCGTTTCTATATCAGCTAACTCCATTATCACAGAAGGAAACGTGCGGAAAAAGTACGAAAACAAGTTCAAAATGTCGAAAGAGGTTACGCAGTGTCCTACGTGGATTTGCCGCGAGCGTCAAGCCGCGCGTTAAAGACGAGCGTCAGTGCGTTGCCGCGTCATGCCGCGCGGCGGAAAAAAAAGGTGTCCTACGTGGAAACGCAAAAACGCTTCGTAGTTTAGCAAGTTAACCTGTTCTGTTCTCATCACTTGTGTTTTCAAGTTCATTTTTTCAATTTGATTTTGCATTCAGCTCAACGGCTCTTTCCTATTATTCAGCTGTAAATAATAGAAAAAAAGGAGACCGGCCAAGGAAATACATGAAAGCCGGAGCAAGTTCGGTGAATTTCATCGCTTATACTCCAATAATCTTAGAGTTTTTGAAGATTTTGTGTGATAATCTTAGATAATGAGGTTTTATCATACATATAAAAAAGACCTTTCAATTACCCCTAATTTCAGTGATTAATTTAGATCAGTGATAATTTAAAGGTCTGTTTTGTATGCTAAAACCTACTTATAATCCAAATTGTGGGAAAGTGAATAACACTTTAAATCATATGCAAGAATGACAGTAAAAACCTTCGATTACATCGTGAACAAAATTAAGCAAGAATTTTACCATTTATATTCAACAAGAATTTTAATTCGTTAAGTACAATGATTTTAAAAAAGGATAACAACAAATATTTGGTAGAATCCAAAAGTTTATTTGTATGGCAGAATATTAGGAACTACCTACAAGAAAGATTTCCAGAAAAATTGCAATAAGTAGGTAAATTTACTCTGAATAATTAATAAAATTTGCTCACATGAGCATGACTCAAACCTTTTTAAGATTGTCTTGGAACACTAGACAATATACTGTAATTTTCTTCGAAACTGGGCATCTCCCGATAAAGGTGTAATTATAATAAATGTAACAAATGTAGAAGGCCGTTTCTATTTCAGCTAACTACATTATCACAGAAGGAAACGTGCGGTCGACATTTTGTCGAAAGAGGTTAGAAAAACATCATATAATCGCGTTTGACGCGCGGCGAACGCGATAAAAATCAAACTTGTTTGAAAATCAAACCAAAGCGTTCAACGCCGTCGCGTCGCCGCGCGGGCAGGGTCACATGACAAATTTCGCAAATTTCATTGGTCCGCCATTTAATCGCGTAAACGCCTGAACGCATTGACGCGTGCGGCAAATCCACGTAGGACACTGCTTTAGGAAAACATCATATAATCGCGTTTGACGCGCGGGCGAACGCGATAAAAATCGAACTTGTTTGAAAATCAAACCGAAGCGTTCAACGCCGTCGCGTCGCCGCGCGGGCAGGGTCACATGACAAATTTCGCAAATTTCATTGGTCCGCCATTTAATCGCGTAAACGCCTGAACGCATTGACGCGTGCGGCAAATCCACGTAGGACACTGCGTAAAACTCGCACGTGTGTCATTAGTCTTACCGTTTCGACAAACTTTCCGCCTAAGTTTTCGAAGACTGGAGGTTGCAATACTTGGCATTCCAGCTGGGTCCTTGAAAATAGATACCTGAAATCATGAAGACGATACTTACTTACTTAGTTGAGATTGCGAATTGAAATGAAATTTAAAACGCCGCAAATTATTACACAGTGTTTTATTATTTTTGTGTTAGATATCCCATCTACGAAGATCGTTGGTCTATAGTTATTAAGCCCCGTACGTAATATGTGATCAGAACATGGCACATTGTGCCTTTGAGAAGGGTTCTAATTTTACAGTTCCAAGACCCCGAAATTTTACGCTTCAGAGTAAAGATGTTTAAAAAAACGGGAAAATGATGCTTGAAGTAATTTACGTTAGCTCATGCGCAGAGTGGAGTAGTAATTTGAGAAAAATTAAATCGGTAGGGTAGGTACAATCTGCAGCCTAACCCACAAATTACCAGAAAATGTAATCAAAATCTGTTGAAAACTAGGCCTTGTTTCTTTAGGTACACTTTTGCGCATGCACAAGAGCTAATAATGATGCAATCATGTTGAAATTAACATGGAATACTTAAACTATTTTCCCTCAATTATGTACCTAATAACGGCGTAAAAAATGGTGCTTGAGGAATTTACGCTTGCGCATGCGCAAAATGAAGTAATGGTTTGAGAAGTATGGAATTGACAGTGGACCATTTACAGCCTAACCTGCACATTCCCTTAAAATTTTATCAAAATCGGATGAAAACAGTAGAAATTAGGCTCGTTTAAAAAGGAATACATATTCGCGCATGCGCAATAGCTACTAATGATAGGATTATGTTGAAATTGCTAGGGAATGTTCAACTTAACCTCTTCCACCGATTCTCCAAATTTGAGCGAGATCGGACAACGGGGGCGTGTGAAAATGATGGTTGATGGAAATTACGAGTGAAGTATTGATTTGGGAACAACGAAACTCATAGAGGATCTTCACCCTAACCCACATGTACCATGAAAATTGTATAAGAACTGGTTGAATATTGTAAAATGTAAGATGCGAGTGGAAATTTTACCACTGTAAAAAAAAAAAAAAAAAAAAAAAACAGCCGTTTGATTTTAGTAGAGACCATCTCTCTAAAGTAAAAACAATGCTTCCGCTACCTGTAGATAGACTTGGGAGCATTTTAAGAGATGAACTTTAGCATTTAGGTACCAATATTTCTCTAGTAGGTACATCGCACGGACAAAATCGATATCGCAACGTTATAATAAATTCCATTGGAACTTTATTATCAATTGATAATTCCAATATTGGCATTACTTCAGCTGATATTTACAAGGCAATTTTTCTGTACACCAGTATTACTATCCAGCGATTATTGATGGAATTTGAAGGTTGATCGTCTAATCAATAGATCTGCTAGAAGCGCGTGATTTCTAGTATCATCTTGTGCTTAGAAATTCGAAGGTTTTTTTCTTCTTGATGTTCAAGCCCTCAGGGTAAGCGAACTATTCAATGTACAGCGTTGCAAGTGGTTTTAATCGATTCTTTGGGAATAAATTTATCATTGACAAGCAAAAAATTATTACTATTACTTGTAAAGTTTTCGAGATCTCGATTTTTTCAATGTTTAGCCCTTTAATACAACCCTTTAGGGTTGATAAAAATTGATGCCGAGCTTCTAGGACCATCTAGTCCCCAAATGTGATTTTCATCACAAGTTTCATATAGTTTGGTCGAGTATTTTCGATTCGCAATTGACCTTTTATCACTTACCTATTGAAAATTAATCTAGAAGAGCTTGATTATAATCACAAAATTATAAAAAATAACAGAAAAAACGTCATAAAACTATTTTTGTATTTCGGCTTTTTGTCTTTTTCAAACTAACAAAGAAATAGATTAATTTTAGGATATTTGATTACAACGTTGACGAGGAATTTCCGTAACTTGGAATTTTGTTTCATCGTCTTATCTTGAGGCCTCCAAACCACAACCCCCGCACACTACTCTCCAGGCCTCAACGTAAGAATATGAATCGAAATTCTTCGAAGGCTTGTAATACTCGCTATTAATGACCGTTTAAAATGACCCAAGAAATAATGGATATTGAATAATCTGTTCCATCGACGTCAATGTTGTCTTCTTGCAAATCGTGACTGCAGCGGTTACTCACGGCTCCGTAATACTTCAGTATATTATCCACTGTGCTGTTCCCAGTGATTTTTGAGGGCTTCCAGTATGTCCCAGGTTGTCAATTTCATCGGATTTGTGGCAGCTATTAACAAATTTAATCTTAATTAAGAGTTGGCCAGTTATTTAGGACTTAGGAACTTAGATAACTCGCCCTCCCGTTCTTCGTGTTTTTGAGTACCTACTTTCAATCAATTTTAGCTAAATGCATTGTGCACCTTGTGCCCAATTACATTGCTTTACGGAAGATGTTTCCCATTCGGTTTTCCTAAACGCAATCACCTCGGACCAACATGTATTCAATTCGTAAGGTTACTATTTCAGGCAAAGATGTAAGTCGTTGGTCCTCCCAACTGTATCGGGCTTCCAAAATTGGTTGATAGGTGCCATTATAGTAACTTGCATGGATTTGATATGCAAAGTCATAGAAATTGTTCATTTTCATAATATTTTAGTGCGTGGTACGTGGTGTGTTCAAAGACCTCTAGTGTTTGATGAATGAGATGGGATGTATTGGGTAACCTTGGAAGCACAAAATCAATAAAGTGATGTCGGTAAATTGTGAAAATCGGCTAAAAAACGAAGTACATCTAGTGAGAACCTAAATAAAATACAAAAACAGAAGGTTTTATCATTGTTGAATAATTCATTCTGACGAAGGTGTACAGTGCCGACTAGGTGGATAATAATAAAGATATAGTAATTTTTTAGTGTATGAACGAATGCATTAAATTCAATAAGCTGTATTCATTCACAAAATGAAATTAATTTACAAAATCAATGTACAATTTGATGGGTGGATGAGAAAATAATGCGAATATACATAGAAAATCTTGTGTGAATCGGTTTATGATGGTGCAATTGAGCTTTCTTCTACCTTGGAATGGAGTGTAGTGTTGGATGTGGTGTGGAGTGGGCACCTCACGTGCAGTACCCAGTGACCCAACCAGGCTTTTTCAAGCAGAAGCCGGAGCAGCAAACTCCTTGGTGTCCGTCTGGTTGGCATCCATCGCGGTTTCTGATGCAGCCGAGGTTCTCGCTTTCTGAATCCTCTGAATTCTCCAAGTTCTCTTCTAAGCTCTCCAAACTCTCCAAGTTCTGGATGTCGTCCAGGTTTTGTTGATACATCTTCTCTAAGCTCTCGAGGTCTTCAATTTGGGCATAGGACACAGCTAGCAGTGCAAAAAGAAGTACCGCCACAAACTTCATCTTGCTCGAAATGACTGACAGCGAACTGTAGTTCTCCACAGAATGCGTTACAGAAATGCATACGAAACCGTTTTATACTTCCACGAAGTAGTGAATCACATAGAGAACAGGAACAAACATCAAAACAAGAGCTTCCGTACAAACATTCTTATTTTGACCATATTCATCGTAGCTAGTAGTTTGTTATTACGAATGAAAACTATCGTTTAGGGAAAAAACAAGAAATAAATATTGTCCTACGAACCCTGGCCAAGTTCTCTTGGAAAAACCGGCACTCCAAGAGGGCTTTCATAAAAACAAACATTATTTATTTAAAAAATGTTAACGTAGATGTAACATGTGAAATGTATGTAGGTAAATGTGATATATTTGTTTACTTGCACGTACAAATTTATGTAAGTTGAAAAGAAAGATCGAGACTGACTGATATACAGGGTGTCTCAAAAGTAACCCCCTCTTTATCCCCTCAAGGGGATAAAAAAAACCCAAAATAAAATAATACAACTAAAATAGGCTAATAACTATACAATATTATATTATATATATGCTATACAATATTAATTAAATGAATATTAATAAAATCCAAATTAATAAAATATTAATAAAATCCAAATTAATAAAACATTAATAAAATCCATCGCGGACTCCACCGGCACATCGGAAGGGGAAAAAATGAGGGGTACAGTGATAATTACAGTTTAGCCCCTCAAGGTTATAAAAAAACCAAAAAATGAAATAATACAACTAAGAATAGATGTAAAATAGGCTAATATCTATATACATGCTACTAAATCTCAATTAGGTAATTGTATTTACACAATTACTGAATTTGCTGTAAGCCAGTCTCGACGATGCCCATTTCTTCCACGAATATGAATTCACAGGTAGGTAATTTTCTGTTAGGGTGTGCGTATAAAATTACTATAACCACTATTGACTTCTCAACCAAGTGACAACGAAACAAGCGGCATTGTTTACTATATCCATTTATAACATGAATTAATATAAAACTACGACATAAATAGAAGAACAAGTTCGAAAGAAATGCGTGATAAATCGAGAGCTTTCCAACTAGTGGAGAACGATTTTTGTCCGGTGAAAACTGAAGAAGTTTCATTTCCCCAGCAACGGCTTGGTTGTACGTGAAAATCAAAAGAAAACAACACCTAACTTGTTTACAGGTTGCGTGACGTTTTTTTCTTTGCGTAACAAAATTTCCGTAACAAAATTTCCGGTTGATCCGTTGACAAAGACATTTTCAATGGCAAAAAAAAAAAAAAAAAAAAAAAAAAAAAAAAAAAAAAAAAAAAAAAAAAAGATTTAAAAAGTTCCAGCTATGCAAAACGATCATATAAGCAGATTTTTATGAGTTTTTAAGAATTGAATTTAAGTTGAATTGTTTTTAAATTTGAACACTTTGTAGGCAAGTTCATTGTTTACTATAAATTTTAAGCCGATAAAACATTCTTTTTTTATAGACCAACCACATTTACAGTTTTTACAATACATTTTTAAGAATATTTCATATAAAATTGCATCAAAATTATAACGTTTCGGAGCCCTTGCGGTGGCTTGTTTTTCTATGGAAATTCGCTAAAAGCTCATACGGTCATGCTGCCACAACTGGAACTATAATTGGAACATGAATAGAACATACCAGTTCAGAACGAGAACCGAGGCAGAGGGGATGAGTCAACGAACTTTTCAGTTCATATTTGATGAACTGAATCGCTAGAACGCTATTGGAAAACTTTCTAAACCACCTTCCTCAAGACTCAAACTTCCTGGCCAAGAAAAATCATTTTTCTTGCAAGTCAAACTGCATTTCTATTTATGGAAGTCACAGAATAATTTATTGTGAAACTGTGGAATACACGGAGTGCTATACACGAGGAAAAACACCAGCTTGGCTTCGTGAGAGATTACAAACAAACGTCTGCCAAGTTGGGTGTGGCACATTGCTTCTTCCTCGTTTCCTTATTATGAATGTATAGATCATTTGAAAGGTTTTAAATGTTCTTGAAAAAATCCATTGCGGAAAAAATAGTAAATGAAGATGTAGCGTGGAAGGTCAAAATCGGTCAATCGGTAAGTAGGTACTTAATAATTGAAAATAACATAATGTTTCATTGAAAGATCATTGAAATGCTTTTAATAATCATTGAAAACTCCATAGCGGAATATAGTCCATCAAGAAGTAGTAGGTAACGTAAAACTTCGAAATCGGTCATTTAGGAAACGGGACAAAATGGCTTTAGGCTCACTCAGCTGATCGATGACCTCATTCGTTTTCAGTATTCTCCCTTGATCCTCCCTCTCAAATTCAGTTTCCTACGTTGAATAGTAGAAAAAATGGCTTTGGAGCTCATTCAGCTTATCAATGACCTCTCAGTCGTCTTCAGCATTCTCCCTTCAGCCTCCCTCTCAAATTTCTGCTTCCTGCGTCGAATAAGAGACAAAATGGCTTTGAAGTTCACTCTGCTGATCTATGACCTCCCATGCGTCAGCGACCTCTGATACATCTTTATCTCCGCCATAGTACAGATTACATCCATACCAAGTTTCATCAAAATCGGACGTCAGGAAGTGGCATTTAAAACGATTTTGAGAGGACATACACACATACATCAACGAGAGAAACAACTTTATTCAACATCAAAGTGATTTGCTCGTCTTACGGGTTGCTTCACGGACACAGACTACCGACCCACAGATCTGTGGTAAGTCCTAGTCTTCAGTTTTTGTTTCTTTCGAGAATGGGAGGGGATCAGTTCATGTATGATTATGTGTCATGTGTACAAAAAGTATTGTATTATGCCTGAATTATGTGCACGGTCAGGCACAATGACAAAATTGTGTGTTTATTAATTTAGTGGTGTGTGAAAAGTGAACACGATAGCTCATTTATCCTTTTTTTTTAAAAGAAAATGCACTAAAAAGAGAGAGAGAAAAAAAGAAAGTCTAAAACACAATCGTGAAACCTGTTCGAACGAATGTTAGCTCGGATTCCCAAACTTGAGCAATATATCCGGGGTCCTTGTCGGGGTAGTGGCCGTTCCCTTAGCCGAGGGGCTGTTTGCGGGCTCCCAGCAAGTTATCGCCACAGCGCCACCACCATCCCAGGCTCTCCATTGAGCTTCAACACCCCCTCCACCACTATAATCTCTATTTTCACAGACACACGCCCACACGCTCCCCCAGCCTCCCTCCCCTACTTCACCCTTTCACCCCTACCTCACCCTCCAACCACCAACTCTGGTCGCTTCCATAAACTTGTTCGCCGGAAACTTCACCCTTATAAAGGGTGGGGGGTGGGGGTGGGGGAAATTCGGATTAATGTGATGCACCTTGTCCCGCAGTCTCTAAATACTAATTGAATTAGTATGCTTGTTCGAACCAACCTAATTCCATAACTGCCATATTTCATCTCACTTTCGTTTTAAACGATTTCAGACAAGAGTGGTATTACGCCGTTATGATAATGATTTAGTCACATACCTACCCAACCAACCCAACCATAATTTAAAAACGAAATTTTACTCATTTTCTCAACTTCGGGAGAGAAAATTGAATTCGTTTGATTCTTTCTTCAGAAATTAATGGGGGGGGGGGGATGGACCATTGAAATGGTTTCAAAATGTTTGAATAGATATACAATTTCCCAACATCTTTTTCATGGGAATCTGTTTTGGGCATTGGACGGAGTATAACACTTGTTCCTCACACAGATTCCTCTCAATAAATCGACGTGAGTGAAAGTTGACATTTTCATGTCTTTGCTTTGGCACATAAACTGAAAAATCGTCACGAAAACTTGCTCACGCGATATCAATAAATAAAATAGACTCACTGTGTTGCGTAGAGAACAATCAACTGTTTTCTTTATGTCTTTGCTATGGCACATAAACTAAAAAAAGTCACGGAAAATTGCTCACGAAAATATTTTGATGATTTCCGCTTACAACCGAGTCGTTGCTAGGGAAATGGTACTTCGTCGTTTTTCATCCCACAGAATTCGTTGACCATTCGTTCGAAAGCTCTCGATTTATCCAACCTTATTATGTTAACTACTGCGAAGTGCGTGGCCAACAAGCTGAGTTATGGGCATGGTTATTTGAATAATTGTGTACACTGAAGTGATCATTCTCAATAATTGAAATTGTGAACATGATTGTCACCGCTTGTTAATTTCTGATGATTTCAATGAGCTGGTGTTTCGATGATTTGATTCATCTCAGGTGATCCAAATATTGCGAGAGCGGTTTGATTTGTGAAGCGGTGGTTAAATCATTTGAATAGGTAATTTCTATGCTTTACACTCTAGGAAGCTGTAATTTCTTATGTAGCCTCTTTAGGACATTTACTTGACGATGCCCAGGGTCCAGATTAGATGAGTGGCTCTTGAAGCTAATTTCTATGTTTTACGCTCTAGGAAGCTGTAATTTCGTATGTAGTCTCTTTAGCACATTTACGTGACGATGCCCAGGGTCCGGATCAGCTGAGTGGCTCTTAGAGCTTGCATACGAGTCTGCAGGGGGGTAGGTAATGTAGCCTGCCTCGAATTCAATATATTACCCACGGGTGTCGGAATAATGAGTGAACACGATCGCGAATTCAATTAAGTACCCACGGGTGGGCGGTTTCTCTTATGGCCCATTTAATTGATCTGTACGCCCCGCCGTGCAATGCACGGGTGAGATCTGCCTAGTAATAAATACAATAAGAAAACACACATGAAAATGTCCCAATGTGTTGCAGACTCGTATGCAAGCATTTCAAGTAACTTCGATATTTTGATTGACTTCGGATATATTTTGCGGGTTAAAATACTGAAAAATCTAGCTCTCAAACATTTTTGTAATAAAAGGGTAGTTTTTAGTGGTCCTTTGATTTAAGTTGAAATGAGTTTAATGAATCCAATGAGACCGTTCGTGCTCCGAAAGGGTTTGAATGTTGGAAGAAAAAAATCGTCAACACAACTGTGAAATCAAAGCGACTTTGTCAAGCAGAACTAGGCTGAACTTCTTTTGATTCAATTCGATCTTATTCAGGCTTTCAGCTATAAATTTAATCTGTTTAGTCTATGTACGTATGATGATTGTTTATACGAGTACAGACACAGTAAACAGCGCGGAAGAGCTATCCAATATAGGAATAATCGACAGTTGTGAAATAATTATCTTTCTAATCTCGAAATTGTTTTGATTATCATAAAAATCCGGGATGTGGTAAGCCGGTAGGTACGTTAGTATGTGCTCTAAAACTTTTTTTGATCCAGTTTTTCCGTGAATAAACAGTGATAATTTAATTTTTTGAGAACAAAGGAGAGTTTTGGCTTGTTAAGAGACCAGTTGGAATGTGAGAAGTAGCGCCTTTAGAATTGGCCAAGCTCTCTCATTTGTTATTAAGTCCTTTGAAAAATACATTTATTACTCTTAAAAGTTCAGTAAACGAAAACTCTCGTGTATTTAGTCACTTAACCGTTACATCAATAACCGTGATCTATAACCGTTTCAGCAATTTAGCTTCGTTACCTTAAACTGTGCAGGGGATGCAACGTTTAATTGTATGACCAGATCGTTTATAAGGGAGATTGGAACGAAACGAAATAAACTGAAGATTTCGCAACCGTTAATTTGCAATAACGGTTCCCATGTGCTCCTGAATAACGTTAACTCGATGAATTAGGAAAACGAATTTTAAAGGAAGGTGGAGGGTGGAAACTGACCATTTCTCCCATTGAATTCCCGCTTGGCCGAGCGTGAACCTGTAAGGGTTGATAATGCCTGGAACTGAAAAAGACAATTAATACAATCCAGTTTATTCAGTGATGAAATTGAAGTGAGGTTTCATCAAGGCTTTAATTGATTTAGCTTGTACAGGGGGAGATCCTAACACGGACTGCCTGACCGCGTTCTGATTAAATTGAATGGATATCTTCAGTTGGAATGCAATGTCACCGCAAAGCATTCTGAGTATCGACGAATCCTACTGCCTACCGGGTCACAAGAATATAACGAACACAATGTTCTTGACTGTGTCATGGTCTCAGTTATTGGAATCTTTTAAATGCCTCTATTATTTGGTAGCACTTAGAAATACATTGGAATAATATGTAGTGATTTGGTGTTCTCAAGAAAATCAAATATATTGCTGGGTAACGCACGAATTACCCATTTATTATCATGCATTGTACCATAAAATAGTAATTCCAATGCTGATTTCTCTTCTTCCGTTGCAGTTCGATTTCCGCATTAATATTTCCCTTCCCCTCCCCAACCCATCTACCCAACCAACTACCAGCTAAGTCAAACAAAATAACAATCACTCAATTTTGCAAAAGAAAAAAAGATTTTATAAAAAAAGCTCCGTCCCTTGACCCCGTTGGAGAAACCCCGACCCCCTTTTGCTTTCATGTTGAGCCTCGCTTAATATTGGTGGAACGTTGAATGCGCTCAAATTTCAAATGTCATCTTCATAGATTGAATAGCAAATAACATAGCTCCTGAAGGAGGGATCGAATATTGGTCAACCGGGTTGCCAGTGGCCATACCCGTCTTACTCACAGACACCTGCTTTGTGTAGAAGCTCGAGATATTGTGTGTGGGAGGTGTGGGGGCTCAACCATAACTTTTATGTGGGTACCGATCCATGTGGGCATTCATGGCAATGAGTGTGCAGATGCAGCAAGGAGAGTCATTGGTGATAACTCCATTGATATGTTGCCTATACGCATTGAGGATCAAATCTCCTGCATGCAGCATAAAGAAAATTCCATTTGGCATGAGCAATGGTAGGGTGAGGTCACTGATCTGCGTGGAGTACGTGGCTCGTAACCCTACTTCCAAGAAGGGATCGGATAGTGGTCAACCGGGTTGGCACTGGCCTTACCCGTCTTACTCACAGACACCTGCTTAATGGAGAAGCTCGAGGTGTTGTGTGTGGGAATTTCGGGGGTGATCTGTCCATCCGAAACATTCTGGAGGACTGCCCAGCCTTTGTGGACCTCCGAGTCCAGCATCAGCCATCTCAGTGGGTTGATGTACTCGTATTATCCGGACCAGACCAGGTCCGATCCTTGTTGTTGTACTTGAGAGCTGCTGAGCTCTACTACGAACTGTGATATCTGGTCTGTGATATATTTATAGAGTCATAGTTTTATTTCACTTTTTGCTGATTGTTTATAATAGCATGTATATAGTCATTAGGCTATTTCACAGTGGTTATCACTGCACCCCTCATTCCCCCCCCCCCTCCTTAAAACAACTTAGCTCTTGATCTCACTCAGCTGATCTGGGGGGCTCTAGACTTTATGATTCGCTTTTAGACGTCCCGAGGGTTCTCCATTTCATATTTCAGCTTCGTAGGTTGAAAACCAACGAAATTAGATCCGCTGCTACTCCAGTCTCGTTTCTTAATGACAATATTTAGGTACTCTTATTTATTTCCAATGCATACCTACTCCCCACAGGAAAAATGTCCAAAAATGTTCATGTAAATTGATGTAGAGCATAATCAAGTTGATTTTAAAGTTGTAAAGTGTTAAGATAGAGCAAAGTTGAAAACTTTATAGCAAACGTTGGGTTTTGCCTATTATGATCTTACAACTCCTGTCAGAATTTTAGTGAATGGAACAAGTTCGAATAGGCCAAGAGAAAATGATGCTTGATAATTTCACGTCTGAACATCCGTAGTAAACGTTATTACGTTTCGATTGCTGAAATCGTTAGAGTAACATGTTATATCATAATAAATTATCATGTTATTTACCAACATTTGTACAGTACAACATTACATACACATATACAAACATATTAACATAAGTTTAATCTAATTTATAGACTTATGAGGCATATCTAATAGTGACTATACCTATGTGTCTATTTATGATGATGGTCAGTTTGGAATAATTACTCATTTATGTTTTTCAGCATCAAGCGTTCGAGTTTGGAAACCGGAGGTGAGTTGTTGTTATATTAAATAGGTACCTATAAGGTGCCGGGTAACTCCTTCTAATTTCTCTCCTAAATTCAAGAGATATTGAATTTAAACTGATAGCGTTATTGAAGTGCATAAACATATTATTTCAAAGCCTAGCGAAGATTGAAATACTGGCGGCAAATTCGTCATTCATTCAAGGGAGAGAATTGAGATCTAAAGAAATCGTACACTTTTATATTTATCTAGCGAAGAGTTACTATAGAGGTTTTTAAATGCTAAGTAAGATAAAGAGGCCAAAATTTATATACTCGTAATAGAACCACGTTCTCAAAATATCTATATATAATAATACTAAGTATATAAAATAATTAATACCAAGTATTCGTATAATATAAGGAAGAATTGGTATGAATTATAGGTGCCTAATTAATTGTACGTAACCTCTCAAAGACATCTTCTACTTAATCAGTAAAGTATCATATTTATAAAATGTTTTAGCAATGGTTCATGGATAAATAAATGATAGTTTTCTCTCATCATAGTTCGGGATACCATAAGTGATTTAAAATGAACTCCCTTGCTGAAATCGGATGACAATTTCTACCCAACTATATAGTTAACAATCCATCTTCATTGGCAAAATGATGGGATTTATCAAATAAACTGAAACGATATCAACGGTAAACGATATCAATTATAAAAACATCAGAAGCCCAGTTTAGAATCTGGGTAGTGTTATAAGAAATGCATGTTACGCTGCCTTCACTCTCGTGAATTACGGGCGTACAAGCCGGTAGAATTAAAATGTAGGTGTGTGGTGTCGTCTTCTTTGAATATTCATTCGTTTTAGCTAATTTTCTTAGAAAATAAAGCTATTGCAATGTCTCCAAATATTTTAAAATAAAAACTTTCAAAAATTTTCTTCATCGAAATCTGTTTTGAGGCATTCTGAAATGATTCCTGGATTTTAACGCTTTGTTATATGTTTATATATACATATATATATATATATATATATGTATGTGTCATTCCAGACGATAACTCTCGATAGAATTGAGATAAACACTTCGTGCTTTCGCTAAAAAATCAGCATTACAAAAGAAAGGATAAGTTCGTTGGACAAAACTTTTTGAGCACATTGGTCAAATTTCAAAAAATGTGCTAAAAAAAATCACTAAAAATGACTGAAAACGTCTAAAAACTGTTAAATTTATATTTTTATCAGAATGGTAGTCAAAAGAAGTTTATTGACGATGAACTAAAACATTCAAAAATGTATTCACAAAATCATGGTGAAAAATGTACTTGAATTTCATCAATATTTGCTGATAAATCGATTGGAAAACTGAAAAATTTCTAAACATCCAAAATCTGTTTTTATTCGTAGAATATGATTTGGAACGAGTTTGTTTGCCATACAATTGGTGGTTAACAATTTCTTCATACTCGGAATGCACAAATTTCAAAACAGTAATATAATATAATGTTACGATAATCTACGAAAATTCGCTCATACGATCATGCTGCATGACTGGAATTTTTTGTATTCAAAACTTCCCTCAAATACGGGGGAGGCACACACCATTAAAAATGAACGAAAAAAACTAAACAAAATTGTCGGGAGGACGTCAAGGATTACTCTAGGGGTAAAGTGATACCACGGAGCACTCCCGCCGAGATGCCCAACTCGAGTATCTCTGTGGCACGTTTCCCGCACCACAAACCGCAACATGACACGTTCGCGGCCATGACCATGACACTTCTTTCAGTAAGAATATTAATTGTCTTAAGTAGGTCATTTCTATCATACTTATTACTCTTAGCAAACCAGATCTACTTCATGTCCACGCTGTCACTGACAACCTGGACATCCAGGATTATGGCAGACCCATCAGGCTTAGTGGCAACAATATCCAACTTATTACCCAGTTATTAGGCATATGACGTAGTCTCTCCCTTTCCGAATTCCAGCTTCTAGACATCAGAGCACTTGCTATATGTTTGGCTACCGCATCATGACGTAGAATGCAGCCACAATGAGGCTGTGGACAATACTGCACTACAGTATTTAATGTGACTACGTCTTTTACCATTTTACTACGGTTTTCATTAGCGTTTCCGTCTACTCCAGTTTTCGGCATGTATACAAAAGCACTTTAATATGAATTTTTGGATTATCATCATACATATTTGTCGAACCCTCTCATCTTCAAATTCTTCATTTCTCTACTGGAAAATGCCTACTAAACGGTCTTGTGGTTGTCAGGCGAGACTACGACTTTATGAAAAGTGCGGTATGGAGTAGAGACCACCGAGATTGGGCTCCAACTCTCGATTTATCGTTACTAGATCTTCAACTGACAATTTTAATCGACCTGAGTGATGTATTTTGCCTATTAATGAATGAGGAAATGGCGCCCAAATTTTCTCCCTTCCGTTTGCAAAAGTTTTATGGCTCAAAAATGACTCCTTTGCGCCACAGTATTGCCGTACAAATACAGCCTTGGTGTTGCACAAATAGTCTTTCGCGCCCTAGCTGGAATTATTATCAACAGGTACGCGTTTTCTGAGACAAGGAATAAGGTTTAAGGACAGCAAAAATTAATCAGCCGTAGGCTGTTATTGCAAGCAGGTATTTAGTACGATATATTGGAAATACTACTTGTTCGAACAATTACCTCTAATATTTTACTGGAAATAATGTAATAGGAAGGCGACAGGTATTACCTGACAAGTGGTCTGATCTGAGTTTGGGAGTAGGTTATGTAGATATGAAACTTTTTGCCAATGTGAGATGAGTTAGGGGGGGGGGGGGGGGGGCAGTGTTGGGCATAACCTTATCGTCAAATACGAATACGATTCTAATCGCGATAATTATTCGTTGATTCTGAGTCAATTGCGATTATATTCGTATTCGTGTAATCGTATTCGTCTGTCGGCGATTACACGAATACAACACATAAAAATGCGTCACGGTCATCAATTTTAATAGGGCGTCTCTCCTATAATATGCGAAGACTTACTAATATTACCTAGCCTCAGAGAGACGTCCTTGAAGCGATTTCAACAATTGGGGCCCAGACTATTTGTCTCAAATCTATTTCAATAGGATGTCCCTCCGAAGCTAGGCAACATTAGCAAGGCTTCGCATATAATAGGAGGGACGCTCTATTGAAATTGATGACCGTGACGCTCAAACGATCATGACTGGAACTTTTGGTTTATTATTTCCAATAATAAGCCTATGTGATCGTGTAGCAAAAAATTTTTATAACCCCCCCTCAAACTTTCTCACTTTACGTGTCAAGGTGCGTAGAATCCAAATTTGAAATGTCCGTCCGCCGTCCGCCGTCCAGGCCGTAAAAGGCCTAAGAATTGATTTAAAAAACTCCATTTGGGGTCTAGTTGGTCCTAACGTTTAACCATCCCGATCGCTTTACTCGCATAGATGCTATGGGCCGAAAACGGGCGAAAAAGTGTCTTTTTCGAGGCTTTGAGTGTTAGACTTACGCACGCGCGCACGCCTGGCACGCTTGGCAGGGGGTCACGGTGGGTGGTGAGGGGGGTGAGCGGGGGTGGAGTGAGAGGAGGCGCCGCGGCACCTTGTGGCGGCTGGGGTGACCAGGGGCGTAGCAGAGGGGTGTAGGAGAATGGATA
This sequence comes from Adelphocoris suturalis, assembly GCA_030762985.1. Taxonomy (NCBI): domain Eukaryota; kingdom Metazoa; phylum Arthropoda; class Insecta; order Hemiptera; family Miridae; genus Adelphocoris; species Adelphocoris suturalis. Next base: position 136,543,803 of record CM061042.1, read on the forward strand.
TTTATTACTTTTACGTGGGCATATAATACGCCACGCCAACCTGAGGGGAATACGGCATTAGGGGCATAGTGGAGTAGCAGAAAGGCGTCCGGCGCGTATTGGAACGGATATAATATATATTTTATATTATATTTTATTACTTTTACCCCATATAACATTTAACCTACCTTGAACACACTAGTATATTTAGTAGGTATATTATATCATTCTTTAGTATGTTACAAAAATGATTGATCCAGCCCATTTAAAATCCTTCGTTCTTCTCCTTCCCAATATCTTCTCAGATAGTTCGAAGCAAATCGTTTTTAAATTAAAATTGCATTACATGGGCAGGTTGGAGTCTGAACCCTCTGGATGAATAGCTGTTTACTTATATTTCTGCCATAGGTAAGTAAAGAGGTCGTCACCCAATTAATTTCGGACGCAGAATCGACTGGGATATGTCCCAGATGCTTTTGGAATCCAGTGTACCTACGGTTTTAGTTTGATTCCTATAGAAATTAGCTCCGTGGATTGAATGAGGCCACTCGGGTGGCTGTACGATCATCCATTTGCTCCCCATCGGGAGCGCAGCCTGTAACGCGAGAACAGAGGTGAATACTAAAAAAGAGACTGGCGAAAGCCCCAGAGCATGCTGTTTACTATAGCCAGCTATCTGATTCAGAAATAATAAACCATTATGTAATAACTGGCAGCGTTTTTATGGGTTGTACTCGTGTAATCGCCAACAGACAAATACGATTACGCGAATACGAATATAATCGCAGTTGACTCAGAATCAACGAATAATTATCGCGATTACAATCGTATTCCTATTCAACGATAAGATTATGCCCAACACTGGTGGGGGGGGGGGGGGGGGGGTCCCTATTCCCGTCTAGGAGGAAAGGAAGTGATGACGTCACTACTATCCCTAACTTAGAAAAATCAGAACAGTAAAACTATATTTGGTAAGAGAGGACGATTGATGTCCAACTTCTCAGAAAATATTGAATCTAACTCAAAATATGCAGTTCTGGTAAAGCTGATTATGGATCTTCATTTCGCGATTTAAACTAAAAAATTCCGACTCTCTTAAATTGCCCTTTACTTACTCAAAATTTCTGTTTGCTCGGAAAGGGACATATTCGGCCTCAAACGTCAAATTCACTTAACTCTCTCGGAAGGGTTTCCACGGCGGTTTCAAGGTTTTCGCCCCCGTTGCAGGGGAGCAGTTTTATTAATTGAACCGCGAACAACTGGCGGGCGCTGGAGTTCGGGGCGCGGACCGTCACTTAGTTAGGGGCCCTTTCGCTCCTCTCGACAAGGAGGTTAATTTCCCTAGAGATAGGAGGACCGCCAGCCGGCAGATGTAGACCCCCCGAGTTCAAACCCCGGTTTTACCTCTTTAACCCCGGTGGATATCTTCGCCCTGTCACCATGGTGACACCGGGGCTTGTAAAATAAATCTCCGCCGCTGTAGAATGTTGATATACCTATCCCACTTTTCCCCGACTCTCTCGAGAGAACCCATCCTATCCTTTATAGAAATTAAACTTTTTTATTCTTCTTCCCAAACCCTTTTGGGAGCACCGCATACCGCAGATGAGCTTCAAGAGGAAATTCGTAACAAATACAAATTAGTATCCAAAGGCTTTTGTTAGGTTTGTCTTTTTGGTACTCCGTCAATGTAAATAAAGTGCAGAGTATCCTCTACTAAATCCACATGGGAACTCAGAGAGAACGCCACACAACTCAGCAAAATTAGACAACCGATTGTTCACCAGGCAAGGGAAGGTCTTGGCCGCGCAATCAATGAACGAGAGACCCTGGTAGTTTGAGGGATCTAGGGGTGTTCGTTCTTAAAAAATTGGAAATATGATTGCCGTTTGAATTGCCTCGGGTATGGTCTCAGCCTCCGACACGAGGTTGAAAAACTCTAGCAGTGATGCCCTGAACTCATGACATGCGTACTTAAAAAACTCTAATGGCCCCTTACAGTAGTACAACCTCCAGCTACTCCATGGTTAACGGCCCATCCAAAGAAGGGCACAAAACTCCAGTATCCAAGGAAACCACAAGATTTCAATCAGGTTCCCCACGTAAGAGGCCAGAGAAATCATATAAGATAAATTCTATCTGTAAAGTGTAAATCAAGCATTTTAATTTCTCCCTTGATGGGAAAAACAAAAGATCATGGATATGTCTAGTACCTACTGCTTACCAGTTGGTACCTACTACTCAATTGTATACAAACCATGTAGTGCCTTCTTTGCACAATATTATTCCATTATGGTTACAAAACTATATTAGTTTTTAACTTAGAGTAATAAATCAGCATTCCTTGACACTACAATGGCTTAGAGGTCATAAAATGTCGTGGTAAAATGAGAGCATTCCAAAAAGTGGCGAACGATTTTCCTACTATGAAAACTATGGGAGTTACTCTTCCCTAGTAACGCCTTGGTTGTACGTGAAAATCAATAGAAAATGTGCCGGTCGGGAAAAAAAGTGTCGGTCGGGAAAAAAAAGTGTCGCGAAAAATTCCTTGACCCCCAGCCAAAAGACATATCCATGTAAAAAACGGACGGTAGACCTACGGTTCTACAGTCAGAGCATTTAATAATGATTGATTTTACACATTATTAATTCATAATGGTTACTTAGCAATATTAGTATATAACGTAATAAATCGTAATAAATCAGCTTTCCTTGGCACTACAGAGGCTTAAGGATTATGAGATGCTCTGATAAGATGAGAGCATTCCAAAAAGTGGCTAACGATTTTCCTGCTTTGAAAACTAAGAGAGTGACATTTCCCTAGTAACGCATTGGTTGTACGTGAGAATCAATAGAAAACCCCACTGTGACGTGACGCTCGTGACGTGACGAAAACAAATGGAAACGTCCTGTTAATCATTGTTTTTTGGAATTAGTCGGGATGCGCCCAAGGAAAATAAATGAAATTATTTCATTTATTTTCCTTGGGCCGCATCCCGACTAATTCCAAAAAACAATAAATACTAACGGCCGACCAAACTACCTACGTCCTGTTAATCATTATTAAATGATGAAATTTTTGCGTTCAACTCTCTCTTCTCAGCGCTTTCTGTAACCGCAGGAGTTGGTGCTTCTCACTTGACCGTCAACATACCAAATCATGACCGCCAAGCGTGTAATTGCCCAAATCAAAATCACAGCAAATTTTTTCCCCTTTCAAAATATCCTACCCGGCTTCAAAGTAGGGTTTTGGGCAGGTTGTGTCACAATGGACAATGTGTCCATTGTGTCACGCTAATGAAAGGGACGTCCTAATTCATATGAACTATACACCACTCCCTAATCGTGACAGTTTGTTGTAATAAACTTATATATCATATCGTTCATGTTTCTTTTCTTCGTGTTTGAAAATAATGGATTCCGATTCTGACTGGGAATTGGAAGATTCTGATTTCTCAGATGAAAAAATCATGGCCATTCTCATTTGGGTGGACAAATCTTGGATATCTTCGCCCTGTCACCATGGTGACACCGGGGCTTGTAAAATAAATCTCCGCCGCTGTAGAATGTTGATATACCTATCCCACTTTTCCCCGACTCTCTCGAGAGCACCCATCCTATCCTTTATAGAAATTAAACTTTTTTTATTCTTCTTCCCAAGCCCTTTTGGGAGCACTGCATACCGTAGATGGGCTTTAAGAGGAAATTCGTTACAAATTAGTATCCGAAGACTTTTGTAAGTTAGGTTTTTCTTTTTGGTGCATCATCAATGTAAAAATTTCTACGTTCAACTTTCACTTCTCAGCGCTTTCTGTAACCGCAGGAGTTAGAGCTTGAGTGACGTCATACGCCTATAACTTATGCCAAATTCCCATATTTCAGCATGTAAAGCATATGCATTGGTGGGCGCGAATATCTCTGGAATGGTTATATGCAATTTAATTGGCATATATATATTGTTATTCAGTGATTAGACAGAGATTTGAAGGGTTCCTTGAACCATGTTGCAGGTAAATTGTCTTCTAACACTTTTGCGATATGACGGAAGTGGCCAAATATCAATACATTCGATAAGCGTTGACAGTTTCGGAGAATAGTCGACGGTATATTCATGTATTATGCATCATGACCTCCAAAAGTTAGAGCGCGAGTGATGTCATAGGTCTATAACTTACGAAAAATTCAAGCGTGTAATTGCCCAAATCAAAATCACAGCAAATTTTTTCCTTTCCACCATGGACCTCCCTGTCCCATCCTATTCTTTATAGAAATTAAACTTTTTTTTCTTCTTCTTCCCAAGCCCTTTTGGGAGCGCCGCATACCGCAGATGGGCTTCAAGAGGAAATTCGTTACAAATTAGTATCTGAAGACTTTTGTAAGTTAAGTTTCTCTTTTTGGTACTCCATCAATGTAAAAATTTCTGCGTTCAACTCTCACTTCTCAGCGCTTTCTGTAACCGTAGGAGTTGGTGCTTTTCACCTGTCCGTCAACATACCAAATCAAGACTGTCAAGCGTGAAATTGCCCAAATTAAAATCACAGCAAATTTTTTCCTCTTAAAAAATACCCTACTCGGCTTCAAAGTGGGGTAAGCAGGTTATAATGCGTCCATTGTGTCACGCTAATGAAGAGGACGCCCTAATTCATACGAGCTATAAACCACGCTCAAATCATGACAGTTTATTGAAATAAAGTTATATCTCATATCGTTCATGTTTCTTTTCTTCGTGTTTGAAAATAATGGATTCCGATTCTGACTGGGAATTGGAAGATTCTGATTTCTCAGATGAAAAAATCATGGCCATTCTCATTTGGGTGGACAAATCTTGGATATCTCCGCCTTGTCACCATGGTGACACCGGGGCTTGTAAAATAAATCTCCGCCGCTGTAGAATGTTGATAAACCTATCCCACTTTTCCCCGACTCTCGAGAGAGAGTCCTCCTATCCTTTATAGAAATTAAACTTTTTTTATTCTTCTTCCCAAGCCCTTTTGGGAGCACCGCATACCGCAGATGGGCTTCAAGAGGAAATTCGTTACAAATTAGTATCCAAAGACTTTTGTAAGTTATGTTTCGCTTTTTGGTACTCCATCAATGTAAAAATTTCTGCGTTCAACTCTCACTTCTCAGCGCTTTCTGTAACCGTAGGAGTTGGTGCTTTTCACCTGTCCGTCAACATACCAAATCAAGACTGTCAAGCGTGAAATTGCCCAAATTAAAATCACAGCAAATTTTTTCCTCTTAAAAAATACCCTACTCGGCTTCAAAGTGGGGTAAGCAGGTTATAATGCGTCCATTGTGTCACGCTAATGAAGAGGACGCCCTAATTCATACGAGCTATACACCACGCCCAAATCATGACAGTTTATTTAATAAATTTATATCTCATATCGTTCATGTTTGAAAATTATGGACTCTGATTTAGAAGATTCTGATTTCTCAGATGAAAAAATCATGGCCTTTCTCACTTGGGTGGACAAATCTTGGATATCTTCGCCCTGTCACCATGGTGACACCGGGGCTTGTAAAATAAATCTCCGCCGCTGTAGAATGTTGATATACCTATCCCACTTTTCCCCGACTCTCGAGAGAGGTTCCCATCCTATCCTTTATAGAAATTAAACTTTTTTTATTCTTCTTCCCAAGCCCTTTTGGGAGCACTGCATACCGTAGATGGGCTTCAAGAGGAAATTCGTTACAAATTAGTATACAAAGACTTCTGTAAGTTAGGTTTCTCTTTTTGGTGCATCATCAATGTAAAAATTTCTACGTTCAACTTTCACTTCTCAGCGCTTTCTGTAACCGCAGGAGTTAGAGCTTGAGTGACGTCATACGCCTATAACTTATGCCAAATTCCCTTATTTCAGCATGTAAAGCATATGCATTGGTAGGCGCGAATATCTCTAGAATGGTTATATGCAATTTAATAGGCATATATATATTGTTATTCAGTGATTAGACAGAGATTTGAAGGGATCCTTGAACATTACCATGTTGCAGGTAAATTGTCTTATAACACTTTGGCGCTATGATGGAAGTGGCCAAATATCAATACATTCGATAACCATTGACAGTTTCTGAAAATAGTCGAGGGTGTATTTACGAATTATGCATCTTAACCTCCAGAAGTTAGAGCTTTGAGTGACGTCATAGGTCCATAACTTAGGCCAAATTGAAGCGTGTAATTGCCCAAATCAAAATCACAGCAAATTTTTTCCCCTTTAAAAATATCCTACTCGGCTTCAAAGTGGGGTTTGGGGCAGGTTTTAATGCGTCCATTGTGTCACGCTAATGAAAGGGACGTCCTAATTCATACGAACTATACACCACGCTCAAATCATGACAGTTAATTGTAATAAACTTATATCTCATATTGTTCATGTTTCTTTTATTCGTGTTTGAAACCTGTGGACTCTGATTCTGACTGGAAATCAGAAGATTCTGATTTCTCAGATGAAAAAATCATGGCCTTTCTCACTTGGGTGGACAAATCTTGGATATCTTCGCCCTGTCACCATGGTGACACCGGGGCTTGTAAAATAAATCTCCGCCGCTGTAGAATGTTGATATAGGTAACTATCCCACTTTTCCCCGACTCTCGGGAGAGGTCCCGTCCTATCCTTTGTAGAAATTAAACTTTTTTTATTCTTCTTCCCAAGCCTTTTTGAGAGCGCCGCATAAAGCAGATGGGCTTCAAGAGGAAATTTTTTACAAATTAGTATCTGAAGACTTTTGTAAGTTAAGTTTCTCTTTTTGGTACTCCATCAATGTAAAAATTTCTGCGTTCAACTCTCACTTCTCAGCGCTTTCTGTAACCGTAGGAGTTGGTGCTCCTTACCTGACCGTTACCATTCCAAATCAAGACCGTCCAGCGTGTGATTGCCCAAATCAAAATCAGACCAAATTTTTTCCTCTTTAAAAATATCCTACTCGGCTTCAAAGTGGGGTTTTGGCAGGTTTTAATGCGCCCATTGTGTCACTCTAATGAAAAGGAATCCCTAATTCATGCGAACTATAGACCACGCCCAAATCATGACAGTTTATTGTAATTAACTTATATTTCATATATCGTTCATGTTTCTTTTTTTTTTCGTGTTTGAAAATTATGGACTCTGATTCTGACTGGGAATGAGAAGATTCTGATTTCTCAGGTGGAAAAATCATGGCCTTTTTTTCACTTGGGTTTGTGCGAGGCATAGTCCAGATTTGTTCTTGGTAGTGGACGATGTGGATTTCCTTACACGATTTCATTGAGGTACACTAGTGTTGTTCTGTTTGAAAATTAAAAATGAAGTTACCTACTCATATGCAGGAAGGCAAAGGTTATAGAGTGTTGAAGGGTTTATTGAATAAGGTAGGCTCTACGTACCTGCCTACCTTTCCAATTTGCTGTCGTTCTGTGATGGTACAAGGAAGCAGGTACCTACGCACTTTTGACTTTCCCAACGCATCGAATGCCAATGATAAAGCTTTGTAGTTAGGCTAAAAACCATTTTCTGGGACTGCTGAAAAGTTTGGAAAGTATTTAAGGGAAGAGGAATATAATAAGAGTGTTAAAAAAAAAAAAAAAAAAAAAAATGAAGTGCATGCCAATTTATTTAATACAAATGTTGGGATCCTGGCCCTTAGGATCATGAATCATTAACACACTATTGGATAACTAATTGAAATTTTCAAAATAATTATTCTGACAGGAATGATTAATGCAAATAGAGAGTTGTTATTGTTTTTATGCGAGGAAGAAAAATGGACATCAGATAAGATAATGAAGCTCTGTGAGACACGATAATAATTATGCAAAAAACTTTCCTCTTACAAATGTATTGTAGCCAGCTGTCTTGCTCGATAGAATATTTAAAATAATGTTTACTCAGTTGTTATCTTTCTTCGAAATATACATCAGGTACTAAAACCATACACATTATTACCTATATGTACTGCAACATATAAAAATAGAATACCGACATCCTATATTTGTGATTTGACCTTTCGCCGAGGTGGGTCGGGTGAACCTGCCAGCCTGGAGGGGTTGAGGTCCCTTGGCGACAGGCGGCAGTTTTATTATCTTCTGAATCAGATAGCCAGCTATAGTAACCAGCATGCTCTGGGGCTTTCGCCAGTCTCTTATCTAGTACCCACCTCTGTTCTTCCTCTCACTCCACCCCCCGCTCACCCACCACCGTGACCACCTGTCACGGGTGCCAGGCGTGCGCGCGTGCGTATGTGCGTAAACCTCGAAAAAGACACTTTTTTGCTTGTTTTTGTCCCATAGCATCTATGCGAGTAAAGCGATCGGGATGGTTAAACGTTAGGACCAACTAGACCCCAAATGGAGTCTATGTGCGAAAGAACGGGTTTTTTAAGTCAATTCTTAGGCCTTTTATGGCCCGGACGGCGGACGGCGGGCGGCGAACGGCGGACGGCGGACGGACATTTCAAATTTGGATTCTACGCACCTTGAAACGTAAAGTGACAAAGTTTGAGGGGGGGGGGGGGGGGGGGGGTTATAAAAATTTTTTGCTACACGATCACATAGGCTTATTATCTTTATCTTTATATATAATTTCGAACGGTCTCTGAAATTGTGAAGAGCTTCGTGGTCCGATTTTAGTGTTAGACTGCTCATTCGAATCAGCGAGGCCCCAAGTTTGTTGCAAAAGTGTCGCCGTTCATCTCTATACCCGCCTTGATCGTGTTCTAGGCGGTCCTTATCAACAAGAGTTGTTTATTAGGCTGTGGCGGTAACAACAGTTGCCATCAATTCACGGTCAGTAAGAAACGTAGTGTAGTTACTAACATCTAGGAGAGTTATTTCTGAGACTTTATAAATATATAATTCCGAATGGTCTTTATATATAATTCCGGGTCATCACGGCCCCAAGTTTGTTGTAAAAGTGTCGGTAAGTAAGAAACGTAGTGACGCGGTCTTTTCTGATCAGCTGAGTGAGCTAAATTCTTTCCTGTTCACTGGAGGAAGTTGAAATTTGATAGGGAGACTCTCCGGGACATTAAGAGACGAGTAAAGCGATGGGGTCTTTTCTGATCAGCTACCTAAGTGGCGAGGACCACCTCAACTGGTGGTATTTATTTTATTACATTACATACATTTTGATCGTTATTTCCTCTTTTTTAATCATTTATTAACATCGCCTTGGCTTTGCACCAGGTCACATAACGCCGCAAATAGGTAGGACTTATATCGTTACTACCTATAATGTGCTGGGTTCCTGTTAGGTACTACTGTTATACGGACTAGATTAGGGCTTTCCAAGCCCTAACAGGCCTCTAGTTTAAGTATCATCGGCTAAAATTTCATTTATTTACCTATAAGTTGATTTTAGACCCAAAATATGCGTTTTTGGATAGTGTCTGCAGCGAAGACCCAGCGATACTGAAGTGGCAGACTTGAATTTATACGTTACCTATCAACCCAAGTATGATTGACCAAAATTTCACCCATCTACAAATCAGTCGTTTCTAGACCCTCAAATTCGTGTTTTTTGACTTCGTCTGCACGTAACACCCAGCCACTGTAAAGTGGCAGACGAACATGGTTGAGTTGCTCGTGGATAGAAGTATCATAGGCCGAAATGGTATTCATCTACCTTTAAGTCGGATTTTCATAGTTTTGAGTGCAATTTCATTATCCGCCATCTTTTCATCAGACGGCTTTAGAATGGCAGCCGTGCGTTTTATACATAACCACAATGAGTTCTATAAAATTCAATGATAGGTACTTTTCTATCGATCAGTTGCCCTTTTTCAGCCGGGCTCCCAGACTATGATGACTACTGCTTGAAATGTTTGAGTATTTTATTCTTACCATTAAACCTAAATACATTACAATTATTGGCCATACTATTCTGAAACTGAAATTTATACTACATAATATGAAGGTTAAGGCTTATCTATTGCTTAAATTTGGGATAAATAGGACCGTCGGCTCCCAAAAAATATATGTTTCGAGGATTCAATTCTTACTCTTGCACAGATGCTACTTTGGACCCACAAACGGCGAATTTCATAAAAGAAAAGATTTGAAGAGAACAGGGAAAGAACGGGCTAACTCGATTTTTTGTGTGGTCAAAACAGGGAATAAACGAGTCTAAATACCTACTTCAAAACAGGGGGTGAGTATTTTGTATACAGCGAAAGAACGGACTCATGAGAATGGTCCAGGGAAAGAACGGGCTAACTTAGAGCTGCCACTTCCCCCATCCAACTTTAGTTCATTATCCAGCCTTTGAGTCAAAGCAGGTTAGCCGTGTTTCATATTTCGCATTCTTCCACTTTTCCGATCTGTTGCTGTCTCTATTCAATATTCATCGTTTGGTCCTCTGTTATACATTATTTTTGTTGGCTTGATCAAAATCAGATATTTTGATTGGAAAGGTTTTCTTGACACAAAATATACTTCCTAATGCTCCAATGAAGACAAGGCGGCTGAGAGAAGTAAAATTTCATGTTGATTACCATTGGCTAATTTACTGTCGTTAGAGCTGTAACGCAGAATTTGCTAGCAAGTTTGTAACGCTGAATCCGCAAAAAAAAGAAAAGATCTGGCTCAGAAGCCACTTCGTCCTTCAGAATTTTACTTCCCATCAAGTTCCTACACGAGAAAAATTTCGATCTCTTCCGAAAAATCCAGGAATTTGATTTATTCAAAAATATTCTGTGCTGAGATAGCCAGGAGGAATTTCGAGAAATTAACCCACAAGTGAGGAAATCAATAGCTGTCAAGGGAGTTATCCCGTTCTTTCGCTGTTTTTTGTTATGTTTTTGCTTTTTTCCCGTTATATTTCAATAAAATTAATTTTGTGAGGTGATTCGGCATTTTTATTACTTTTACCTATGCGTCGACATTATAATTTCAAAATTTCAGATTTGTTGATCGCAGGGTATACATTTTATTGAGTTTTTTTTGCATTCAGATTCGTTTTTCTCGAAACTACGAAAAACCATGATAGCCTGTTCTTCTTCTGTACTCTTCATTTGTATTCAAGACTTTCTTGGGCCTAATTTTTTATATTTTCAATTTATTTATTTACGGGCAAGCCCAAGACACATAGAAACAAAAAACCAAAGAACATACAAGAAACACAATACTAAAATAATAATTCAGAATATAATGAGGAAATTAACAACAAGTGAAACCAGGTAAATTAAGATATGGAAAATAACAGTTCCGGCAAACAACACTGCCAACAATAAAATATATTAAGAAAAGCTCAACGGGGAGGAGGCGATCAGCTTTTTGAGAGAAGCAAGAGAATTATGAAAAAAGTCAAATTCAGGGTGTAAACCAATAAGTAGATTAGCGGAGCGAGGCAGCCGCTGCAGAGGACTGTTCCGTACGTAGTTCGTCGATGAGAAAGGGACGTGGAAGAGGAGAGGAGAGCACAGACGAGGCAGCCGGAGACCGATCATTTTTTTTTTTTTTTTTTTTTTTTTTTTTGACAAGTTTTATTGCGCCAAGTAATAACAACTTATAAGCAATATTCATGTGATAAATTATTATACATTTTCTTAAGATCTAATATACTTCACTTTAGACTTATTGTTCTGATTATTGAGTCACTAGTCTTGAAGTTCATTTTATTTCACTTAGTTCATGCGGTTTAGTTCTTTTAAGTCTTCTAAGTAGATCTTCGGTGTCAAGGAGCTGAACGACATCCTCGTTAACATGATCTCTGAGCCTCAAAAGGTGATTGACGGCTTGCTTGCGGATAACCTCATTGACAGATTCAACTTTCAACTCATAGTGTAATCTGTCGTTTCTGAAGTAGGTATCTGTATGCATCAACGCAGGTACGCAGAACATTATTCTGAAAGCGCTGAATAATGTTGCCGTTTCTTTGTGCAGTGCATCCCCACAGTTGCGCACCATATGTCCAGACAGGTTTGAGGACTTGGTTGTACAATATGAGCTTATTGTGGATAAACAAGTTTGAGCGCCTTCCCATAAGCCATTACATTTTAGTGAATTTGATAACTAGTTCAGATTTTATTTCTTTTTAACATGTGATTTACACCTCAGTTTGGCATCAAGGAAGGCTGGCACATAGTTGATCCTTTTATTTGTGAAATCAACATGTACAGACTTCGCTTCATTCAATCTAATTCTCCATCTTTTTGTCCATTCATGGATGCGGAGGATGGAGTGGTTTAATTTTGTAACTGATTCGATGTTGGTTTCTCCTGTCGCCAAAATTGCGGTGTCATCTGCAAACGTGGCAGTTGTATTTTCCTCAGTTTCTGGTAGATCGCGAGTGTAAAGCAGGTACAGTAGTGGAGACCGATCATGGAGAGCAAGACTGGGCAATCGAGCTGGTCATTTAATAGCTTGTGCAGAAGAGCGAGGTCGGCCATAGAGTGACGCCTCACCAGAGGCAACATACCACGAGTATCAAGAAGACGGGCATAACATACCTCACTGGAGGGAATGCCCAACTTGAATGCAACATATCGCACAAACTTATTCTGCACTCTCTCCAGGGTGTACTGATGAACGGCGTATTCGGGTGACCAAACAGGAGAGGCGTGCTCCAAGATCGGGAGCACCAGGGCCTTATAAAGCAACACAATGGCTGGAATCGTAAACTCTCGAGTGTCGCGCTTTACGAACCGCAAGACCCGAATTGCTCTACTCGATAGGTCCTCTATGTGTTTTGAAAATGTCATTCGCCCGTCACAAAGTACTCTCAAATCAATTATTTCCGTAAGTCTCCGAAGCTGGTCACCCTGCAGGACATAATCGACCTCGAGAGGCTGGGGGTGCAACGGTGAAAAGTGACCATCGAACATTTGGGTTGAGAAATAGGTTTTATTATGAGAGCACCAGCCCTCCAGACGAACGACCGCCAACTGCAGGTCAGCACAATCAGATGAAGAACTCACACCAGATGAAGAACTCAAACGATTAACTTACTTAGGTCGTGTGACCTCCAAACTAACCCAGCTGATCAGGGTGGGTGTAAGGGTTTTGAAATATGTGTTCTATAGAGGCTTCATTTAAAATTTCAGCATCGCAAGTCGAATAGGCGAAAAATTATCCACAAAGCTCACTTTGATGACAAACTGATATCACCCCAAATTAAAACCCTATTATTACGAATTATCAAAATCATATTATTCAGCCAAATTTTTCCAGTCATTTTCCATTAATGAGATTACAAACGTACAAATTGATTTGTATTATAGGTATAGATTTCCATAAAAGTAGAAGAGGTCTTTACTGACGACTTTACGTACATATGGATAGGTTTTGACATTTACCTACCTATGTCTTTACTTTGGCACATAAACGAAAAAAGCGTTTAAAAAAATGCGTTACGGTTGGTTTTCTGATGATTTCCGCTTACAACCTAGTCGTCGCTAGGGAAATGGAACTTCATCGTTTTTCATCCCACAAAATTCGTTGACCATTCGTTCGAAAGCTCTCGATTTATCCAACCATACTATATTAACTACTGCGAAGTGCGTGGCCAACAAGCTGAGTTATGAGCATGGTTGTATGAATAGTTGTTTACACTCAGGTGATCATTCTCAATAATTGATATTGTGAACATGATTGCAACCGCTTGTTAATTTCTGATAATTTCATTGAGCTGTGTTTCGATGATTTGATTCATAGCAGGTGATCCGAATATTGCGAGAACAGTTCGGTTTGTGAAGCTGTGGTTAAATAATTGTAATAGGTAATTTCTATACTTTACACTCTAGGAAGCTGTAATTTCGTATGTAGCCTCTTTAGGACATTTACTTGACGATGCTCAGGTTCCGGATCAGCTGAGTGGCTCTTAGATCTTGCATACGAGTCTGCAACACATACTTGTCTTCAACTAAAGACATAAAATGTCCCAATGTGTTGCAGACTCGTATGCAAGCGTTTCGTCTTTGGTAATGGAATCGAAAAACTAGTGTATCCAAGGTCGTGAAACATTTGGTTCTTCAACCATGTGCGTTCTTAATAATGATCAAGCGAGTTATTACGGCTGATAAGATAGTATTAGTTTAGGAACTTTTTTTTTCATCTACTTTTATAAAATATTAAAATTTAATATAATAATGTAAAAAAGTGATCTGGTTCTCTGTACAGAGTGCGCGTATAGAAGGGATTCTGAGCCCCTGCTTTGTTTGTGTTTTTTATGACTAAGAATGGAAATAATACTCGTACCCACCCCCATTTCGTCCATTGTGATATGAAAAGTTCGGTTCACAAAAATATCGCAACACAATGAATGTAGGCATTAACCATATACAGCTTTCTGAGTACAAACATTTACACTCACGTGTTTTTGTAATACAGCATATGAGGAGAGCTGGAAAAACACCGGTCGGTACCTACAATATTCATCTCGTTAATCCACATTTTGTTATTTCATTCTCTTCTTTTTTTCTCTTGAATTTGGAAGTAAATGAAAAATTGGAATCCCTCGTAAGCCCGGGCTTATGTGCCTCTGACCATCTGTTTTCAGGGCGTAGCATGAGAATGCGTGTTTAATTACTGCAGATTGTTCCGAGCTCTTTCACACCCTTCGCCTTACAAACAGTAACATTACACAGGCATTTTCGGCCCGGCTCCTCTCCAACCTCTCCTTTCTCTTCTCATCATTTCAAACCGCAAGAGAAGGAATTTGAACGAAGTTGAAACTCGTACGTTTGTGGATCACGTTCATAACCCTGTGAAGCACTCCTAGTTTTCCCCTAGTTTATTCTCTTACGTAGGCCAGAGGTGGTGGCAAGTGGTCGCTACTCCAGTAATACTTGCAGAGAGAACTCTCGATTCAAATAACCTCTGTTTCGACCGTGATGGAGCATTTTAGACTAATCCATAGTACAAGTAGATTTGCCGGGAGTTGCCCGGATCGAGGTGTATAGATAACTGAGTATAGTACCGGGTGTATTGTTCTAGCATGGTCCTAGTCTCTCTCTCTCTCTCTCTCTCTCTCTCTCTCTCTCTCTCTCTCTCTCTCTCTCTCTCTCGCTCTGTATAGATATATACTCGGCGCTTTTCGCCTCGCCGGGGGGCTTCGCCCCCTTTGACCCCCCCGGATTTTCCTCTTTTGTACTGCGTAGAAAACGAGGATAACTTGCTATGCAAATATCGGGAGTTGTACTACCAAAAAAAATTTGACCAGTCAACAGGATTTGAACCCTCAACCTTCGTCTCACAAGAAAGAAAGAAGGAAAAAAAAAAAAAAAAAAAAAAGGAGTTCTACGACCAAAAAAAATTTGACCAGTCAACAGGATTTGAACCCACAACCTTCGTCTCACGAGACAAATTTCGTTACGGACATTACAAAAAAATTATTGGGGGTCGGCCTAAGAATTGCATAGCAATTAATATATGTGGATGTTTTGTGTTTATGTGTGTTATCCTTCGTCCAAGCAGATAGCAGGCGCTTTGTCATCCAGCAGTTGAGATGTCGAAAGGAAAGACTATATTACTTACATGCTGAGTGACCGTATCGATTTTTCGATATTTCAGCCTTAATTACTTCCCTTTGTGGTTGATCAAAATTGATGTCAATTTCACTGTCACATCCCCTGCCAATGTATGATTTTTCTGCAAAATTTCATAAACTTTGGTCCAGTAGTTAAGGAGAAACGCTCAAGACAGCATACGGTGGACGGAGGATTTTTTTCCCATGGTTGACTACCAAAGTTCATTATTAAAAATAATAAACCGAAACTCTAAAATTCATGGCTTTGTATGAATTTCTTGCAAAATTTTTGCTTTGTAAATTTCTTCTATTACACATTTATTAACTTTGAAACCAATGCAATAAATTATTATTCTTGGAATACATGAATATCATTTTCTGGTTGCCTTCAAGATTTGGTCCCTCTTTTTGAAGGACGAATTCAGTTAGTAAAAGGGAGAATTCATTTTGTAAAAGGACGCATTCAATTTGAAAATGCTATAAATCTGTATGTAGATAAAGTTAAGTGCCTATACATATAATTACAATTAAAATTTAATTTGTAAAATAACTCACTGTATACTTTTAAATTAGCAGAAGACTCATTGCCTGACAACATAGGACGAATTCATGTTTTAAAAGGCCGAATTCAATTTGAAAATGCTATAGGTGGGTATATTGTTTATGAAAAAAAAAAGTGATTGTTGCTTCGGTTTAATGAAATTGTCGAAGTGAATAAGTTATTGTGAACGTGAAGCATTTAGAACGAGCCAAAAAACAACTGCGGGTTTTCAATGAAAATGGTGATTTTAAGGCTGAAAGGGGAGAGTTGCAAAATTTCCATATAGCCTATCTTTCTCTCGGGTGTTCAAAAGGCATGCGGGAAAAAACTGTATCAAAATCGGTTCATAATTTTGGTCACGGGTCACGCATAAAGGGCTTACAAAAATACGTAATTTGACTTTTGTAGATGTAGATTATGTATAGTTATGACATCAATAATATCTTTATATATAATTCCGAAATGTCTTTGAAATTGTGAAGAACTTCGCGGTCCGATTTTAAAATTAGACTGCTAATTCGAATCAGCACGGCCCCAAGTTTGTTGCAAAAGTGTCGCCGTTTGTCTCTATACCCGCCTTGATCGTGTTCTAGACGGTCCTTATCAACGAGAGTTGTTTATTAGGCTGTGGCGGTAAAAACAGTTGCCATCAATTCACGGTAAGTAAGAAACGTAGTGTAGTTACTAACATCTAGGAGAGTTACAGAATTGAAACTGAAGAACTTAGCTCCTCTTTTTTAATCATTTAATAACATCGCCTTAGCTTTGCACCAGGTCACATAACGCCGCAAATAGGTAGGAATTGAAACTGGGCTGAGTCCTGTAAGGTACTACTGTCATACGGAATAGCCCAACAGCCAAGCCCTAACAGGTCTCTAGTATAGATATAATGGCGCTAATGACTTATTTAACCACAAATTGTTACCTGTTTAATATATGTTTGCCTTAGTAATTGGTAAAGATTTGTTAGTTCCTCTGTTTCGTTCTGATTTTCTTTGAAGAATTCTCGAAGATCCTTTGTTCGGAATCTAGTTGTGTGTTCTTCGAGCGGTTTTATTTCGCTCCTTGAACCATAATCTACGGAAAATCGGGTGAAACTCATTCGGGACGGAAGGGTGGGGGGCGGTGTGGGAAAGAGGGCTCTTAGCGATGTTGGTAGCGTTTCTAATAAGTCGAACGGAGTTCAGGAGTGTGGAAGTAAGCTAAGAGTGTTCCAAAGGGAGGTGAAAAGTTTGACGGCACAGGAAGAATCCTTGAACTAAGGGGTTCCTTTCCGTTCCAGTATTTGAAGAGATGGGCTAAAGCACTTACTCAACGGCCATTGAGGTCAATCTTGAAAATAAACAGAACTAAAGCCTGACACATTTCACGCTTTAGAGTTATTCTGATCGTGTTGCTCGAAATAATTCATATTTCCTGTTTGATTATAACTAAATAATCTGAGTGTTTCAAATAATAGATCATTAATTGTAATGTATGATTAATTGTAATTAATGTATGATAATGTATTTAAAATAAGAAATAAGCAGTAAGTAGATTGACAGATAGAGGATATCCAATGAAGACACAATGCACGTTCTCGTAATTACATTTAGGTCACGTACCACAGAGTCTGATTGATAGTTACCAATAAATAAACAGGTGATCTGCGTGGAAGGGCTTCTAATATAGACATAATAAACATTTGTGTAATAATTAACAGCTATCTTCAAATAGATCAATATATATATATATATTTATACAGTCTTTATTCACTAACACTCTGTCTTTATTCACTACAGCCTTGAGTCACTGATAAAGCATCCTTGCGAAACGTCTGACGTAAGTCCATCTTTGACCCTCTTGTTTAATCTCTCAATGAAGAGTATATATACCTATATATATACATATATACATATATATATATATATATATATATATATATATATATATATATATATATATATATATATATATATATATATATAGGGGTCCCCGAAAATCCCCTCCCCCCCCTATGCTAAAATCGTTAATAATGGGTCAAAAAATGATTTTTTTCTCAATCCTAAAGTTTTTTAACGATCTCAAAAAATGACGAATTGGCTCACTGCGCGCTTGCACAAACGTGCGCAATTGACATTAACTTCGGAGAGGGGAGGGAGGGGAGGGTGAGGGAGTGAGAGGGAAGGGAGGGCGAGGGAGTGTGGGGGAGGCGGAGGGAGTGAGAGGGAAGGGAGGGGAGGGAAGGCGAGAGAGAGAGTGTGATGAAATTAATTCCAATTAGAAGAGATTGTTTATGAGTATGAAAATACTCATAATTCTATTCTACGCTTTATGATATAAAGCTTCGCTTCCTTCGGGTGTCCCTAGACGGCCCCATTTATTTATTTTTTCCTCAACTTTACTATAAAGCGTAAAATTATGGGGTCCTGGAGCTGTAATGCAGTGAACGAGTGAACCAAATATTGGAAGCACAAAGCCCCGAGTTTCGATACCTAGTAAATATACTATAAGTGAGGCTAAATAATTACGGTCAGTTTTCTACGTAGAAGGTCTGTATGATACTGAAATAATAAACCTTTGTTGAAATATGAATGTTGAAATAATACTTTGCAGCGTTTTTATTTACGAATTCGAATCCTACGTGAAATTTTAGAAATGACCCGACACTATTTTTTTAGTGCTCAGAAACGGGCGCCATCCAGCTGCAAAAATGCGAAATTCCGCTCTAAAAGTATAAAAATTGTAAAATATGAACTGTAACAACACGGCAGTAAGATCCATCTATCGGTGACGATATGAAGCAGCCAGCGAGTTCCATAACAACGAGTCCATCATTTCGGGAATGGCCCATAACCATCCCTAACCATCACTATCTTCAAGAAGGAGAGAAACACTCATTAATCTTCCAGCCCTCAGGAATACGGTAAGCTAACTCATCAGTCTCATTAATGCATATCTGATTTTCATATAGTGATTCTAGATACCTATATACTATCCTGATTGCTTTTCTGTACCGATCTTCTTACCTATACCCCCTTGCGGTGTTTTCTATCAAAAACTATTAAGTTACATCGATAACTTCTTCTCAAAGTTAGTTAAAACTCCCGTAATATTCTCAGGAGCTATACATCTTACTTCCTTGAATGAACCGTACAACTATTGCCTTCAATCTGTGTACCTATAATTGTCTCCTTACTCCTTGTTATCAGAGTAATATTATAGAAAATCTTGGTGCTATTTGCAGCACGACAAGTATTTCCTTGTCACAGTACTGATTTTTTGAAGATATTTAATAGCCACATGCAATACATGAATTTGGGGTATTTTTTCGTGCTAAACCTCGTTATAATGTTCATTACTTGATATTTGCAACACCAACTTGGAAAAACTTCAAAATAATGACATTTTAGTACACTTAACGCTGTTGGAAAATAAATGCCCTATTCACACATTCGATCATGATGCATGACTGGACATTTTGCTTCCGTGTTTTCACTTTCAGGGGAAAAAAAGTGTTTTTTGACATTTACGTCACGGAAAATTGCTCACGAAAATATTCCGATGATTTCCGCTTACAACCGAGTCGTTGCTAGGGAAATGGTACTTCATCGTTTTTCATCCAACAAAATTCGTTGACCATTCGTTCGAAAGCTCTCGATTTATCCAACCGTATTATGTTAACTACTGCGAAGTGCGTGGCCAACAAGCTGAGTTATGAGCATGGTTATATGAATAATTGTGTACACTCAGGTGATCATTCTCAATAATTGATATTGTGAACATGATTGCAACCGCTTGTTAATTTCTGATGATTTCATTGAGCTGGTGTTTCGATGATTTGATTCATAGCAGGTGATCCGAATATTGCGAGAACGGTTTGATTTTTGAAGCGGTGGTTAAATCATTTTAATAAGTAATTTCTATGCTTTACACTCTAGGAAGCTGTAATTTCCGTAAGTAGCCTCTTTAGGACATTTACTTGACGATGCCCGGTCCGGATCAGCTGAGTGGCTCTTAGAGCTTGCATACTAGTCTGCAACACATACTTGTCTTCAACTAAAGACATAAAGTGTCCCAATGTGTTGCAGACTCGTATGCAAGCGTTTCTTTATCTCAATCCTAAGGAGAGTTATCGATTGGATTGAAATACAAATATAAATGTATATATATATATATATTATATATATATATATATATATATATATATATATATATATCGGTTTTCAATTGAGTTTGATCGTAGTTTTGTAATCCAAAATCAAAATTACCCCTCGCATTCTACGTTTCAGACCATTCTGAACAACATTGGATGTGCGGGATAGGGTGTATACGGTCCCCTATCAGTTTCATCGTTCCTGACTCAATCCTTCACTCTGCACATGCGCAAACGTAAATTCTACCAATCATCAATTTCCCACGCCCTTGTGGTTCGATCTCGCCCGAATTTGGATTATAGTTGGGGGATCACGGTTTAATCATCCCATATAAATTTCAACTTGATATCAATAGTAGCTACTGCGCATGCGCCAATGTGAAATCTTTGTAACGACCTTAATTTCCACAGTTTTCATTTGATTTTGATGAAATTGTCAGGGAATGCGCGGGTTGGGTTGCAGATGGTCGTCCCTTATCAGTTCCGTTGTAACCAAATCAATACTTCACTGCGCATGCGCAAACGTAAATTCTATTATGCTCAGTTTTTTTAAACCTTAGATTTCGCTTAAATACGGATGATAGTTGGGAGAAAACGATTTGATTACCCCCATATCAATTTCAACATGATTGTATCATTAACAGCTATTGCGCATGCGCCAATGTGAAATTCTTTTTACGACCTTAATTTCCATAGTTGTCATCCTTAGGTTGTAAATCCTTTCCATAGTTTGTAAATTCATCCATAGTTAGATTGTAAATGGTCCGGTAGCAATTTCATTGTACCAACGCTATGGAATGTTTCACATTTAAAAATTGTCAATTATCTCTACATTCATGATACGTTAATGAGGAAGCTATGTGCCACACCCAACTTGGCAGACGTTCTTTCGTGTTTCAACTTCGGAAAACCGGTTTGCGTAGCGAGGATTTTGAAAATTAGAGCGTTCAAGTTTAATTTCATAAAATTGAGATAAGGGCGGGCTTATGATGGCTGTTACACGAGTGGCCAAGCTCAACCAAGAGAAAAGGGGAAACGGTCTACATCGTTCCTGTTCATTCGGTGATTAAGCAGGAGAAAATATCCCAAGCGACCCACACGACCATAAATCCTCTTTCAAGCCGAAGGGAATGCGAATGAGTTTAATCCTATGAGTGGCTAACCCTAGCGGGGCAGCTCAGTTTCAAACTCCCCGGCCGAAGCTCCCCGAAACTCTCAAAGCCTCCTGAAGTGGATTCCCTGAGACGGGCAACCTTCTCAAATCCCTTTGTGAAGATATAGGGAATATTGCTCCATAAACCCTGGAATGAAAGGCATTGACAGAAGAAGAGGATGAAGCGGCCGACTTCATAAACAACCGCCTCCCCACCTTATTGTGTTCCAGCGCCCTGCGACGCACTATACCGTGCCTAGGCGGCTAAACCCTGTTTTCCGTAAAAAAAGTAAAGATTTTTCTCACCTGGACCCAGTTTCCTCTAGTATATTTCCTGCAGAATCTCACTGCAGTAAACGGTCTCAATAAAAGGGACCTTATCTTACCGGATGTAGAAATTGAGTTATTGTCATTTCTGGAATTTTGAGATCTTGCTGAAAACACAGGTATTTAAAAATAAGCTATCTTTATTAGTTCAAAAGATATGATTTTTCGAAATCTTGTCCACAGGAAACGTCATTTTGAGAAAAACGAATTCAAACATTGAGCAAATTTTGAAAGTGAATTGTGGACGTTCTACTGGCGACAGCCATTTTTTTTCTCCAAAGATACGAGTGCAAGTTCATTTCACCATCACTGCAGATAATTTTGGATGTGATAAACGAATTTTAAATTTCGAAGGACAAGTTTTGGAAATGTGAAGATTTTTCCCAACTGGACCCAGTTTCCTCTAGTATATTTCCTGCAGAATCTCACTCCCCGTCTCAGGAAATGGGACTTTATCTTACCGAATGTCGAAATTGAGTTATTGCCTTTTCTGGATTCTTGAGATCCTACTGAAAACGCAGATGTTTTCAAAAAATTCTATCTATTAGTTCAAAAGATATGATTTTCCAAAAACTGGTCTTCAGGAAACGTCATTCAAAATTTGAGGAAAACCCGAAAGTGAATTGTGGGCGTTCTATCGGCGATACAACTTGATTTTTTTTTTTTTTTTTTTTGAAAGATGCGTTCCACCATTCCACCATCGTTACAGATAATTTTGGATGTGATACCAAAATTTCAATTTCTAAGAACAAAAGTTTTAAAAAATGTGAAGATTTATCTCACCTGGACCCAGTTTCCTCCAGTATATTTCCTGCAGAATCTCACTGCAATATGTGACCCGTCCTGGGAAAAGGACCTTATCTTACCGGATGTCGAAATTGGGTTATTGCCATTTCTGGGTGCTTGAGATCCTGCTGAAAACGCAGATGTTTTCAAAAAAACTATCTATTAGTTCAAAAGATATGTTATTTCAAAATCTGGTCTACAGGAAACGTCATTTTGAGAAAAACGCATTCAAACATTGAGCAAAATTCGAAAGTGAATTGTGGACGTTCTACTGGCGATAGCAACTTGATTTTTTTTTTCCAAAGATGCGAGTGCAAGTTCATTTCACCATCACTGCAGATAATTTTGGATGTGATAAATAAATTTCAATTTCGAAGAACAAGTTTTAGAAATGTGAAGATTTTCCCCCAACTGGACCCAGTTTCCTCCAGTATATTTCCTGCAGAATCTCACTGCATAATATGTGACCCGTCCTAGGAAAAGGGACCTTATCTTACCGGACGTCGAAATTGAGTTATTGCCATTTCTGGGTGCTTGAGATGCTGTTAAAAACGCAAGTGTTTTCAA